>CAMTDV010000011.1:109338256-109938256 GCA_947069175.1 Scalesia atractyloides | reverse complement strand
TGTTAGTTTAAACTAATTGTTGGGCTTTGTTACTTGTTTGTCTTTTCTGTTTGGGCCAAAGGCCATAGAACCATGTATATGGGTCACTGGATAATCCCAAGGTTTAATTGAAGTTAGTTAGCAGTTATTACTTAATACGTTACTTTTTTTAAACGGTAAATGTTACTACTTCACTTTGCACCAAAATCCTAAATGTGTGTTGCAAAAGTTTTTGGCTATAAGGGGGAAAAGAAACTCATATCAGTTGTTGTTGAACCTATCCAAAAGAAACAACTTTCAAAACATTATACCACTCTTTAGATAATTATATCAGTATGTCCACCTAGGCACACAACAAGATCAATCTTTCTTGTCTAAGAAGCCAGAAATGTCAAACATCTCCAGAACCATTTGATCAGAAGTTCTAGACTTGTTACCGGCAAACTGATTGTACTCTTCATAGGTTGCGCTCATGCACCAATTTTGCAACTTCCTGAAGCAACCAACAAGACAACCGGTTCGATGCTCAAGGCAAACAAGATTTAATTAGTCCATAAGTCTTAAAGACATAAACCACTAGAAATTAGCTAGAGGAAACCTTTCCATGCTTGCAACGGATGAGCACCGGATGATTTTTTACATCTGCCATACACAGGGTTCAAGTAAGTGACTTTTTGTAAGTAACCAAGATAATTAATACTCCATTCTTCATACCAATTAGAACATCTAGAGCCCCACGGATTTTTTCCTCCTGGATCTCCATACAAGGATTCTGGTTATATAAATCATTGATAAATCAAGAAACGGTAATATCATCATATCATATCCTGTCCTATGTTATTAGTAGTTATCTCTACAATAATCCAACTTAGATCATACAATAAATTAAATAGGAAAGAAAAATATCAAGCAGAGTAAATGTTAGAAGTTGAGACATGAAAGAAGTATAATGTGCTTAATTAAAGAAGCACCCAACTAATTAATTGAACAAGTATTAAACACTCCAACTATATATATTCTACTTTGTTGTTGAAATGGTTCTTTGTTATCAGTGAAAGAGGAGCGCATGTGCTTTTATAGTTAGTACATAGTAGAGGTGTTTAGAAGTTGTACTACAAAATACTAGATTCCATGTTTCTCCTGCATCCAAATTGGAAGTTAAAACAAGCTTTTAAAATTTTACCCCCTTCTATTGATCTTATGATTTTTATTTTTTGTGTTGGCCATTGCAGCAAACATCAATATAGTCGGTTGCCTTAGGTGTTGACTTGACTTGTAGCGTCAACAATACGAAAGGCCACCAACTAAGCGCCATGGTGCATTAATTTGTTATGTGTTCATTGATAAAAAAAAGGATAAATGATTTATAAAAATGAGTGTTGATTGTGTGAACAATGATTTATTGTTCTTGCTATGTTCATCGCAAATTAAGTCAGCTCATGAATGAAGAATATCTCCTTGATATGGAAAAATAAACAGATGCTAGATTTTGAAATAAATTGGACATGAAGAGGGAAGTGATAAATTAAGGAATACATAACATATATTTGGAGGTAGGATCATATATCACTGACCTTAGAATTATGTATTCCGAAGTGATGGAGTTGAATGGAATTAGCAGTGAGAAACTGAAAGATCTCCTTTGGGTAAGGTTCAGGGCACATATATCTTGGTAATATTTACAACACATGCAATTTATGTATATTAAGAAGAAGAAGGAGAAGAAGAAGTAAGTAACAATCATCAAAATTAAGAAAAGAGTAGAAGATAAGTAGTAAAGTTGAATGATTGAGCCAAGTCCAAGAGTTTTGAGAAATGATCGGTTAGTGGCGTCCGGGAATCCTGACCTGAAGATTCCATCATCAACCACACCAAAATTCATAGGCGGAATGCACACACTCCACTCCACACCCGAAGATTCTCCCACGCCATGGAGTCTCAAAGCTGCAGAGCTTTCATGCCCTTTCGCACCAAAAGAGATGCTTGTGTTGTTCACTTGGTGATATGCATGTCATGTAGAGAGCAAACCATATTTATACACACACAAAGTGATGTCAGCGTGACACTGGCGGGGAAATAATCAAGTCACATGTTATTTCTCTTTTAAATTAAAAAAAAATTATAGTATTAAAAAATAACAAGAATTAACACAAGATTAGTGCTAAAACTTTCAGAACTTTAGAAAGATTATAAGAGCAAGAAATAGAGAATTGTATAACTTATGAAAGTGTATACATGAGGTGCATTTTTCCTTCTACGTTGAGCAAGTATCTATACTACCAAAAAATTAACTATTTAGTAGAAAAGGTTAACTATTTGATAGACAAGTAGTATGGTACATTATCTATAAGTTTGACAAAGATTTCATCCATTGCTTGTAGATCTAGAGGTAAATCTTGATCTTCATGGTAAACTTTATAATATTCATAACACTCCCCTTTGGATGACACTTTGCAAACTTCGGAGTCTTTACGTACCGCCTCATTAAAAACCTTGCTAAAGAAAAACCCAGTGGGAAAAAAACCTTAGCTAAGGGAAAAGATTACAGTTTATAGCTCCCCCTCAAGTTGCGATTTGTAAGGCATCACATTCTCTGTATGTGACGCATGCCAATGTCATGAACGTGTTTCCTGAAAGTTGCTGTAGGTAGTGCTTTTGTGAAAAGATCGGCTGAATTGTTGTTGGATTGGACATATCTCATCTCGACCTGATTATCTTTAATAAGGTACCGAGTATATGCAAAGAATCTTGGTGGATATGTTTTGTGTTGTTCTGCCACTTTTGATATACCCTTCCTTCATTTGAGAGACACAAACTGCATTATCTTCGTGGATAGGAGTTAGTTTTTGATCTTTCTCTAGTCCGAAGAAGTTAATATGTGTTTGACATAGATCTTAGCCATACACATTCTCTCGAAGCTTCATGTAGTGCAATGACTTCAGCATGATTTGAGGATGTTGCGACAAGTGTTTGTTTTTAAGAACGCCATGAAATTGTAGTTTCTCCATTCATAAATCCATATCCAGTTTGAGATTTTGCTTTATGAGGATCAGATAAATAACCTGCATCTGCATAACCAACTAACCCTTCTTTTGAATCGTTTGGATAAAACAAGCCTAAATGTATAACAGAAATAAGTAATGATCCAAGTACAACTTGGGAAGACAATGAGCTCAATACAATGTTTTCTAGTGTGTGGTTTGCGAGAGTGTATCAGAGTAATGTGTGTTCGTATGATATATCATCTGCCTCAAATGAGTTGTTTATCCCCTTTAAAAATAGAAACTATAACATTACAAACAAAGCGAAAATGGTGCAAATATCCCCACGTTCTCCATAACGGCTACACTCTTCCATGCACGTGCAAATAGAGAGCATATTCCCCGAAGTATCAGCATTGACCTAGTCCAATTCATTATATTCCTGCAAAACACAAGTATTTAAACAAAGGATACAGTTCGATAGTAAATAATATAATAATAATAATAATAATAATAATATAAGGATCCGTGATCCTCAGACTTCCTGCCCATCTGTTAAGGATCAGTGATCCAGACCCAATCTAAGGATATGTGATCCATAATATTAAAAATTAACCCCTAACACTAATGTCATACTAGGTGGGAAATGGGTATCTTAACATGAGAGATTCTAGTTGGACTTTAATCTCATCCCCACAACTGCCTTATGCACAAGTTCTTTACCTAAACCTTTGGTTAATTAATCGGCTAAATTATGTTGATTTCACAACTCAATTGATGTTACACCATTCATGATGAGCTCACGAATCATGCTATATCTAACACCTAATTATCAACACTTGACTATAAGCCTTAGCCAAGGTTGCTTTACTATTACATCTGATAGATATGAATGATGTCAGTTTGGACCACAATGGAATTTCATAAATTAGATTTCTTAGCCAATCAACTTCTTTATCAGCTGCTATTAAAGCTACAATATTCCATTGTTGAGTTAGTCATGCAGTGTGTTCCATATTAGTAGTCCAACTTGTATCCTAGTAACCTTCTAACCGAAGGAATCCATTATAAGTCAAACCATAGTCCATGGTTCCTTTCAAGTACTTGAATACTCGGTTTATAGGTAGTAAACCTATTGAGCTTTCCAACAACATAGGCTATATCAGTCCTAGTACTAATCATGGCATAGATCTAAACTTCCAATAGCTCCTGAGTTTTCAAGTTGAGATACCGCAACACCTTAATTTGGTAGAATCTTAACATTAGGATATATGGGAGTGCGAATTAGAGAACAATTCAAAAGTTAAATTTCTTCATAATCTTTTCAATATAATGAGGTTGAGAAATAGAAATATTATTGTTCCCATGTTTGATTCTTATACCAAGAATCACCTTAGCCTTCACGAAGTCTTTCATAGAAAATTTAGATGACAAGAAATCCTTAGTTTTATCAACTTGATTTTAGTAAGTAACAAAGATCAACATGTCGTCTATATATAAACAAGTTATAACTCATTTACCATAAGCATCAAAATTGCTATACACACTTGTTGGTGTAGTTTAGTACAAAACCATTAGACAACACAATATTATCAAACTTTTGATGCCATTATTTAGGAGTTTGTTTCAGACCATAAATAAATTATATCTATTTACAAACCTTGTTTTCATTACTAGGTGTGACAAAAACCTTTAGGTTGTTTCTGTAGGAACTGGGTTCAGTTTTTATAAAATATAATTACAAAATATTTAATAACGAGATTCTCGTTATTCGTAGGAAATATCATAGTACAATACCAATTGTAGTAATTAAATAAAAAAATATAAAATATAATTATATATACAATATTGATTCAAGCCGCATCTCTGGTGGGTCCTTCACGTGCACTTGATAGCATCCTAGACTTGAGTATTCATCATCTTGAGTCTTGAAAATACTCTTGACTGCAACAAAAAGCACACTAAAACGTTGACGATTTTGGTTGAGGCACGTGTTCAACACGTTTCCCTTAAAACAGATTTCGCGCATCTACTAAAGACGACTCGAGTGTTTCCCAGGGTACGACAACCGAAGCAGTATGTAGTGTCGAAGATGGCTCACGCACCCGAGGTTACACCGGGTAATTGTAGTGTTTGAACTTATGGAACAAATAAGGATGTTATGGTGGTGGAAAACAAGTAGAGAGTACCTCTCTCTGTAGTTGGTTTTCAAATGTTCATCCTTCTTCTAGTATATTTATATATCAAGCAATACAATATTCTTATAGTCACAAAAAGAAGCACATAACCTACTAATTGTACAAGAGTTGAGGATTAGTGAAATGTTTCACTTAATTAGTCACTTAATTAGAGACTTGAAAACTCTAATAAAACTATAAATGTCATCAAGAAGCTCTACTCAAGAGTTTCTTGTTTATTCACCACATAAAGATTCTAATTAATATTTATAATTTCATTAAATTAAAAATGTATAAAATATTCATTCACCAAATTTTCAATAATTTCATATAAATCTCTTTATGCAAATCAAATTCAAGAACGGAGTTTTCACATCAAGGTTGTATATAGTAACTAACAACAATCTAATAATGGAAATCCTAGCGAGTGGAGCATAGATATCGAAGACATTGTGCCAAGTCTAGAAAGCTCATGATTGCTGTGGAGATTTGTGATATGAAGAAGGGTTGTGTAACTTTGGCAGCTACATTAATGAGTCATCGACAACCAGGGTTTGATGATGAATTCACGCAAAAGTCTTCTTCTTAAGTCTTTCTCTTCATCTTCTCAAGAGTGTTTAGCTTTAATTGTTTGCTCGAATCATGCTAATTAGAGCATTGTAATAGTCTTTGTAGTCCTGAGTAGCTTCCCTTCTTTGTTGTTATGAGAAGTTTGTCTTGAATCTTTCACTAGTTTAACATTTGGGGTTTAACAATCAATAACCAGTTTGAGTAATCTTTTGTGTTCTTATGTTATATCTACAGTTCTTAGTAGTTGGTTTCTTTTTTTCTGTTATGGATGCAATTAATTGAGATGTATGTTTCACATGTGTGCTTGCTTTTCATTTCTTTCCAAACGATGTCTTTTTTTTCTTTTTATTTTTCTTCTTCAGCATCCCTTCGTCTTCTCGACTGCTTCTTGATCTCCTAGGATGTCCCTTCTCTCCTCTAATACCAAATGCTAGCCTATATATTTAGTCAACCTCACTTGAACAAATGATTTTTTTAATCAAAATCAAGTTCACGACTGGTTTGGTATTCAATAAGCTTGCACTCTATATTACCTTAACCATCTAGTTATCAATTTTTAGAACTTGCTATGACTCAAACCGTGATACCTAGGACTTTACACTACTAGATAATTTGTAAATAATTATCTCAACTCTTACTTGATAGAAAAACCTTTTTTTACACCTGAACACCACATAATCTAGCACTTTTAAGTATTTGAACTCACACAACTTTTGTGGATACAAGTATCATCCCATTAGACCACCAAGTTGGTGTTTCTAACAACATGACATAAAAGAATTCAGTTCCATCCACTGGTATGCCGAATCTTATTTTGAAGAAAAAGTCAAGATGCTCACTTTCTTTAATTGGGGCGATGTTCATATGTGTGAGAGATAGCAAATTAAGCTTCATTGGTCTTTTATTCTTGACTTCTTGGTAAGAAACAATCAAGATTAAGCTTGCTGAAAAGAACATGAAATGTGGGACTAAAATACATATTTTTATTGTTTTAAAGCTGAAGCTGTGGAAGGAAAAGTCAAGAGCCCATGTGCTAGTATTGAACCAGATGATGATTGATTTTGACCACCTTACAAGAATTGAGATCTTAGCTATTTTTTTTTTGGCCAATATTAGTTTTATGCTTAGGCACCATTATTTATAAATATCAAGAGAAAATTAGGTTTGGAATATCAACATATATAGAGAGAGATAACTTAGTCACTAATTAGGGTATAAAGGTGTTACATAAACCATTGATAGATAGGATAATAGCCTATGATGAAATAAATCCAACACAAACATTACATATTTTGTATTGAACTTAATAAATACACACATGTGTAGGTGGTTTGATTAAGCAGTTGCAATGGGGTCTTCCATGGTCTTCATAGCTTCAAAGCGAGGCTCCTTTGGTTGAAACTTGACTTGGGCATAAAGCTTCATGTAGTCCTCAAACACGAATTTGGGGTACATATTAACGTCTTGTTCCTTGTTCACTAGTTGTGGGGCAGGATAGATGAGCGCTTCACTCCCTGGGTTGTAGAAGGAGGCGATGGACATGCGGCCAGTGCCATCAGTCTGAGCAATGACTCTGTGGAGCACACTCTTGTACCTTCCGTTGGTGATGACCTCCAGCTGATCACCCAAGTTAACAACGATGGAGTGGTGCATGGGTGGCACATCAACCCACTTGTCGTCCTTGAGCAGCTGGAGGCCACTGACCTTATCGTCCTGGAAGAGCAAGATGACGCCGCCAGCGTCCGTGTGGGCCCTCAAACCCTTGATCAGGTCTGGCTTCGGACACGGAGGGTAGTTGCTCACCTTGGTCCCGAAGGTAGGGCCCTTCCCCCCATAGAATACTTTCTTTAGGTAACCCTTGTCCAATCCCAGATTCTCACACAGTATGTCCAGTATAGCTTCTGCAAGTTTCTCTAGCTCTTTAGCGAATTCCTTCATCACCTCCCTGCATATATATGTATCAAATAAGAATCTAAAAATAGGATTAAAGAATCAAAAGAGTTTGAAGTTACCTGTAGTCGTGTTCAAGATCTGGGATCTCAGAGATGTTGGATTTGGGGAGATGGCGGAGATAGAAAGTGCTCTCCCAGTCGAGGTCATCAATTTCGGTCTGAACGGCTTCTAAGCCTTTGGCAGCCACCATTTCTTTGAAGCGAACCTCCATGCACTTCTTGTAATGCCCCTTTGTCATCTTCTCCACTCTGTCCAAAAGCTCAGTGGAGATCCCATGATTCACAATCTAATTATCATCAAACAATTCAGCTTATAATTACTATACGTACATACTTAAGATGATTTATTAAGTGATCTAAGTCGATATATAATCATATACCTCAAAGAATCCCCAGTTTTCACAAGCATCATTGATGAGGTTCATTGTTGCAGCTCTTCTTCTCCATTCAGCTTCTCCATGTTCACAACTGGAAATGTCTCCTCCATGGCTATATAACTTAACTTGTGTTGTGTGTGTGTGTGTTTGAGTGGTATGGAGTAATGAATAGGAGCTTGCAATTTATAGATGAATTTAAAGATGGTGGGGCGAGGTAGGAAGGAAGATTAGAGGGTAAGTGGTTGATGATATTTACTTGAATGTCATGCTAAACATGTATGAAATGGAAAAATTGTTCCTAGGCGGGACCCTTTTAAAGTTATGGTCCTTGGGTCTACATCTGCTACGTGTACACTTTGAATTTTCTTTCTTTTTTTTTTTATAACTACTAGGTGTAGTACTCCTACTTTTTAATTCTCCAATATCAACCGACATGCTTTTTGTATTTTCACTATTATTTTATTTTAGCATCTCTTGTTATATCTCTTCCTATCAAAACTATGCTTTTTTATACGCTTCTCGTATATTATTTTAACTTAATATGACAGCTGCTTACTAGCTTGCATACTCATATCGTATTATAACTTGCATTTTAAAGCATGTTTTCGATATAATATTATAAAAGATGTTCCTTTTACACTTGAGCCGTACTCATCGAGTCTTTTGGGGTAATTGTATATCAGACTATGTCTATGGGTGTCAACCCAATCTCATCTCACCTGTATGAGATCTATACTACCCCTATATCATACGATGTATACTATACGTATAGGCATATACGAAACCTATACTACACCTATAAACCTATACGAAACCTATACTACACCTATAGGTCTATATACTACACCTATACAATACCTCCTTTACACCTACAGGTCTATACGAGACCTATACTATAACTATATGGTACGATGCTATAGTATATCATATTATAATACACCTATAGGCATATATGGGACCTATACTACACCTATATGATACAATACGATAATATACGATACTAAAACAATTAATTTAACAAAGTTTATGTTTTAAATAACTTTTTTCTAAAACTTTGCTAAAATGATAAATATTATATAAAAATGATTGTAAAAAAACTTTATATACGCTCCATATAGGCCTATACGATGCATATACACTACTGACAAAAATACCATTTTACTCCTGGTTCGGCTGCGTATAACCGCAAACCTGGGTAAGATTGTCTTTTTTGTCCTATACGAGACATATAAGGCATGATATGACATAATCAAACATTCTCTTACAAATTGAAAAAAGGTTATACGATGCACAAATACCTATACGTGTCGTATAAATAGGTGTGTGAATAAGCACTTATGTGTGGATACGTAGTCACTTTTAAATCCCCAATAACTTGGTATTTAACAAATTTAAATAATTTTACTTGACTACGATTTATTTAAATTTTAGTCTTTAGTTCCAAAAATAAAAATTGTTTAAATGTCATTATAAAATTACAAAAATAAAGTTAATAGTAAAAATGAATACAATATTCTATTTGTTTTTTTACTTTATCAAACTAAAAAACGTATACAAAGTAAAGAATATTTACGTTATATTAAAAAAATACGGTTTTAAAACTGCATCTTTTGGCTCATCATTGTTCTAAAAGCATCATTAAGATGCAGTTAGATAAGAACTATATCTTTTGGCTCAAGTTTTTTATTTCAAAACATACATAATATGTGGGTTAGAGTGAAGGAGCTCATCTTTTAGAAACATTTAAGCATCGCTTGATCAATTATGTGTTAGTGAAGGGCTTGCACGTGAAAACTACAACCTGGATATGTGTGATTTTTTATAGCAAATAAAAAGCCTTCAAATGGAGGGACGCGCCCCAATAGGTCACAATCACTACACTTGGCCTTACAAAAGGTGCAGCGAAAAATTGTACATTGATTGATTTGGTCATAAGCGATTTCAACCAATGTAACATCATTCTTGACTTGAATCAATCATTCAAGTACTTATATCATCTATAGTTGATTGCACGTATACATATACGTTTTAATTATACATTTAAGTTTAAAAAGTTGTATGCTTGAAATATGTGATTTCCATTTTGAATAATGTATACCTTTAACCCTAATTTTCACCCACATATACATAGGATCCGATTCAATTAATAACCACTATAAGTTGTGAGAGCTATAAGAACTCTTACTTTCTGTACGAGTTTAGCTACCATTTTTTTGTACAAACATATATGAAAATGTTATAAACACATCAGTAAAAAAATATGGAGTCGGTAGTTGTTTCTTAAGTCTGATGTATTTTTTACGGAACAATGACATCACCAATAAATTTTTTTACATCAATACAAATTTATGCAGATGACATTTTTTTTTACTGGAACAGGTGATTTTTAAGATTTTTGAGAATTTTGTTTTTTGGAAAAAACCTTTTGTTAAGCCTAGTTCTTATAGTTCTCACAACTCAATGTGATTCTCATTTTTCCGTTTCCCTATACATACATACATGCATCCATGCATGCATGCATACGTACGTACGTACGTACGTACGTACGTACGTACATACATACTATACGAGTTGTGAGAAATTAGAGAACTCGGCCTTACGAAAGATTTTTCAAAAAACTTTTTTTTATCAAAATACTAAGAAATCAACTTTTCCAAAAAAAACTAGTTTTTTTTTCTCATTTACGACAGTCATAAATGCTGTAAAAATTGATGTCATGCTTTTTTCATCACCTTTTTAAAGCAACTGTAAGGGGCTGAAAAACACCACTTCAATTTTTTTTCATTTTTTACGGCAGTCTTTTCTAATATGTTAATCTAGGTGTGTGAAAAAAAATGAGGGCAAAACTCACATAGGAAGTCCGAGTTCTCTACGATCTCACAAATCGAAGGGGTTTCCCTTAATTTTAATCCTATATATAGATGTGTACATTAAGTTTCTATAAGAGCACTCACAGTAAAGTCACGACATCATTTCCCATGCCTCAATAATAAAGAAAAAATAATATTGACTCCTACATTAGAGTTCTGATCATCATACCCCATGAACCAAATTATATGTAAAACTTAAAAAAACATATTTAGGGGTTCACTTTCATCCTGTATCCTATATATTAATGTGGAGGTGAGTAAAAAAATGTATCATATGATTATCTATCTATATATATATACACACACGTCATTTACCCGCGCGATGCGGCAGGAGTGGCGATTTATAATACGATACTCGTTTACTGTTAGTTTATCAGTCGTCTCGTGATATATTGTATAGTACTTAAGTTAGTTTTCTTATTCGTGGTATGTTGGCACTTGTTTTTCTGTTACTTTATCAATTCTTCGGTGATATACTTTTCCTAATTTTTAGTTGTCGCTTCGGCGTGATCGATACACAAGAAGAGTACAAAACAAGGAAGTAGATGTAATTAAAAACAAGAAGAGTATAATACAAGTAAGTAGCTGGACAAAACACCAAAAATAAAATACGGGGAGTCTCTTGTATCTCTTCCTGTTTTACCAATACATTCGTTCGCTCATGAATTTCTTGTATATTCTCCTCTATTGTACCAGATTTCAACACATAAAAAAACAATGTTAGACGCTTGCAGGTGTTTTAAAAAAGTAATTAAACATGTAATTTCTGGAAGCAATTAAGGCACAAAATCTACTAACTTACCTTCGTTTTGATACGAATGCGGTTCATTAATCACGCAACACTTCCTAGTAAACAACATTTGATGTGTAAACTCCACGTTGTTTAAAATCATTGGCAAGATGTACCAACACCTTCGTATTTTGTCTTAAAATCCCTCTTGATAACGCCACATAAAGTTATCCATGTGAAATTACAGAATCCGGTAAATAAACACCAACGTGCGGAATTGTTTGACCTTAGCGTTATTAATCGTAATGGAAAAGCTTAGTCGAATTGGAAATTGTTTTCTTTCAGCTTGAATGGGAACATGTCATCTCCAGAAAGGGTTAGAGGGATTCTTGGTAAAAATACTCGTTTACCGGCATGTTGACTGACTGCAATTTCTGCATCAATAACATTTTGCATGAAGCCTTTACATATCAACTGCGTGCCATTACACAGGCCATGTGATGGATCGATATTCCGTAACAATATTATTGGGCATTCAATTTTTAAACGAAGTTTATGAGGCGACAAACCACTAACATTTAGCAAGTTTAAGAACTCGATCGGATAGAAGTTGTGTTGATCGTCTTCAGTTTCGTCAAAACTGTAATACACTTTTTCCTCCCTTTGAAAATGTCAACCATTTGATTATTAATCTCGTCAACACTCTCATTTTTAGTGGACAATATTGCTCTAGATATTATAAAATCTGAAGAATATACATTATCTTCAATTGATGGAAAGATGGCATGGATCAATTCTTTTATAGAGTTTTCTCTATTGTTGCACTAAATTGTCATGTCATCGGGTATGCGGATATAGTTTCCTTCGATTGGTTCTTCAGTTCCATCGTCGACTCTTAAAAGAAATTCAAAAAACCATGGATCTTTCAACGCTCTCATATTTATGGTCAACCACATCTGTTTAGTCAAAGACCAAATAGGTGACATTCGTAGGCTGGAGTCTACAATCTGTGCTCGAGTGCCACATTTAATAACCGGCAACACCTGTCTGAAGTCACATCCCATAACCATTATCTTCGCAGCAAATGGGAGACTAACACCTATAATATCCTGTAATGTACGATCAACTACCTCTATCGCATGTCGTTTAGCCATCGACGCTTCATCCCATATGATTATTTTGGCAAACCGAATTAGTTTAGCGGCCCCACTCTGTTTTTTGATATTGCACATTGAATTATTTTCAAGATTAATAGGAATCTTGTCTCGAGTGAGCCATTCTATCTCATGGCATAATATTCGCCGCAGCACCTGATGAAGCTGTTGCGAGAGCAATAAGACCACGTGACTGAATTTGAGCAAGCAAGGCATTGTACAAAAATGTTGTTCCAGTTCCACCCAGACCATCAATAAAGAAGACGCGTGGAAGATCAATATCAGCATGCATCATGATATCATCAAACACATTTTTTGGTCTGGATTAAGTGAATCTTTGGCACTCAAGTGTTCAGGTTCCAAAACAATCCCATACTCCTCTTGTAACTCACGATAACCTACATCTTGTAAGTTAACATCATCTGTTATCTTAGGAAGGTCGAATTCATTGATATTTTTACCCATGGATTGTAGAAAGACACTAATTTCGGTAAGAACCATATTTTGAACTCGTTCTATACTTTGACAGTGTAACCGATGATCTTCAGAAAGTGAATCAAAGTGGTTATTCCGTAACTTTCGAATATCTCCAGGTTGGCAAAAAATCATTATGATTGCAAATAACCCTCTAAGAGCATTGGGAAACTGGAATATAGAGGCTTCTTCCAGACATTGTGATAGATATTCATCGTCTTCTATTAAGCCTAAATCAAGAGCTGCTTTTCGAAATATCTCACACCTTTAACCATTAACTGTGTAAAGATGTTCAAAAGAAGTAGGCCCTTTGACATTTGACAAAAGTAGGCTTAAGTAGTACCTTTCTCCTTCGGCTGGATTAGCGAAAAAGTAGGCGTAAGTAGTACCTCTTTGTTTGAGCATTGTGGGTTTGTTTGTTCAATGACGATGAGTGTATTCTCATCTGAGAATCTTTTAGCATGGCTTTTTTAGGGTTTTGTCAGCATTTTGTTCAATATTTTTTTTTGGTTGTCATGGTTTTAACACATTGGTGATAATGAATATGTTGAAGTAAGATGTTTTCGTGTTTCTGTACAGTTTGGATTTGTTTCTGAAGGGTAACCATTTACAGTTTTCATGACCTGATTAACCCTATTGGGTTATAAGTTAGGAATACACTAAACGTGTTCAGTGGGTTGATGATATGTGTACAAGTATACATGTTTTTGACATAAAAATAAACCCACTTTTTAATGGTTTTCTTGGAATCATATTTGAAATAAGCTTAAATTAGTTAATATTTTTTTAGTACAAATCAGGCCCAAAAAGGACAAAAGAAACAACTTTGGACGAAAAACAGAAGATCTGCTTAGAAGGACTCGAGACACACCCCGTGCCTCAACCACTAAACGACAAAAACGTAATTCTAAAGATTTTCAAAGATCGAATGGAACCCAGAAGAGCAAACCATGCCCCGTGCTAGACTTTTGGTTAGATTCGCTAGATTTCTTCTTGTCTTATCTACTATGTGACACTTTAAGTCCCTCTATTCTATAACAATTTCCAGCAACGGTTCAGTTTTTTCCAGAAAACTAAAAACAACCCTAAACCCCAAAAAGATAACCATGATACCTATCTTTACCTTGTTCGTAAATTTCAGTCACGTTTTACTTTCAAAAAAACGCTCTTAGAACTTGAAACAGTTTTCCAGTTGTCAACCTGTAACTCCGGTGACTCTTTGGAAGAGAAGAAGTCACAATGAGATATTTTTTTTATAATTTTCAATAAATGAATCTTGGTTGTTAAGTTGTTAACTACTTATTTTCAATGGAACTGGATGAACTGATGTACTATACAGAAAGACGATCAATGTGTTTAATCATTACTTACATAATTTTCTCATAATAATATCACATTACTAATTTTAAACAAATAGTAAGGATTGGAATTGTGGCATCATTTAGTTTCATGTAATTGATGGACAACCTTTGGTCATCGTTCTTTCTCACCAAAATCGCAACAGAGGTGGATAGATTAGTGTATTCCCAAATAAGTAATAACCCCAATGTCTAAAACTTACCAACAATTCCTTGTGTCATAGTTTCAATAACATTATCTACCCTACATAATATCTATATTAGTTTTGGTTAGTTGTAGTTTATGATCACAGATACTAGAGGGTGATGGGGTATCTCGCAGACTAGAGAAGAATCTTTGTTACGAAATTAGTTACTTATAAGTTTAAATAAAGTTAACGATTTCAAATGAATATTTGTTACGGAGTTCAGTTTTTTATTTAGACCTTTGAACATAATATCAGTCAACACAGGGGCAAGGGAGGTGATGATCACCGGGGGAAGGGGGTGGTGATCGCCAGTGGAGTGGTGAAGATGGGTATGTGGGTGTGAAATAAGAAATGGTTGATTTTAATAGGGTTAAGAAAAGAGGGATTGGAAATTGCTGGATTAAATAGTTAGGTGAAAAGACCATTGTGCCCTTCATCAGTTAGTGGTTAACGGTTTGAAATTAACGATGTTATGCACCAAGGGGTGGACTGATGCAACTTGGAAATGTGGGGGACTTAAACTGATGAATGTTGAAAATGGGGTCTTAATGTGTCAATTAGGGTAAATGACGTATTGCAAAATATATCTAGTTCCGTGTATACTTTGTACAATTTTCAAGTCCAAGCGTGTCGTTTTTAGTTCGATTTTGTATAATGTTGAGTCGGTTGTGATTTGCATGTCTTGGGAGAGAAAAGAAGCTGAAACGGGGAAAACGAGCTAAGTTGGAAGAAAATCTAGCCCCAGAAAGTTCATGGTTGATTAAGTAATTAAACGTCAAAAAATCCAAGAATAACACCCTATCACATCACGCGAGGGATGGTTGATGATCGTCTTTGACTTTAGGTGTCTCGCGCGACGCGAGACTAAAGGCTGATACCCCTCGCGCAACGTGAAGGGTTCTTAGTCAATGTTGGCTGCCACACCAAATAACACATACCAAATCCAAAGATCATACGATGATATTGCTTGAAGCATCAAGGTTGGGCTGTCATGATCACCCTAATGATGCTAACATAACAAACCAGTTCCACAGGTGGCCTGCGATCAATATGTGTAATCGATGCTACCAAGCATCCCTAGAAAGCCTTGTACTTCTTCATGGACTTCGTATATTTGGTCGATATCGCTAAACATCGATCATCTTAAATATCTCTTGCCATAGAGACCAGTCACACCTTAATTATTTGTAACTACATTAATTATAATAGCAACAAAAAATATAACTAGTAATAATAATAATAATGAAAACCATAATGACAACAGCAACAACTTTAACAATAATAATAAAAATAAAATAAGAGTAAAGTGCAATTTGCGTCCTTGTGATTTCCTGGTGGAGTTAGCTTGAGTTCTCACAAGAAATTTTAGATACCTGAGTCCTTGCGGTTTTAAATTCGCTACACTTTGAGTCCCACGATCACTTATTAGGTAGTTTGACAGGTTGAGGGATGGTGAATTATCCATTTTGCCCATCCTCTTATAACCAAGGGATTTTTTAAAATATTTCCCCCTCCTAAAAGAGCTTATTACTGTTGTGAAACAACGGTCTATTAGCAACTAATATATATGTATATAAACATGAGAGCTAGACTATGAAATCATGTAGAGAATAGAACATGGAGAATTCTTATTCATTCATCTAACATCATATACAAATGCCATTATATATAGGCACTCACATTAGTACAATAGTAAATAAGAGAAAGAGGTTATACATGTGGAAAGTCACTACATAATGGATGCATTCATAGATAGGGGTTATACATGTGGAAAGTAACTACATAATTCATAACACTCCCCCTTGACTATCCACATGATGGAATACTATTCTTTAATGCGCTTAATGATGTTGCCTCATTAAAAACTTTGCTAGTAAAACCCAATAGGAGAAAACCTCAGCTAAGGGAAAAAGAGTGCAACGCGTATTGTCTCCCCTGATACTTCCGAATCAGGTACGTTGTCTCAAAAAAACCTTACTAAGAAAATCCAATTGGATAAAACTTAGTAAAGGGTAAAGAGTGCAGTTTATGTAAAACTCCCCTCAATATAATATGTATCATTTCAAGTAACAAGTGCCAATCTTCTATGAAAGTTGTTGAAAAACTTTTGTAGTGAGTGATTTGTCGCTTGATGTGCAATCTATTAATGAACTTGATGTATGATCTTCATGTAAAACTTTAATTACCCCCTCTTGTAAGTAGATACCATAAGATCCATGAATGTGTTTTATTATAATCCCTGCATTTACAAAACTAAGCAAACTTGTTGATGGGTTAGTAAAATATGAACCCATACCTTTCGTACCTTAAGGGTATAGAAAATAAATGTTTTACTCATTTCACTATCTCCTCGTCGTACACGAGTTAAATCTTGCCAATGAATTTAATGGTATATGTTCGTGTATAGCTAGCAAGATATATTAATACAATTTGTATTGAATTATCGTACTTCATGACTAAGAATCTTTGCTTCTTTGATAGAAGATATAAAAGTCATTTTTATCTATATCAAAAAATTGAACATCATTAAATGTACTTACACCAAAAGCTTTGTTCGTATGAAAATGTCCAACATTTTCTAGATGTATTATGATTGATGGATTATAATATAAACGTATGTCCTACGTATCGAGCCATAAATTTGCAATATTGTATTTCATTTGCAAATTCTTACTTAAATGTTGAGCTCTTTTTTCTCTTCGGGAGATTCAATGACATCATCAACGTATATTGGAATACTTGTAAACCTCATATCGTTCTTTTAATGAAAACAAACGGACCAACTTCACCATATGTATTTCTCGTTTTCGAGCTCACTGGTGAGTCAATTATATCATATTTGACTCGACTATTTTAGTCCACACATATTTTGTCAACTTCGTATAGTATGTTCTTGAGGTTTTGACATCAATGCTTCTAGCATTATCAATTCATGAGGGAATTCGTTCCATCTTATCCATATATGCATGTGCTTTCACTCTTCAGGAGTTTTGCTATATAAATTTGCCCATTTAACACATAGATATCTACATCATGTAAAAGTGTCATGAACACTTGCTTTTATCTCCAAAATCCATATTGTACCATGCGTGTACACTATTATTGAGATATCACAATCACTGGGTACAAGTTTTCAATGTATGTTTATTGGTGCACAAGAATTACATCGTTAAGATGTTTTGATTCACCTTTAAAGAGCTCAATTGCTTTAAGAAACTCATTAGGAGTTCAATCGTATTCAAAAATGAATCTGTATACAACGATCATATTGTTCTCGAGAACTTACTTTATATGAATTACATAATTTAAATCCTTCAAGGACTTGCATGTAAACTTTAGTATCTAAATGATACATAACATTTATAAGACGCATATCAATTCTCTCTTTATATTACCATACTAATTAAATACTGAAAAGCTATTGCATCCACCACTGGAGAATACGTCTCCTCATAATTAATCATAGATCTTTGCGAAATCCTTGTGCCATCAATTGTTGATCCACATAAAAGACCTAATTATATTAAATATATTTTACAACCTTTTTTATGGACTATGGGCCCGTAAGCTTTCCATTTCAATAGAGAATTCAACTCTGCCTCATTTGCGTAGTTCCATTTTGGCCAATCATTTCTTTGTATTTATTCATAGGCAGATTTTAAATCTTGATCCTCATCATTTCATCTTTTCAAGCGCTATATATACAAAAGTATAACGACGTCGATTTTATTTCGATTCCATACACTTCTAGACATGATATAATTTACTAAGAGCTCTTTATTTTCAGGTACCTGAGGTTCTTCCAGAACCATCATGTCTAATGTCTCTTCAAGAAACCTTTTTTTACTATAACCTCGACTTGACCATCTTCTTCATTACTTGCTCCAATTTTTCGAGGAATTTTTATTTTCTTGGAATCGACTAGTCTACCACGCTTCAGGCATGCAATAGACTCATTAATATATGGTTTGCCCTACTAGGACAATTAACTTAATTGGAGCATTAGCAGTTGACTTCGTGACTTACTTAGTCACTGTATTTAGGTCAGTTAACATGTCTGTGATTGATTCTTTAATCTAGGTAACGAATTATCTTTTGAACTTCTTGTTCACACATTTCGTTTGAGGATTCAATGATAATTCATGCATACCCATTCCTTTTTTCAACTGCCAATGATAATTTATGCATACTCCATTCCTTTTTTCAACTGCCATTAATCTCCTCCTAATGTTGGGAATGTTAATTTACTTAAAGTAAGATTTAACGAGCCATAAATAAATTTCTCGTTAATTGCTCTAAGTATGTAATCATAAATAGTATTTTCACCAACATATATTCCCAACATTATTTGAGTTTCAATCTTTGTGCGTTGTGGTGGATCAATTCCAATGTATACCGCACAATAAAAAGTTTGATGGGAAATATTTGGTTCCTGACCAAAACCAACTATAATGGGGAGAAACTATTACAACATGTTGGCTTGATGTGAAATAATGTTACCGCATGTAAAATCACATGTGCTCAAATATGAACTTTTGCTCTCTTGATTATTGGCTTTGCAATCAATTTGTAGACGTTTGATCATCGTCTTCAACAAAAGCAATATGTGTCTTAAGCATTTAGAAAGTTCAATACTTATTCCAATAATCATTAGTAACATGGATATTAAATTTAATGTTATAACCACCATAAATATTATAATATAGGAATAATATGCTTGCTATCTCATTAGCTAAGCTACACACAACTTCAAGTTGTAAGTTTGATGACCATTTAGACGATGCATCGATTTAAAAACACTAAACAGTATCATGTTTGGATATATAAATCCTTCATTCATTCATAATTTTTAGGGGATTTATACCATTAATTGGCAAATAAATAATTTCCCTTAAGAGCAAACATAATATGCTATCAACTTGAAGAATCTTCAAGTTCTTCATTATATTTCACATCATCATTGACTCGGTGTGGTCTAACTGGTCATACCAATAAAGTAAATAATCATGATCCATAAACTTATGGTTATGATATTGTATATGTATTACTTGCACGTATGTAATACAAAACATAAGATATGAAAGAATGTATTATAACTTCAAAGTTCAAACCATCGTGTTATTTAATCACTAGTTTACCACTTTTGGTGGTCGATCTCACATGACTATCATTATAATACTGATATTCGATCTCATTATTAGCTTGGCTATCTTATAATTTCTGATAGTTTGATCTCTTATTAACATGATGATTGTTGCACTTCTGATGGTCAATCTCATTATTAATATGACATCATTACAATTTTCTCAATGATGCCCAGATTACAATGATCATATATATTCACTTCATGAATCAGAGTAAAACCATACATTTTTTACGGTTTTCCATTATTTTTTCGAACATATAGATATACAGTCGTTTCAAACCGTTTATACCTTTAAATGATATTGCTACTTCAGGAGTATATTTGAGGTTTGACAAACAAAATTTGTTGTTATCCGATTTCCCTTATAAATAAACTTCACTTCGTATAACGTCAATTGAGAAGTAATTATATGTCCGAGTATATAATATTTCTTTTATACTTGATAATGAGTACAAGGAGTATGACACTTTGGGTGTCAAATCGAAGCATATTTATACTTTTTATGAGAATGACAATAAACCACAACTTTGATTTAGTCGTTCTATTCGGTACTATCAATGCAATGAAGTGATAGCATATAGAATACAAAGTATAGATAGCAACAAATCATACAATACATACCTTATAGCATGTCATCACATAAAAACAACTTACAATGGGCCTTTATAAAATAAGAACATTTTTATCACTAATAAGAAACCATCTAATTTATGTAATAACTTATTATGGTATAACCAAACATAATATCTTATATATTTTGAACACTTACTTTAAAACAATACTGATGAATTACATAACATACTCATTTTTTTTCTTCTCGAATATTGATATTTAAACAACTGATGACATCATATAAGCAATCTATACATTGTACATATGAAGCAATAGCAATAGTCACTATTTTATACTAGCAATAGTAATAGTTAATATGTAAATACATTGTTAAACATTATGACATGGCATAAGAATGCATGAGAGGTACCGACATCGCTAGAAAATGTTTCTTTAAAAACAACTAATGATATCTCGCAATATTAATCTATTATATGAATTTCTTATATGCAAAATTTGTTATAGCATTAACCTTAGTATAAATACCAAACGATATTTGCATAATTATGTTATAACAATATAATAATAATAATAATAATAATAATATATTGCATTATAAGTTGTATAGTTTATTTAAAACTAAATCAATTGATGTTTATAAACAAATGATTAATATCCAATTAGCACTACTCACATAACTCATTTGTATCTAATTATGTAAAAGTCTTTTGGCATGCTATGTATTAACAATGACTAATGAAAACAATTAATTACAAAAATCATATCCATTTAAATTATAAACTATACAAATGAAAATCTAGTACATACATCATGTATATATTACCACTAATACAAGCATATATACCTAATACAATTGTATTGTTTAGTCCATAAATATTAAGTTTCATACTTTTTAATATTGAATATTGAATTTAATTGTTTTTCATGGATTCTAAAAACACATATAATATTCTCTAGATTGCAAATTAACTTTCTCAAATCAAAATAATTCAACAATTTTATTTACAACTTAATAAGGTTAATAAAGAAGCATAAATATATGATTATGGTGGCTTAAAGAATATGTAGATGAGCATCACTAGATTGTAAGAGTCCTAAACAACATATATTAAATTAACTAATTAAATGATAATCCAGCCAATTTAGAATTATAGAAGGGATCATTTGTAAAAGAGAAAAATAAAATAAATATTCGTAATATCGTCGTCGTCAACGAAAACTACAGTTATTCAATTAATAATGAGTATTAGAAAAAAGATGAATTAGTCAATTGTAACGTCATAATTTATGATGTAACATCTAAATCCTTATGAATACCAACATGCTAATTATATATATATATATATATATATATATATATATATATATATATATAATATATAATAACTTCTAAAAGCAAATGGAAAAATATATAGATAAGAGTTCAATCATGAGACTACATTCTAGAATTTATAGTAATGATCAGTTTAAGTTTATATATGTATATTAATAAGTGTCACCAGTAAGATTGATGTATCATCATCAAATATAATATTAAATAATCATACGAAGAATCATACCTTTATTAGTAGAGATTGCAGATCCGAAGATCCAACATTTTGTCAGCAGTGGCTACGCATCTATGGTTTCCAACTTTCCATCGCATAAGAAACCCATCTTTCATCATTTTGGATAATTATTGGGTTGTTTTCTCAACATGCGAGATTGAGTTAGGTTGGAAAATAATGCACATCAAAGGCAAGGAAAAAGATACCAAGGTGGCAAAACACATAGAGCACGTTCGTGCTGATAACGTGTTGTGAAACAACGGTCTATTAGCAACTAATATATATGTATATAAACATGAGAGCTAGACTATGAAATCATGTAGAGAATAGAACATGGAAAATTCTTATTCATTCATTTAACATCATATACAAATGCCATTATATATAGGCACTCACATTAGTATAATAGTAAATAAGAGAAAGATGTTATACATATGGAAAGTCACTACATAATGGATGCATTCATAGATAGGGGTTATACATGTGGAAAGTCACTACATAATGGATGCATTCATAACAATTACATATTTCCCCAAACTAAAAATTCAATTACATATTTCTCCTTCTTAATCCATTTGTATTACATATATCCCTTTTTCATTAAAATACTTTTATTACATTCCTATTTTACCCTTAATTAACTTATTAAATGACTATTTACATATTCTCTTTTCTACAATCAATTACATATTTACCTAATTCTTCTATTTCCACAATTCCTTTAATATTTCACCAATTATTTTTTTTGTTAATATTTCATCGATTCGGTTTGAGCTTGTTCGGATCAATTTTTTCGGTCAAAACTGGAATTTAGTGTGGTTTTCAAAACAGGTCATTTTAAAAATGAGATATTTTGGTTCATGTCATAGAGGGTTCGAGTCAAAACGGGTTTTATCTCAAATGAATAGGGTAGATAATATCAAAAATTAATTGCTCAACTTTGACTAGTTATTTCCACGATTTTTATACTCTTTCCTCGTTCCATTTTACTTGTTTAGGCATGTCGCTTATTCAACTTACTTATGGGTCAAGACAATGTTCATGTTTATAATTATTTAAGCCGAAGGCCACAACTGTAGTTGGGTCACTATAGAGTATAAACGATGTTAAAAGTCGGGTTGTGTTAGTAGGGCTTGAAGCGGGTTGCGTATGTATAGTGTATGGTTTCTGTGAAACAACACCATGATAAACGTTTCCAAGAACCACGTCGTTTCAAATGCAATATAAGATGCCTGATGTATAATGTATGGTTTCTGCGCAATGGTTTTAACCTTTTGGTCCATTCCCATTTTTGAAATTGTTCATATATATAACCTATCAATTATAGGTTCAAGGTGTTATATTTTATCTTTATTTGTGCATAACACCTGAGTCCAATCAAGTTAACCTTGAACAAAAAGATGAAAGAGAAAATTGTTCCTCCTCGAATAGAATGGCGTTTACCAGGAATATGAAATCATATGAGATGATGGTAGTAAGATAGGGGGAAATGGGTAATTTTTTAAAACAGGGGAAATATGTAATGGATTTTAATGATTGGGTAAATATGTAATAAGCTCTCTAAGTAAGAGGAAATATGTAAGAAAAACCCTATAATCAAATCCCATTTGATCCGTAATTTCATCCCCAAATCTCTCTCTCTCTCTCACACACACATGCAATTCAGCTTCAAATTCTCAATCCCCAATTCAATTTCGAATGATGTTAGGTTTTTTTCTTTCTATTACCACAGTGAAGGATGATACCGTATTGAATCGAAAAGATACCGATCGAATTCCTGCTGCAAAAAGTGTGGAAAATCAGTGTAATACTCGGTTTTTAACCTTAGTTACTAATAAATTGTAACATCAGTAAAAAACAGATCTTCAAAAATCCGACCCGTTTCGAAAACCGAATCCAAACCCTTTCAAATTGGAAATTTATTTATTTTCGCGAATTCAATTTATTTATTTTAAATTTCTTTCTTTTCACTAATGACTATGAGCCTTAACTTTCATTTAACACATATTTAAAGCCATGTAGTATGAGGCAATAATTTTCATACATCAGTTTTATTCTTATTTGTCATGAGGCCACCTTTATTACAATTCAAACATAGAAAGTTAGTTTTGTTAATTGTTTTACAGTATAGAGGACTATATTGAAAATTTTCAATACAATCAAATTCATCTTCCTCTAAATCCCGTAACTTCCCCCACAAATTATTCAAATTTTCGTAAGTGACGAGCTTTTACACTCTCCAAATATATTCCGATATCACGTCCATAATTCAGAATTTGATTGATTAAATTAAATCACTAAAACTACACGATTTGTAATTGTGAGGGTATTATAAAACTAGATTTGTCTCACGATTTCATACACACCTTTATTCAATCTCAAACGACTCTAAACAACTGCCACCGCCGCAAATAGTCATGAATTAGTTTAAACAAGCCACCATGAGCCTTATCGCCTCCCCTATCAGTCCCGGTCCCGACTGTGACCAAAACCACTATCATTTGTACCCTCATGTTAACCACTATCATTCTCAAAATATAGTGTACTGATATTTTTTTTTTCATATTACTATTATTATTACTATTCTCATGAAAATTGAACTGATCCACATGTATCATCTTTTTCTTTTTCTAATATTTGTTTGAGTTATTCCAAGAAACTTTGTAAAATTTAGATATTGGGTTATCTTTTGAGATGCTATAAAGAGAACAACAGGCTTTGTTATTGTTACATTTTACCCGTTTTACCTTTCTTTCAAATTATATTAAGCTTTTCTTGATAACGATACATCTATTTATAATATGTTTATATGTAAAACCTTATTGATAGTTGGTATCGATAAAATGGTTTCAACACACTAGTGCCTTGTCTTATTTTCCATTTTAATAATATATATATATATATATAATATAAAGTATTGAGTGTTTTAGGTAAATGAAATTATTTAAACTTTGAAAGTGGTTTAACAAATAAACGAGAAGTTCGAGTAAGATCTTGGAAGTTTAGGAGGTCAGAAAACATGGTAGTAAAGTTTCAAAATCTCTATTATAGGAGAACAATTTATAGAATAAACACAATGGAGCATAAATAACTCTATATCAAAAATATACATTGTAGGATCTTTCGACTTATGAGGTCGACCTTAAGATTTATTACGATTATTACCACTCATAAAACAAGCGCTCGCATAGGTGACTCAACATCCTAAACAACTTTGTGTGGATCACTTAGCAACACATCAAGATGAGTGGATCTTTCAATTCCCCCTTTCATTACAAGTTTTGGGGTGTATCATCTATTACATTCTCATTATTACTTTATCATAATTCCATAGTGCAAATACCAACTTGTGTAGTTTATGTGTTGTGCGAGACTTGTTTGGTTATCATTTGGTGTATTACATTCATAAGACAGTTACATATGGATCCATTGGTTCGTCCTTTCCCCATAACCACGAGCGGAATCTGACGTTGCCAACACACGAGATCAGCTCAGTTTGATTGACCTCGAATCTTGCAATACAAACCACACACCATAATACCTTGCACATTCACTTACAGTTGAGTTTATTGTTGTTTGAGATTGCACATCGTTATACAGTGCCACATACATACATTCATTTGAATCATTACATTATTTGTTGATTGGTTGCTTGATTGAGGTTTGATACATTTACATACAATACATTCAGTTACATTTTGTTATATGCACATCTTCTATATACAAAAATAAACTTATCGTTTAAAAAAAACAATCCGACTGACTCACCAACCTTTGTTGATCCAAAACTACTTTTTACATATGATACAGGTGAACAGGAATGAAAGGGAGATCAACATAGGATTGGGCCTTAGTAACAAGAAATGGACTTCTAATTGATTATCTACTTGTACAATACTTTATGTATTTGTTTCATTTGGATCATTTGTTATGTGAAACCTTTAACATGGAACTAATGAATATAAACTATTTAATAGCAAATCATAAGCTTTGAATCAACCAATCATGTCTCGGTCACTTATTCCGCTGCGGGTCGATGTGTGACATAAATAAATCTAAGCATTAATAAAATATTCCAATTAATGTCACGTGTCAATCTCTCCTCAATTTTATAATTTTATTTTTATTTTATTTAAAAATAATTTTGTTATCCTTATTATTATTATTACTTACTTATTATAAATTCCTCATCTTAATTTAAACATTATCTAATCTTCTATCTAAACTCTAATAAACCATTCTAATAAATGTCACATGACAATTACTTATGCTACCTACATATAATATTAATTTATATTCCATTCATATGTTTAAAATATTTTACGGATAACTAACTAAAAATATTATATTAACTAACTAAAAATATTATATGGATAACTACAATTAATATGGATAGCTACAATCAAAATATTTTACTATAAGTAACTTTTATTTTGTTTTTATGTTTAACTACAACTACCACATGACAATTTTTCGTTCAATTTTGTTATCATTAACAAATAAAGATATTTTACTATAATTAAAAATATTCTATTTTATTTAATCATTATTATGTTTAACTACAATTACCACATGATAATTTTTTATTCAATTTTGTTATCATTAACAAATAATTATATTTTACTACAATTAAAAATATTTAACAATCTAGATAACGATTAAACATAACAAAATTTAGATACGATTAAACATAATACAATATAGTCAAATATGTCGTAGATTCTCCGATGTATTTAATGCAAACTATTTCATCACATCGTTACCTTATTGGCTAACGGTATAAAAATAATCAAAAAGTTCCTTAAAGAACTTATGACTGCGACAAGCACTTTACAAGTGGGTTATGTATTAATTACTATGAGTGAAAGATTACAAACTGGTGGAATGACTATCATATACGTCTAATGATCTTATTTACAAATAAACTATTTTTATTATTCTAGGTGTATAGACGAGAGTATAACCTAGTAACTAATCAGATTTGAGTAATCTTACTTGCAAATAAGTAAGCATGTAGATTTGAGTAATCAGATTTGAATTTTCTCCAATTTAGTCAAAATGAGTTCTAAAACAAGGGAAGATTCAAAATACAAATTATGGGAAAAAGAAATTAAATTGGCAAGATATATGTGGTATGATTTGACGTCTACAAAAACATGTGGCCACTCACCAATTTGGATGTATGTAGTTTAGAATACTATGAATCCAACCTATTTTCTGAACTATTTTTGGCCTTTAAATAAAGTCTGAGTTGTCTCAATCTTTAGTCTTCTCCTTTGTTTCTTCATGTTTACCAAGTCTTAAATCGACTCCCATGATTTGCTAAAATTAATAGAGTTGATACCCTACAGTGGTGCATTACACTCACCGACTAGGTATATATAGATAAACATACTAGAAGAACGATCAATAGTAATTCAGTTCGTTTTAACCTATTATATTATACAAGCCACTTAACTATGAATGATCTAAAATCCGTCACAATTTCGGGAATAGATCATGTATAAAACATGCAAAAGTGTAGTATACAACTTCATGCTGGTACATGTCCTTTTAATTTAATTTAATGGACGTGTAAAGGGAATTATGATTTTTTTTCACGTGATCTACTTCACATCCAATTTTCAAATGCTTATAACTTTTTCATATGATAATATATGTTTTTTAAATTACACTGTATTAACAAAACATTTCATTCTCTTTAATTTGAGTGGACTATTACTATAGTTTTATTAATTTTTAAAGTTTTTATTTTAAAAGCTATAAAGTTACGTAATTACGCTCACGTACGTAATTACGTACCATATATGCAAACACTAAGAAATGTTCAATGTGACTCTACATCTATAATCACATATCGTATGTAATAAGTGTAACGTCACGTGATTATACATCAATACGTAATTACATTATTATTATTATATTTTTTGATTGTATATAACTTATTTTTAAGTTATGTTTATTACGTGAAAATACATTCAATATAATGAGAACTTAACTGTTTTTATGCTATTATGTGATTGGATTTGTAATATAAGTTGTTATGTGATTATAGATGTAGTGTTATACTGAACATTTAATACTCCTTGCACACATGGTACGTGATTGTTACATTGAGCATTTGTTACTGTTTTTAGACATATGGTACGCTATTTAGGTATTCATTAATCATTTGGTACGTGAATATCGATAATGTAGTGTTACTTTGAGAATTTGTTATTGATTGCACACATGGTACGTGATTTATTATGTACGTAATTACATACTGGAACATAATCACGTAACGTTACAAAATCACATAACTTTATAACTTGTAAAATAAAAAGGTTAGACATTAAGAAAACTATAGCAATAGCTTACTCGAATTAAAGATAATGAAATGCTCGTTAATCGGTGTAATATTTAAAAAATAATATCGTATAAAAAAGTTATAGCCGTTTGAAAATTAGAGGAGAAGTAAGTTTATGAGTTAACAATATTGGATTTTCTATTTTTGCCAAAATTTCCACTCGTTTCCCTTTTTTAGTTACGTGAATTTCAAATTTAGAGATCACTTAATCTCAACTATTAATCTTGCAAATCGACGGCTCAGATTGTCTTCTACGTTTTGTACGCTAGAATTGTCTTATACAATAATATTCCCTAGTTATTACTAAATGAATATTAATTCAAAAGGCTTTTTTGTATGATTTGGCTTAGTTATTACTAATGAATATTAATTCAAAAGGCTTTTTTGTATGATTTGTAAGATATGACTTCTCAAACCACCACTATTATTTGTTTTACAGGTAACAAATTTGTTTTTTGTTGCTTTGATAAAGATTTCTCAAGAGGCCACCTATCCTTGCACTATTCACATTATTCTTAATTTTGAAAATCATCTCTCATTCACTAACGTTAAGCCCAAACCGTATTGTGATATTTTTGAGGCTAGACATGCCTTATAAACCAAAATTTTCTCCTATCCATGGCCGATGTAAGATTACTTAGAGCATTACAATATATATCCAAAATGAGAGCTTGCATATTTTCGTGAAAACCACGAGAACTCTATCAAAAACCAATCAAAACTATAATAAAAATAATTACACAACCATTAGTATTAAAATACCATATAAAAATTAATTTACACATTGTATGTATGTATGTATGTATGTATGTATAGGGGGGATCTGGGAAAACGCCTAAAAGTGTGAAAACGGTTAGAACGATTTTGGTGTTGACATGTGGCGTTAGTGCTAACTTACACAAAGGGTAGTTTTGTCAAAAAGTCCATGCAAATGCTACTCATATGCAAAAAATCATCTACATGCAAGTCACATGTATATTCTACCATCCTTTTTAAACTTCCTAACTTTTTTATACGTGACTATTATTTTTTTAAAATTACACCTTAAAATCGAGTGTTTTATTATCTTTCCAATGAGTATACTATTGCTATACTTTTGAAATAAAAAAATGACATGAACTGAGTGTTCAAATAAAAACGTCATAAAACACCTAGTTCAGAAAAACGCCATGAAAATACCGAGTTGAAAATGCCATAAAACACATAGTTCAGAAAAAAAAAATAACCCAGTTGAAAACGCATAAAAACATTAAGTTCTGAAAACGTTATTAGAAACTATTTGAAAACACCATAAAAACACTGACTTCAGAAAAACGCCATAAAAACATAGTTGAAAACGCCATAAAGATATAAAGTTCAAAACGCCATAAAAAATCCAGTTTATTTTTTTCGAAAAATATATTAATAGTATACTCGTTAGAAAGATAAAAAAAATGGCTGAGTTTTATGGTATAATTTTTTAGAAAAGAATCACGTATAAAAAGGTTATTGGTGTTTAAATATGATGGGAAAAATGGCATGTGATTAGCATGTGCATTCTTGTTTGAATCTTCCAATTTTACCCTGTTAGTTCTAAGGTTCCCATTATTTACAAAAATGTCGCCACATCATCATCCTAATAACAAATCACAAAGATTTTATAGCTGAAAATCTTTCTTACCGTTTTCACAGTTTTAATCATTTTCTTCCGATCTTGTTTATATATATATATATATATATATACACGTAAATTAAAAATATACATATATTTAAGTTACAAAGTTTATAATTTAAACATGCGTAAAAAATTTGTTAAGCCTAATTTAGAAAGGAATGAAAATCCAATCGAAGAGTAACTTTTTTAATGATATTCTAATAAAAGAATTATAAATAGTCGTATATAAAAAGTTTGATTTTATTTAGTTATTTAGAAAGTACTCACATATCTTACAATGTTTATTATACTATTCGTTTTTTAATCACCTTCTTAAATAAATAAACACAAAAGAATACAACATTTCTTTAAGTACATGATATGTTCATGAGTTACTCGGTATATATTATATTCATTTTCTTAATTACATTACATTCTTAAATAAACAAACACCAAAGAATACAATGATTCCCATTGATTAAACTTAAATGAATTAAGACAAACACTACACTACTTATAAATTTGTGTTGGTTTGATTTATATACAGCCATATACGTTAGTGGTGATGAACTCAAGTGGTTTGCTAAATAACATTAAGCATATAAAAGCCATTATATAGATAATTTTACGTAATTTCTTAAAAAAACATAAAAGCAAGAACTAAAGGGATCCATTGCACCAGTATGACATTTGTCAATTAGTGGCCAACAAAACAATGCATGTGCTTTACCATGCCACTTTTAGCTTTCCAACCATATACTTCAAACATCGATCCAATACTGATATAAAAAAGAATTAATTATTATCAAATTTTTGAACTATGAAATAAGGCGTCAGAAATAAATATCAATTGTTCAGGCAACAACAAGTATATAATATGTGTATAAAAAATAAATAGTTATTATACAATTGTGTATAAAACTCAAATTGCCGTTAAACAACAAACCATCTCTATACATATGTGTATAAAACCCAAGTTGTTCAACAAACAAGAATTATACACATGTGTATAAAATATAAACACTTATATATTATCATTATCATACTCAATAAATCTCACTAATAGTAAAGTTAAGGTACAATCTGAGGAAGGTAAGATGTAGATAACCTTATCTCTACCCATGGTTGTAAAACAAGGTTTCTAAGGCTAAGTAGTCGCTACAAGGTAGGCTGCTGAGATGACTTTCTTTGACTCCTCTTAATCACTCCGAATCGGTCAAACATGGTCAACCTTGGCCAAAATCGTTATAGTAGGTCAACTTGGGCCGGATTTTAATTAAAAAATAATAAAACAGAATTTCTGTGCCTATCATATTAAAGAATGGATATCATTTTCACGTATTTTGTTCTAGATATTAGTAAATTTATGTTATTTGACATATATTTAATTTCCAAAAACTAATTTCTTTATAATTTAACATATCTGAGTACTCCACGAGTACTCTCCTGCCTAGACCGAGTACTCTCAACTCCCGGTCGACCGACTTTGGGAGCGCCTAACGACTTTTGCAATCATGCCTCTACCCCATAGGAATAGAGAGGCTGCTTCTAGTGAGACCTCCTGACTCGATAGTAGTTTTGTATGAAGCCGTGGACCCGAGACACATAACACTCAAAAAATTGGGACAAAGATCGATTAGTACATGTACCCCCCCCCCCCCCCCCGGTGTCTTAAACGTTATTTTCATCACATGATGCATGATTAACCATCCGCCACTTTTAATGTTATTTTCGCAAAATTAGTAAAATAACGTTAAAGTTAGTACCATTTCACTTTTGCCCCCGAATGCCACATATAATTACATTTTATGTGCGTACCACAAACGGGGCACTAACTCAAATTGTCGAAGTTCAATTATTGACGACGAGGGTAGTACTCTTCTGTAACATATTATGTTGGTGTGCTGAGTACAAAGTTATGTACTTTTTTAACGGTAATATAGTATAAGCAAGGAAGGCCAGCGAAAAACTGGATACAAAAGAGAAAAGGAAAAAACAAGAACTACAACACACAACAATTACACACACGTTACAAAGTTATGTGGTGGGGCTTTTAAGAATGTCCGAATCTTATTGGATGCCATTAGAATCTAACGCCCAATATCAATCATTAAAAACATATCTTAAAAATGATCAAAAAAAGTACTTTCTGGTCAACTAAAATCATTAGGGTCAAATATGAAAAATTGGATTCTAATAATACTAAATAGAGATCTTTGAATGTTTTCACCGGTAGTCTCATCTTTTAATATTTTGTCATCCACAGTCCATAGTTAAAAAAAACTTAACAGAGTTAAGTTGTTATTTCCAAATTATAGTAATGATGTTTTAGAGCTTTTGAGTAGAACGACGATACAAGTTGGTCGATGTAAAACTTACCTCGAAATGGTGCTCCAAACGGCTTGATTTTGTCAATCGAAAGTTTAAACACCCAAATTGAAGCACTGTTTTCGTTGTTTGGAGCATTGTTTCGAGGTAAGTTTTACATCAATCGAGTTGTATCCTCATTTTGATCAAAACTCTAAAACATCAGTTTGTAATTCGAAAAAACTTAACCCTGTTAAGTTTTTTTAACTTGGACTATTGAAAGCAAAATAGTTAAAAGGTGGGACTACTAGTGAATATTTAAATGTGTAATTGCCAGTGGCCAACAACCTTTAGATGAGATTTTAAAATTCAATTTCTTATAGAATATCGATTTTTTAGAAGGTGGATAAATACAAATTTGACCATTACTCCTATTTTTCACATGTTTTTCTAATAATCTCTTTTTTGGAATCACTTTTTATCCGACTCGGCAAACACAACTTCTTTTACCTGACTCGGACCATTTTTATAATATTTAATGATAGAAAAAGAACCTTCAAAAATTCCAACCCCATGAAAGAAATTTATGGGTACATCACTAATGATAGTATTACACATTTTTCTATAAAAGTTGGATTTGTCTTACCAAAATTCAAAGATTTAAATATGATAAGCATGACTTTGAATCTTGATAGAGAGATATTTGTATTTTTGTGATTATTTCATTTACTTTTGTATGGTTTCATTACTTTATATTTTGTTTCGTTGACTACTCTTTGTATGAAGGGTCTCCTTCTTTATTTTACGTGGTTATGGGTTGTACCTATCACTATCTTACAAGATTAAGGGTTAGTTTTTACAACTTACAAGGAGCCACTAGTTGTTTACAGTCTATTACATATAACTTGAACGCTTCTGATATCTATGTGACTAATTTGTATCATAAAATTATTAAAAGGGGGGAATAAGTATTAAATGATTATGATCAAATAAATCAACTTTTAGGATTAAGAACTTAAGATTTTAAATAAAAAAAAATCCTTAAAGCACCTATAAAAGTTTAATACTATCAGAAAGTTTGTCTAATAATAATTTTTAGGATCAAGAACTTAAGATTTTAAATAAAAAAATCCCTTATAAACCTCTAAGACTATTCAGATAGAAAGTTTTTTAATATTTTCAGAAGTTTGTTAATAATTTTTTATACGATCAAGAAACTTAAGATTTTAAATTAAAATGCCCTTATAAACCTCTTAACACTATTCAGAAAGTTTTTCTATTAATAATAGAGTAATAATTTTATTTGGAATACGAATAAGAATATCTAGAACTTTTTTCGTGCTCAAATCCAATAGCATGGACCTTGTATTGGGCCACTCTTAATAGCATGGACTTAGGTGTTAGATTAAGACATAGAAGTCTGGACGGGCTAGACCTAGGTGTTAATTAAATATAATTTGTTATATTTGATATATAATTATTGTAATCATTTATATTATATTAGATCAAAATAATTAATTATGTTTTATTATATATTATTTGTTATTGTTGATAAATTATATTACCTTTATTAATTAATAAAGGGTTTCCCCTTAAGTGTATTTAAGGAGATAATCAGAGAGAATAATGGGTAATAAAGTTGGATAGATACAATGACATATTTTGAAATTATAATCAAAATCTCTTAAAAATAGCTAAATTAGCAAATCTAATCAGCTTTAGTTTACGGATTAAATTTACAGGTTTTAAATTTGCGTTTTCTTTTATGTTTTCAGATTAAAATTTGTGAGTTTAATAGTTTTCGAGAACTAACAATCATTCTCGAGAACTCACATTATCGAGAACTAATAATCATTCTAAAGAATTCATAATATAGAAAAACTCTAAACCTCGAGAACTAACTTGTCTTGTCGAGAACACCTTACAAACCTGTAAACCCTTAAATTATTGAGAACCTAAATATCGAGAACTCACTTTTCTCGAAAACTTAACTCGAGAACTTAAATTATCGAGAATATTAAATCTCGAGAACTCACCTTTTCTTGTGAACTAATTTTCTAGCAAACCCTTATTTGTCCGAAAACCGTTTTTCTCGAGAACACCTTATAAATTTGAGAACCTGATTTCTCGAGAACTAGTGTTCAGTTGAGAGCTCAAAACACTTATGGGTCCCTAAACAAGTGGTTTGCTATTAATTAACTTAAACAATTTTGTAAATACTTTAAAAACTAAAATACTGTTAACTTGAATGAGCTTTTGATGTTTCACTTCTGAATTCAGGTGTTGTGCTACATCTATTTTATTGTTCAAGGATAATTAAAAGTTTTTGTTATTTATGTCTTACAAACATGTATGTCTCACTCCTGGCCAAAGATGATGTTCTACATTCATGCTTAGCATAATTAACTCGTGCCTAATTAAGATAATTGTCACATTTCTACCTAAAGGTGATATGTCACAATTATTTTGCACATATACTAACATGATTTCATTTCTGCCCAAATATGATTTGTCTTCGTTTAAGTATAATTTTTTAAGGGATACTAGATTTCCATCAGTTGATTGATAACACTACCAATTTTCGATTTTTACACCAACACTCCGAACTTTCAACTTATTGGCCAATAACACTCCTTAACTAACAGAACCCTAACACAGTTAGCTGATGTCAGCTGCCATATCATCAAAAAATGTCATGCCAGCTACCACGTCATCAAAAATGCCACATCAACTGCCACATCATCAAAAATGTCACATCAACTGCCATGACATATGTCACATCAGCAAAAACTAACTGGGTTAGGGTTTAGTTAGTTAGGGAAGTGTTATCGGCCAATAAGTTGAAAGTTGGGAGTGCTGTTGTACAAATCGAAAGTTGGGAGTGTTATCGGCCAATAAATAAAAGTTGATGTTATTTAAATCCAATATCCCTTTTTTAATTAGCCTAGTCTATTAGTTTGATGTTAATAATACACATATCACAACTTCTTCAAATAATGATCCTCATATAATGATCCTTCTTTAATCTTATGTGTCACGACATACCCCAACCCGCAACAGATTAGGAGATCGGGGTATGATGATTGTTCACAGCTCATGACAGCTAATTAAAAGTTTAATCTATACTATATTTTTAATGCATGAGGGAGAGACATTTTAAGATATCCAAAAAATAAGAACTTTCCTTTCTTAATTTATAAATACACTCTTAAAATGAGGGTGAATTTGTCTTTTAAACAATAAGCATATTTTAGCCTCCATCTTATTACACTTAAATCCCTAAGTTTTAACATAATTATGGATAATTAATTACATTTTTCTTCCTCCACAACAAACTTATAATCTTTTTACGTATTCTTGTCATATCTTATAAACTATAATGTTTTTAAAAAATCCAAAAGTACAGTGACGACCTACTCATTTTTGTCGATGTTTCGATAGTTGTCTTGGTCAGTATTAACATGTGGATTAAAAGGTACAAGTAGATGATGACTTAGTGTACAAGTGATTAAACCCAACGTACCTAGTCATTATCCCAGAATGTTTAATAGCATGATTACAATTTAATCTCTCATCTTTAACAAAATTATAGATAATTAGTTATGTCACACCCGACTCGCAGCAGAATAGGTGATCGGGGCATGATTGGTTGATCCAAAGTTTATGACTTGCTATTACGCATTTTAAATAATTATTAATCCATATTGTATGTTTCACAAAACAAATAATCCAAATAAAACAATTTAAATATATGAGACGTTGTTCATAACTACTAAACTACATTTGTCCGTTTGTTGTTAACTAAGGCTCATCCTATGTCCAAATCTTCTCTTATGCCTGTCCAGCTGTATCACATGTAAAAGTAGTTTTTGGGTCAATAAAAGTTGGTGAGTGAACCTCCTTATTATTAGGAAAATATTATATTTAGTTTGTGCATTGAGAAAACGTACATTAACCATTGTAAGTGAATATGTGGTATTTCATATGACAAACCACAAGAAACAATCTCAAACAATAATTAAATCAACTGAATGCAAATGTGCACGATATTATGGTGTGTTGCAAGATCTAAGCTCAATCAAACGGAGCTGATCTCTGTGTGTTTGGCAACGTCAAGTTCCGCTTATAAGTAATGGGAACAGACAATGTAATGTCCAAAATGAATGAAATGTGCCAAGTAATAAACAAACAATTTACATATAACACATAAACTTCATAAGATGGTAATTGCACGTATTTGAATTTGTAAACGTAATAATGAAATGCGACACATGATACACCCCAAAAGACGTGTATGATTAATTCACAGTTGCGTCCTTGCAATTTCTTAAAATTAGCATATGAATGAAAAGAGAGAAACTTCAACCGATAAGAATTATCCTAAATAGTTCACATGATACAAACACATGGACATATATTAAAGTCTAGAGAAATATAGGGTTTAAGCAATTAGGGTGGTTAGATCTAAATTGAGAATATCTAAGGGTATTATACAGAAATATAGGGTTTAGGCAATTAGGGTGGTTCGATCTAAATTGAGAATATCTAAGGGTTTAAGTAGTATAGTTTAACCATTTAACTATATACTTATTAATAAATCAGTATTAATTATTTATTTATTTAAAAATAAATAATTTGTAGTTACTAAGATATTTCATAACTAATTTGCCAATTAATTACGAAATGTTGAATAAAATGTGAGTAGGTTTTTTTATTTATAGACAGTTCTAGGTATAGTTGTTTAAATAAATATTTTATTAATTATAAATTTATTTTTTATTTTACGTTTTAAGTATTATTAATTTGAAAAGACTCTCATACATTTTTATTATTATTAACGTTTTTAACTTCTGCATCTCTGGCTCTAAATACGATTTCTCTATCTAGGTATTCAGTCCTTACCAGAAATGTTACCACCTCAATCAGATCTAAACTTTACTTTTGATATATCTTAGCTTGAGTATCTTTAGCATCTTTAAAACTCGTATTTAATACTTGTTACCTGACATCCTTTAGAATTTAATCTGAGTCCAAGACTTGAGTTTCCTAATGTTATTACTAATTTTAACTAATATCACTAACGCCTATAAAAAATCCCTACACACCATCCTACTCAAGCGTTTTCCTCCTAATTTAGGGACGAAATTCCCAAAAGTAATGGAGACGGTAACATCCGCAAAAACGGATCTTAGAAAAACCGATCCGTTTTGAAAATCATATCTGAATTGTAATAAATAAAATACGAATATTATTATCAGATACTAATTTAATGTTGTCGTGTATTAAATAAATTCATATAATTATATTTGGGTTTTAAAATATCAAATCTATAAACACGTCATGTTAGTCTCGAACTTAAAAAGGGCGTGACTAAAAGATGGAAGTACCTACATCACACAGTCATGAGGGAAGGGTTAGTCTAAGAATAAGTGAGACGATACCCACATCCCATGTTATGAGGAAAGGTAGCCGTGAAATGATAATGATGTGAAATTGTAATAACATGATATAGCAATAAAAGGAAATGATAATAATACGAAAAAGTCAATAATGCGGAATAATAATAGCATAAAATGAGGAAATTTAAGGTAATTTATATGAAAATTAGTCTACCTGATTACTAATGTGTCTATAATCTAAACAACGTTACTCATCTTGAAATTTTAATTTAAAATCATTAGATTTGTAAAAAAAATTAAATATGTTTCATAATTTGTTAAATCCTTATATACCAAAAAAAATTCACCAGCAATAAAGATATTGGTTATGAAAATTTATAATTTATTTATTATCTGTAAAAATTAGAATTTATATTTTTAAGATTTTACTTCGATAACTGGTATTTTGATATAAATTTCTATATTATATAAACATGATTATATTCATTATAAATTCATATAATGTTTAAAATTTCCCATAACTTCTAGGAATCTAAGATGATATAGAAAAGAAACATAAATTCAATTTTATCAAAATAAGTTTCTGGAATCAAAAGCTCCAAACTCAAGTGTTCAAGAACCCTAATTTATCAAGGAATCAAATTTGAATTCGTATGCCTTCTATCACAGAAATGGATAGTAGGGTTTCGTAAAGCATGAAAAATTAAGCAAAATAGGCACCAAAAGTACCGAATTTCTTTAAGATTTGAAGGAGAAATCGCATGAACAAGTTACGAGCCCTAGCTTTGATCTTCACTTGAATTCGCGGATTTGAACAAGCGTTAAAGGGAATTTGGGAGTGGGTTAATGTGTGAAAAGATGATAAGAATCAACTAATTTTGTGAAATACAGCGATCATATTAGTAAATTTTGCCAAGACTTTTCATGTTCTTGATTAAGCTTTAAAGGAATTTTAATGGAGTTTAATTTAAGACTTAATGTATCATATTAAGGTGTATAATGATTCAATTAAATGACAAGTATACATGTTCTCCACCATTAGATGTCTTTTGGAGTCGGAATAACGTCGTTTAGTCACTTGTAACGTTGTTTGGAGTTGGGTTGGTTGAGATTCGAGTTTGGGTTCACGGGTGAGGGAGACAAAGTTGGATGTGGGGGCATGTTAACCTACGTTGTGGTTTTGATCTCGTGATTATTGTTAGGTTTGATTTGGTTACACTAATACGTGTTATATTCTGTGTATTTAGGAACTAGGACCAAGAGGCTTTAAAAATCGACAACCTTAATTTTGCATGGTAAGATGTTCTTTTTCTCACAACATTGTGAACTAAAGTTATTTCCAAAACTCTAAATGTTTTTCCGGTTTTACTTACGTTTACAGTGATTAAGACTTTGTAATCTTACGGAAATCTGCTGCCAGTCTGTGGGGTTTTGTATACGTTACTTAATAAGCTTTGCTATTGGACGTATGGGCCAATAGTGATATGACCACAATCACAGATCTGGTCGAGTGACAAGGACCGGTGGGTAGTTGTAAGATATAACAAATGTAAAAAACCTTAATGTTATAATTGTAGGAATGTGTCATTTTATACAAATGAATGTACTTACCAATATTTCCTACTAATCAAAATGTTTTTAAACGCGTTTTAGGTAATTTAGTGTGAAAGGATGGGATAGTGCTACGAGGCACCAAAAGCTTAAATAAGTGCTTATGTCACCTAAATAAAGAAATGTGTTTTGTAATTAAGGGTTTATCCCAACGAAAACCTTTTATGTAAATATGGGTTTTATCCCACAAGTTATGTAATGAAAATTTTGGTGTTCGGAAACTTTAATATTTTTCCTGACACACGATCCTGAGTTCCAGTGCAAAAGTTTTAATAAACACTGTACCACTTGAACAGTTCACGACTTCTATCCAGGGTATGTTCAGGGGTTGTGACACGTGTGAGGCGTTGGTCAAGGGGGAGTTTGGGATATTGGCAGCAATGTCCTCTACTCTTTATAACCACTTTAACTCATCACTCTAACTTAGTTAATTCCTATTCTTTGCAAATTTAACCAAACTAACGAGAAGTATATATAAATTTGATATTTTTAAAACCCAAATATAATTATAGGACTTAATTTAATACGCGGCAACATTTAAATTAATATCTGATAATAATATTTGTATTTTTATTTATTACGGTTCGGGCCTAATTTTCAAAACGGGTTAGTTTTTCTAATATCCATTTTTGGCGAGTGTTACAAATTAGGCTAAACCCAAACCTACAAACACTGTTTAGGAAAATACCAGATGATTTAGCTAAACGTGTTCATGGGTCCATGGAAGGGGTTTTGTTTTGTTCATGGGTCAATGCGAGCTTTGAAGATGTTGTGAAGGTGGTTTGTGCCCAAAATGTATTTTGATGCGATATAAACTCCCAATCTTTTCCAAAATATATAAGTTTTTTTAAAGAATGTTACTTTGTAATCATGTTTGGCAATTGATTGCTAATTACTCAAATCATAAAACTGTTTTGGGCCCACATGACTTGAATCATTCTGATCCATAACAAAGAGTTGTCTGCCAGACAGAAAACATTTTGTGTTTCATGTTATTAAAGTTGGGATTTTTGCTAAATTTCGGGTTGTTCCAGCAAAAAAATACTTCTAGATGGCTGGATGGGATTGGACATTGGGCCAGATTCCGTTAAGTTGTTTAGTGAAACTTTGGAAGAAGAAGGCGCGACTAACGTGGGTTTCCACCCATGCAAATACAATTACATATAACAGAGTCTCTCTCTCTCTCTTTCTTCTCTCCATTCGTTGGTTGCCTGATGGTAAACGGATCCCAAAACCCGACTTGTAATGTAAAACGGACCCGAAGTGTTATCAATAAAAAACGTGAAACTTTATTTTCCATATTTGTTTCAATGTTTAGGTATTTAGTATTATAAGATAATGTTTAATAATAACTAGCATTGAGGCCCGTACATTGTGCTGGTAAAACGGAAAAACAATCAAAACAAACTCATATGTACTGATCTATTGCATCCAATTACCAGAAGTATTCTTCGTCTTCTTGAAGGTGACTGGGCATTAACCAACTTTTAATATTACTTTTTATAGTTTTTTTTTTAAATCTAACTCCGCCGCGATAAGACGAGGGGTTGAAAACCAAGAGGAGAGTGGGATTTCTTGTGTAAACACATGAAGGAATGCGTGCGAAAGCATGGGGGCGAACAGGATTAGATACCCCGTAGTGGGATTGTCATGGCGCAAAAGCAGATATGGTCGGATGAATTAATAATTAGTTGCTTGTTCAAAGTGCTTTTTTTTAATTATGTTTTTTCCTTCCTTGCCCATATGAATCAGGAAATCTGAGGGATGAAAATTGTCCTGTGAGTTCCTCCACTGTTGCAAATTATATTTAGAGTACCATCTGCTTTCTCATTAAGCATGTTAACTAAAGATAAGCAAGGGAGATGAAGAGCAAAGAATTTGTCAGTCAACGCTAAATGTTATCTGGACACCATACCCCTCTCTCAATTATCAACCAACGCCAAGTTTAAAATTAAGTAACTTTTATAAAAAAAAATTAACACCACCTTCGCTATTACTTTTACATTGAAACCTATCTGATCTCATCATATAACATACAAGACTAATGTAATAATTAATGAATGAGAGAAATAACAATTACCAAATCATCGAGGACGAATAGCTTCTTGTGTATTGCACATACATTCACTGCAACGAGGGTATCTATATACACTCCTTCCTACGGGTCGTGAAAACACCCGTTTGTTCTGTCTCACTGCTTTCCGGATTCGGGTTTCAAAAACTTTCCATTCGATCGTGTCGTTTTTCATGAAAATGTCTGCCAGTCTGCGTTTATTTGGTCGGATTGTCGGCATCTTCCCTCCACCATAGTATACTCTATAACCTGACACTAAAGACGATAACTGACTCCCTGAATCGGTCATGGCAAAAACATCCGATGCTGTACATGTTATGAAGTCTAGTGCTGCTAGCTGCAATCAATATATGAGATGAATTCATAATGTAGCCAAAAATTCATTTCTTCACAAGTAACAAACTAGGGTAAACATGGTAATTTCTCTCTTCTTTTCATTATAGTAACTAATTCTTCAAAAATGACCATTTCACCCATTAATAATGAGAGAATTTCAACCAGAACTAAGTTAATCAAACATCAGAAACCGACCACACAAAACGCTCCTCTATTTCTATTTTCAAAGGTTGACTTATGAGCAACTGGACTAAATTCAACGCTTATTTGAGCTTGAGAAGCCCAAGAAAAGAAGATGTTGTCCTGGTAGACAGACAGACAGACATACGTACGTACAGACAGACAGACTGTACAGACAGACAGACAGACTACGTAGTACAGACAGACAGACTACGTACGACAGAAGACAGATACTACGTACAGACAGACATATGCATGCATGCATGCACGCATGCATACGCACCACGCACGCACTGCGCTCGCACGCACGCCCACAACACACACATACACACATACCACATACAGACTACATACATACACATATACCTGAGATGAGAAGTTCAAGAAAGGTTCAATTTCAGATGGCGACAACAGGTCCTCCTTAGTGACCATATTAGGAAACAGTGTCGTTAAAGCATTCATCCTTGATTTTCCACCATAAATATGTGCACCTGCCAAATATATTCGTGTCTCACGCTTGAAACCAAGCCAGCAAGCATAAGCACGGTTTCCTCAGGCATTAAGGGACACAGACCTTCTGCCTTCAGTCTCTCTGGTGGTGGTATCCTGAAACAACTCAAAACGAAGAAAATGAATTTTCATGAAATTATCAAATGTTTATTATAGATACTAATGGTTTATTCATACTTAGTGCTGTTATTTAGCTCCACTAATCCAGGAAAATGAATTTCACGATATGCTTGCAGCTCCTTCTTTTCTTCTTCACCGCCACCAAAATCACATAGAGAATGAGCTACCATGTCGATTTCAAACCTCAAGTGTAAAGCCAAGTATCGGAAATCTTTTTTGATTTTTCCCTTTGACTTTGCAAACGGTCCAACCAGGTTTTCATCCAATATTCCTGAATGTGTTGCATTCGGACGCATCCTCTGAATCAACAAGGCAGCTGTTGCTTGTATTTTTGGAGTAAATTGCAGAGCGTGAAAATTACATCTGCATCGGAGTCTCTGTATGAAGTTCCCACATAACAAAGAAAATGTTTAAACAAATCTAATCTGAAAATAAAATGAATTTACAATATATCATGAATTTCATTTCAGAAGTTTCTAAGTTAAAACTGTGCAGTAGTCCGTCATTATGTTACTATTTAACTAATGCTATTAACTCATTCTTAATAACCTTCTTTAAAGGAGTTCCTTCAGATATTTTGGTTGGTTTAAGCGTAGCAACAGGATGGAATATATGCTACCTGCAAGTGATATGGTATTGGATCAGATGCCAAACGATTCCCAAACCCAACAAAATGAACAACTCTATTCTTCATTAAAAGTGGAAAAATATGTTTCAGGTAAAAACTGGGTCTCGCCTCTTTTGCAATATCAACATCCGTCACCTGCACGGTTTCAAAATAAATACAAGAAATCAAACATCACACTGAACATTAGAAGACACTGGATTTGAGTGAGATATATTACTCACTACACTACCAATGGCTTCAAGATCCAGTGACTGTAACTCCTTTGGCAATTCCTTCACTATACGGATATCGGGTTTCAGGTATTCAATAAAATAGTCCTCTTGATATATATCTGCAAATTGACTAAAATATAGAAGAATTCGATCATCACTACAGCCCCTTATAATCAAAATATTAACAAGAAAACACGAGCTATTACCTTGTATCTCTCCAGACGCTACTGAACAAAAAGGTGGGAATAACAAGAGTGGCATTAAGTAATCTTGCAACTGCGACTATATTGCATACCTGTTGTTAAACCAAAACAAGCTGAAATCCGTGTTTGCAGATAGTTCCAAACAAAAAATGATAATGCAATATAGACAGAGCTTACAGCTACTCTCTGTTGGTTTATACCACCATTTGCAGTAACCATAATGTAACCATTGTTTCCCTCTGAAAAAAAGAAGACGTACGTTAAAGGATGTGTTTAACTAATAGCCGATCGGTTGAGAGATGTTTATACGTGCGATTAGCTGTGAGTATTTGAAAAGAAAAAAGATGTATTTTTGAAATCTTATATCGGTGAGTTACATACCACTAGGTTTCCAGACTCGTTGATCAGCACAAGGTTGCCACAATGAAGCAACAGCATGATAGGGTTCCAACCACAAATCTTTGGGCTCTGTAGATTTGTACTGATTCTGAAACGTTAATGAAGTTAAAAAAAAAAAGAGAATGATTTGTAAAAAAGAAAATGTTATGTGAAAGTAAGGGCTTCTTACTTCAGCTAAGGCATGAGCAGCTTTATATAAGAGCCTTGCATAAGCAGTTTTATGTGGCTTCTTCCCTTTTGCAATCTTTCTCAGTTGGTCCTGAGACTTAAATCAAATACATGTTAAAAGCATTGCAATTGATCTATACAACAAAGTAAAATTTGGTCTGAGACGCTTGTACCAAAATGAGCTATATATATATATTAACACTTGGATCTAGTTGACAATAACGGAAATTTGGGCAAATAACTGAAAGATGCCCTAAAAGAAAAGAAAAGAAGAGAAGAGATTGAGTTACCGGAAGTGAGAGTGTGGAGGAATTTGATTTTCGGAAACGCAATTTAAGAGAAGAAGAAGAAGAAGAAGGCGAATCTTGGATCCGGGAAAGCATCCAGAAATTGGTGAGGATGAAGAATGCAACCAAAACCCCAATTGTTAAACGGCTTCTTCGATTGGAGCCCGTAACTACTTTCTTCTTCTTCTTCTTCATCTTCGGTTGCTCCATAAACCTAACACTGTAATTTCATATCCAAAGATAAATATTTTAGGACTTGGAGTCAGCTCTCAATCGGGGGTCGACAAGATTTATTTATGGGATGATGATGATGATGATGAAAAGGAAAGGGATCATTCTCAGATTATTATGTCTAGATTTCCGGCTCAATTCTTCTCATATTTTCCTTTGCAACTTTTGATACAGTTTACAGCAAAGCAGCCAAGACTTTTTGTTTTTTTCTTTATTACATTACATAAAACTATAATTTCATTTCGGATACAAGTGTAAAACAAATGACAACTTTACCAAAGTTTTATATATATATATATATATATTCTTTTTCATATGTATTTACTAATTACTTTTTACGCATCACTATTCATCATGACTTAGATTGATTTCATTTGTGGTGTGTTTGGATATGTTTTTTAATAAAAGAAAAGTGTTTTTTATTTATTTTATTACGTGAAAGAGAAACGGTAGGTTTTTATTTTTTAATAATATTAAAGCACAGATATGTTGTGATCAATAAAATGTACAAAATGTCCGTGACTAAAGGGTCATATCACATATGTGTTATTTTTATATTAAATTATGTTAGAACTCTGTGTAATAAAATGTAATTTTATATGTTAAATAATATATATTTTAAAAAATCTTATTTATTATACGGATTAAATAAATATAATTTTCTATACTAAATAATAAAGAGTTATATCTTTAAAATCCCTCGTGTATTGTACAGGTTGAATAAATCTAATTTTATATACCAAATAATTAAAAAGATACATATTTCTAAAAATCTTGTATGTTGTATATGTTGAATAAATGTAATTTGGTATAGAAAATAGTAAAAAAAGTTATAATAAACAGATTTAATTTAATATAATAAAGCAAAGACATGATAAATAAATATGAAAAACAAAAGGGTAAAAGATTAAAAGATAATTCAACTAACTTATGAATGATTTTAACTTAGTTAATACTATATATTTATTTAGACGGAAAAAACAATTGAGATCACTTTATAGAGCGCCATGTGTTCTTCATATGGTTTCTTTTATTATATAAATATATTTATTATATAAAATATAGACCATAGAAGAAGGCATATAATTTATTTATTACTAATAAAGTTTAACTTGAAGACGATAGGATTTGTAAATGGTAAATAAGTTCATGAGATTATTCACATCCTATCCATCATTTATAATCTATAAGACTATAATAAATCACAACAAGCTGAGGTGTAACGCCCCAAAAACACAAATGTTAAATTTCAAGCACGATTTATTTTACACAATGTGATATGGAGGTAACTAAGTTGGTTAACTTGGTTATAAATACAAGCTAGATATTAGTAATAAAGTTTTGTGACTAAACAAATAATAATCAAAATTACAAGGGTTAAAAAGGGATAAGTTGGAAAGTGTTTTAATAAAAAGGATGGAGAAAGGGGAAGAGCCCATTTGGGCAGATGTGTGTGTGTGAGTGTGTGTGTTCTTGAGAATCGATCTGAGAAGAGGAAGAGGATGAATTCGAAAGCTTGCATGCGTAATCTATGGGTTTCAAAGTGTTTATCATCTTCAAATCATCATGTAAGTATCAAAATTATCTCTTAAAACCTTCCTAGTTGAAATTCTAGTGGGTTTTGATGAAATCACTCTTAATTGGATGAATTCGAAGAATGGATAGTTGAATTTGGGTTTAGGTGCACTTAATATAGTGGAAATAATGAGTTAATAATCTCAATTAGGAGTTTTAATGAAAGAACCCATGTTTAAGAACTTGGGTTTTTGATGGTTTATGATCTAATATGAATGGGTTGGATGAACTAAAGATTTTACTCGTTGATGTTAAGTGGGAATGATACTTGTCGATTAATAAGAAAACTTGATGAATTATGTGTGAATAAGGAAGATTATGCATGAATACTTGTACATTATGTTTAGAAAGTGGTACGCACACCAAGTGTATGATGAAATGTCTAAATGAAGTTAGGACGTGAAATTGTATGAAATGGCTTGACATATATGAATGAGATATGTTAATGATGTAGTTAGTAGTAAACTAACTTGTAGAATGTGATAATGCCATGTTTGAAGATCATTAGAAGGGATGAAGTTGAAATGGTGTTGGGTTAGCTTAGTATGGGTTAAGGTGTTAGTTGTGAAGATATGAAAAATGCTAGTGTGGAATGAATGGAGTATATATGTATGTGTATGTGTACATAATTAAGAGATCATGTAGATGTATATGTCATACAATACGAATGCCGTAAATAATGATAAGTGAGTTGCGTGAATGTGGAACAAGGTGGCTTTTAGTCTATGTCTTATGTATGTGTTATTTGGTTAAAAAAGGTCAAGTAATGTATGAATGGAAAGATATGAATATTAGTATGAATGAGCATGTGTGCTAACAAGAATGTGATTTGCGATGACATGAAAATATAGGGATCATGTCAAGATGGATGGAAGCATGGAAGGCTAAGGGTAAAAAAGGAGGCAAGGTAACGGGTGCAGATTCGGACGCTAAGGTAAGTGATTTCCGAACCACTTCTTCTTTTGTAAACGAATATTGTCATATTGAATGCAGGAGGTTGTGTAAGAAATTACCGATAAGGGTAAGATTCAAGGTATGTATCGTTGTGATAAGTTATAGATGTCAATTACGTTCGGAAGAATTATAACAGAAGTAAACGGGTCAAGATGTAGAAGTAAGAGTGGATGTGGGATTTGGATGTTATGGTATGAGAACCGTATAAGAAAGTTAAGAATAACAGAACTAAAGAATGTATTGCTATAACAGTTCGTAAATAGTAGTTATGTTGGAAATAACTTAAAATAGTCGAACGGGTCAAAAGAATCAACTAAGTGATTTCTGTTTCACGTCTTAGTAAGAATAGAGAATTTTGATATTATGGTTGTGGAGAATTAGGTAAGATTAGGTGGTAGGTGCAAGTATTAAGGTAAGTAAATTTCTGAACTCATTTCGCAATTATGTATGTGAAGATGCTTATATGTTCGGATAATCGAAATTAAAGTGAACGTGTAACTCATAAGAATTAAGAATCCGAGTTAAGGATTTCAAGCTAAATACGAAGGTAAATAATTTACGAACATATAGAAACAAGTTGATGGGAAACGGATGAAAATTTGATGAGTTACGGAGGTGTTTGTAACTAAAACGACAAAGTTTGGAAAAGGCTGCAGCAGCCCACCGTAAGCTACGGTGGCCTACCGTAGCTTACGGTAGGTAACTGGTGATAAGAACAAGTAAATTTCGACCGTAAGACAAAAGCATAGACCGTAAGCTACGGTCTGGAGCCGTAGCCTACGGCGGGGGACCGTAGCTTACGGGGGTGCTAGTGGCAAAGATGTGAAATCTTGATTGTTGTGTTATATATATATATATATATATTCATATGTTTGAGATTGAAACTTGTGGGTATGTAGTTCAATGTTATGTACTTATATGAAGATGTGCGTCTTCAAAAAATTTATAGGATATGTGTTGCAAATTGTTTGTTGATGAGAATGAATTCATTTCTAATTATTATCCAAAGAATGGAATGAAAATGCAGGTTTACTATTAATGACCTTGAAGTTTGACATTGGAATGCAAGACCACATATGGAAAGATAATCGAGGGGAATTTCATGAAAAGAAAGAATACGAGTGATTATTTACAGTGAATGTTTAATACTATGAATGAAGTCACCGAATATTAATACTGCAAATGTATGTGGTGATTGCAGGTTGCGTGGAGCTATCGTTACTATGAAATTTTAAATGGTCGAAGATCGAGTCAAGAAGCAAGGATTGTACGGGAAGAGCGGTCTTATAATTTGAATCTATGTATTACTTTTAAGAAGATAATTAAGAATGAAGGTTGTAAAATCATTTTAAGAAAGTGTCCAACATTTTATAAATGAACCTTCACGTAAGTCAAATGGTTAAATAAGAAAGAATTCTTGAGTCGGTACTTCCGCTGCGTCTCGTATGGTTAAAACGTAATTAGGTGTTACATGAGGGCACATGGCATGATCTCACACAATTTTTTTCCATGTGGCATGTTATGAGGAACTAGGGAAGGAAAACCAGCGGGATTTTCCCTTCTCATCTACGGCAGTGTATATTTATTAAAAGGCAGCCAAACAAGAATCACACCTTTGTTGCTCTATTTTCTACAGCTTCTCTCAATAGTGATTCTGAAGGCCATCCCGCCGGATTTGTGATTCTGAAGACGGAGGATGGTCACTTTTGGACGGCTACAGTCAAACCGAAATAGTCTGGATATCATATCTCTAATGGTTGGGCTAGAGTTGTTAAGAGCCTTGGTGTTGAAAACAATGATATTATTGTATTTGAAGTCATCAGATATAACACTTTCAGGATTCGTCATTACAAATATGATCATGAAGATGATGTGAAGAATGACTTTCATCATGTTATGTCGTTCCTAGAACTGAACAATCTGGTAAGGTATTCGTACCTTTATTATTACACTAGAAATCACTATCTTTTTCTTACTCCTTTTCAATTAAATAATACTTTTTATACCTTTATTATTAAATTTTCTCTCTTCTTTAAACCATTTTCTAAATATATTAAAAAATTTATAGGTGGACAGTGTTTTTCTATATTTATAGATTAACAATAATAATTTTATCTTTTTTCCACTCATGACCTTACATACCGCTATCTATAATAGGAAGGAGCCTCTCAAAGAATATGGTGGACCGGATGCTCTAAAGAATCAAACAACATGTAGATCTCGCCTGATATTATTTTACTCTATTCTTGTTTCAATAGAATTATCCTCTCACATTCATTATCACCATTTTCAAAACGGAGATGTGACAGACGTCACTTTCTAGTCCTCCACATCAACGTGTCTTGCTTCCATCCTCCTCTCAAGTCTAATCATGAACTTGCGTCTCTCTTGCACATCTCACATACTCAACTGGTTATCTCTGATCACGCATTTCACACCTCTCTCTCCTACCCACATTCTTCGCATCAATTTATCAACAAACACAACTTTGGACATGCTCTTAAATTGATTATTTTGTAAAAATGTTAATAAAGATGCTAACTTTAAATTTTTTGAACGTATTTACAAATATGTATTTAAATTCATTTGGTATTTTTTTTCTTTCTATAATTTAAGTGGGTTACACATTATGCATTAATATATCATTATTATTATTATATATGTTTAAAAGAAATAGAATATTTTACAAGTCAACATTTACTATGATTTTTTCTATAATTTAAGTGGGTTACACTTTAATATATTATATGCTTAGAAGAATATAATATTTTACAAGTAAAAACGGAAAATAATACTTACAAACCCACTATAATCCATCTCATTTTCATGTAATGCAATATAATTTAAATTACCATTGATTAAAATAATAACTGATGAGCTAAATTAATAATTTCAGTTTAATTATATACACAGATCTAGGTAAATGCTTTATAATATAAATGGGCAATTAAGATTTTATCATGGATCTCAATAGAAGCAGTGGCCACATGGTGGAGAATGAGATAAATATTTTATAAAATCACGTGTCGGATCTTGAACAAATGACAATGATGATACTTTAGTTCAACAGAAAATCATCTAGCCCAAATATGATAGAAATAAGATTCAATTTAAATTAACAAGTTGTTAAAAGTTTATGACGTAACAAGTATCTTGTAAAAGAAAACCATAAAGTATAATTGAAAAATAATAATACAAAGATATATTGAATCACCAGTATATATATATATATATATATTTACCTAAAAACTTGAACATCAAGTGACCATGGAAAATGAATTAGATATACAAGCATACACTCCAAATCTTATTATTTTTCAGATCTCTTCATCATCATCAACGTGGAGTCTTAACCTTGCATGTGAAAATTGCAAGGTTTTCGTTGCCGTATAATACTTTAGAATTGGATATATTAATATGACATTTCGTACGCCTCGTGATCTGGGGTTTTGTACATAAATCCTGAGTCGTCACTCGACCGCCTCTTCACCACACTTACCCTTTGCATTAGCCGAACCAACGCTTGCACAACTTCAGACATGGGAGGCCGGAACTCTGGTTCAGGTTGTATAAAACACCAGATACATCATGTCTTATTATATATATAATTGAAGAAGTTGTTAGCTACATGAAATTATATTGACATGTAGGTGACTGACAAACATAATATTATCCAACCATATAGAATGTGATGTCATCTCATTAATTAATTAATATTTTACATGAAAAAAATAAATTAATGTTATTGTAATTTTCATGACTTCTATATTTATTTAATTAATTATACTTTTTAAGGTAACGTCCTTATTTTATAATAAAATGAATAATATATAAAATTAATTTTTATGAAGTCATATGAGTTCAGTATCTGTGTCGTGTGTATACTTACTAAAAGTCTATAATTAATTGAAAAGTTCGATTTGAAACAACCCATGACATCCAACTATGATTAATAAATACAAAATTGCAGTAAGATGTAGGTTTAACCGTATTAACACACAATGAGATCCGACTACAATTAATTTCTTAAACAACTTTAGAGGTATCTAAAGGGTTGGAAATGTAATCGCTCATTTTGTCATCGAAGACAATTGCAAAAAAAAAATATATATATCCTTACGCTCAAATCACATTATAAAAACTGGTCCATGCAACAACGGGGATCAATTCTAGTTTATCTATAATCATCCAGCTTAATTTGCTACATGAAAAATCGTTATCACCGTCACAAACAATTTGTTTCCACTAAATTTTGTATCATTGAAATTCGTCTTGAAGGGCTTTAGTTATTTGATGATCAGTAAACATTTTATTTAGGGCCTACGTCAACAATTCAAATCAAAGTATTTACAATTTCGAAACAAAATTTTACCTGAACACAAAGGGCGATGATGTCAGCAAAGCCAGATAAAGACTTGGCAGGATACATGCCATTCAATGTAGGATCAACCATTTTGGCCAATGAATCAATATCATGGAGTTGAGGGGTGGCCCATCTTACAAGTGATTGTTCAGATCGCACTCTTGAACTACATACCAGGAAATAAATTAATTTCTTAAACATCGAAAAAAGTATGCCTTAATCGACGATTTACCTATCTAGTGGCTTCCGACCAGTCAACAGCTCCAACATCACCACTCCAAAGCTATAAACATCACTTTTTACAGTGTATATGCCGGACAATGCGAACTCAGGAGCACTATAACCAAATGAGCCAACCAACTGTGTCACCACCTGTACAAATTTTAACGCACTTGCTCAAATTCCAACATCACTACTCATCAAACAGTATGAGATTAAACTTACCTCTCGCTCTGTGTTTGGAGTGAGGGCAGCTAAACCACAGTCTGATAAATGAGGATTGAGTTCTTCATCAAGTAATATATTTGCTGACTTTAAGTTTCTGTGTACAACAGACGGTAGGCAAACTTCATGCAAGTACCTGCCAAGAAAAAACGGGGTTATGTTAAACCAAGAATAATAAAAAAAGATTAACTTTTATTTTTGTATTGTATTGTATTGATGGTGACATACTCTAGAGCTCTAGCAGTAAGTGCTACCTTAACACGTGCATTCCATGTTAAGGTTTTGCTCGTATCATCAGCAAAATGCAGCAAATCTTGCAAGCTGCCCATTTAAACCAAAAGACGCTGCCCGTGCACCACGCAATATCCAGCCAATGGAACTATGTTTGGGTGCCTTAAGCGTGACATGTTAGAGACAGCTTCAACAAAATTATCTTCTTCTTGAAGTGATAATGCTGCATTATCTATCTTCTTAACAGCCATCATCTAGGACAAAACAAGCGTATAAGTTTGAATATCCGCTAATGATCGTTAGATGAAAATGAATGTACCTTTCCATTGGAGAAATCTGCTTTATGAACACGACCTAAAGAACCTTCACCAATTATATTGTCTTGAGAGAAGCTGTTTGAAGAGTAGCAACAGTGTAAGAACTAGTAGTTATAGGGGATTTCACTCTCTTAGTGGATCCACTTTTCCCTTTTTCAAATGTGGAGTTTTCTGTTGGTGGGGGTGGGGCTTCAAATCAATTATGCCGGCTGTGGGTGTCACCCTCTGCTCTTGCATTTCTGCATACGACATTAAAATGTAAAAACATTATTTGGTGGTTAACACCCCCGGACCCCGCACATGCATGCAGGAGCCTCATGGACCAGGTTTGCCCTTTATTATTGGGTCATTGAAACTTTTACAACTGTTTTCCAAACACCACCACCATTTCAAAGAATCTCATCAGATACAATACCTCACTTGTTTCATGTTTGTATACAGATTTATCTAGTAATTTAATCAAAGCATCGTAAAAGAACCACTATGCACTTTATCTTTATACAATCAGCATAATTATGCCCGTTTTTTTTTTATTTTATTAATAAGCAATACCTATGCATATAAAAAGGATAGCTGAACCTTTCTCGTCAATAATAGGAAGGTTTACGGTGGAAGTTCTTCTGACATTTTCCGTCCTCCTCCCTTTTTGAAGGCAGAAAATAAGAACAAGAACCGTAAAAAGTATCACAAATCCAGAAACCAAACTTATGCCTAAAAAAGCTCCAGTGCTCAGCTTCTTTCCACTGCTTGTATTTGACGATGGCAAATCAGGCCCGGAACGGTACGTGGTGGAGGAGAATGGCTACCGGGGGGAGGGGAGGGGAGGTGGAGGACCATTATCAAACGAATTTCCATCATATCTGTTTATTTCAAGAGACAGGTAATTGGTATTAACAGCTTTTAATCCTCTTATTATAACATTTTGAAAAGAACAGCTGGTAACTCCCCTCAAATACCAAACTTCCAACTCAAAAATAACATCCGTGAACACAAGTCAACGAAACGAAGATCACCACCACCGCAAGTAGCAGAAACTGATTGCTCCCCATTTTTAGGCACAGTTTGACCTACACGAATATCAATGAAGGAAAAGGGCTACTAGGCTTTGCCATTTAGACAAGAGATATAAATGTTTATACATCTTCCATTTCTAAGTCAACTCATTGCATCTTTTCATTTACTATATAAGTGTTATTATTCTTTGAAATAATTTGTGTCGTATATATAAACTGTATTAAATACACTTACACCTAAGTAAATAAAAATGATGGGAATCTCCACTGAAAAGCTCGCCCTTCATCTCTCATGTGGACTTCCAAATTGCCTTTATAACCCAACATTTCCAAAGCATTCCGTTAGCCCCCTTTTGTGAACTATATGACGGTAATCTATATGTTTTTCTCATCCTCATCCCATAAACAAACACTAACATGATTTAGACATTAAGGTGAATTGGGTCGTTGAGTCAACTCACACTTAACATTTAACATGAATATTTTATTCGTCTATTTTATTAGTTTTGGTGTCTTATTAACTCTAACTATATTAACTTAAATACGTTAACTTTCTAATGGTTATGGGAAAATTACAAAATTATACATTGTTAACTATCAACTTTCTAATATAGACCTTTCTATTCCACCGAAGTAGTCAATCTTCACTAAAGTAGTCAACCTCGTTACCACCAATTAGAAACTATCACATCATCTCCGCCAACTAAGACGCCTAATATTTAGCCTTCAATTTTAGCGAAGTAGGATTTTTCCTACCCTTTTTGCAAGATGGTTGGACGACTGAATGACTGACACACCTAAGCCTAAACTCTTTCTGTCGCGGTTGAAACGGCTAGGCCCCCATTTTTGCGAGGCGACTATACTAATTTAGTATCATGCATGTCAATGAGAGCATTATTTTCAATATTTGTTTGGTGATGTAACTTGTAAGAGTTTTGAAATGCTATAATTTTTTAGTTATAGCTTTTATGGATTAAAAAGAAAATCTTATCCCTTTACAATATATATATATAATATATATATATATATATATATATATATATATATAATATATATTGAAAAATTAAACTTTAAGAATTAACTTGCATGGATAACTTTAAAAACATGCTAACGCTTTTGAGGATATTTGATAAAACTAACTAGGAGGTAGATGTTGGAATTTGGTGTACGTTAAAAAAAGTGTTTGATATAAAGCAACTGAAAAATATAAAATAAACAATGCTAGGAACACACTCTTTATGTCACCAACTTTAAAACTCATATAAACAATGACTGACTGACTGAGATCCCCTTATCTTCCTCTATGTCATACATAAACAAAGTTCTATCTTCGAATTGTTGTAAACATAAGGACCCTACCAATTCAAACTGAACTCAAATAACATGAATATTCCTAGCTCATATGCTATGCAAATGCAAATTTCATTTCCTTCATTGTTATTGGTATTGGTAGGGTTAAATGCTACTATCTTAATTATTATATAATGTAAATAAACGTAGCAGCATAATACATGTAATCACCTGAAACAAACAAAAGAGAGAGAGAGAGAGATCAAGATACACACAAATAAAATAAAGTTAAACTAGAAGAAACGTTACATACTCTATAGGTATAAATTTTGAAACTTATTGAAACATGATTCATAAAAAAATCGGTTTACCCATCAAACCTCATGAGTGGTATCACTTTTCATCATGAATCATCAAACCAACGTTTCATATTTTCATTTTTAAATTTAATTATTTTTCTTTCATAAAATGCTGCTACACTTATAAAAGACAATTAAAAAAATGTTTTGCATAAACACGAGTGTCTTATTTATTACATTCCTTAACACGTTTGCTCACTTGAATAAGTTTTGTTAAATGAAATGGTAACAAGAGATAAAGTAAAATTAGAGAGAATACCACCTAGTCTCTTATATGTATGTCAAAGGGGAAACATTAATAACATGATTTTCGTATTTTCATACATAATCTTAATTCAATTTATTATAAGTTGTTTTACAAAATGCATTCTAGACATTAAAAATGTTTTGAAAAAAAATACGTTTTTATTTATTTATTACATTGCTTATCACATTTACTCCCCTGGTAAGTTTTATTGAATGACAAAAAAAGATAAGTGAAATTAGAGGGAATACTATAGATGTATTTAAAAATATATTTATATATATAAATAAAAACATAACTCAAAAAAGAAAAGAGAAGAATTCAGTTTTATCTAATAAGTAAAGACTATTAAATAAAAAGGAGATGGGGTCGTTATTAGATGGATGATCAGATAGAGTGCACATGAAGTCCATTGTTCTGGATGTTGACATTGGACAGGTGAGCTTTCCCATTAATTGTCATTGTCCATCCAATCTATACAATCAAACATATTACCTCATATGCCCTGCCCTGCCCTGCTCTTCATCTATATTTTACTATTTAAAATCTTTTTTATCTTTTCATAGCTCATTATAACCCATAGAATAATTATTAAAAAATGAAGGTTAATTTTACAGATAGCCTCTGATTTGATCCATCGCATGTTTGCCACCTGGATTGAGAAATCGCAAACTTTTTAAGATATCATTCACATGTTAATTGGTTGAGTTTGTTAGTTGTTATAACTTAATTTTAAAGCGGTTACGGTTTGTTATGAGTTTGTTACTCTCAGGGTCTCGTTGGTAATATTGATGAAAGATTAAGGGGCTATTGTTCAAAGCTGTATAGTTCAACGTGCAGATGAAATATTGCAGGGTTCTGAGTGTAACATTAAAATATCTCGCTATATAAGAGCTCGTTGTCACTGTGCAGATCAGATCTCGTTCATTTTTCTCACTTCTCTTACAGAGCGATTAGGGTTTGTTGTGTTCTTTGTTTGTATTTTCTCTCATTTGTTAGAGAAATTATATTTCTGTTGTTGATGATTATCAGTGAATAATCATCAACTGTATCACTATGATTTTGTGTTGTTTTAGAGGTCTTATCATTCGTAAGATCTCAGGTATTGGGGGGAGCTTTTGGGTTGGTTTAATAAGAGTTTTCTCACGTTTTGTCGCTATTTCTGTGTTGATCTCTATCATACCATTGTTCTTTAAATGGTATCAGAGCTTTAAAGCTCTTGAGTTTGATCGTTGGGGTTTTTTCCGCTGCAGATCTGAGTTTACACATTTGGTTTTATGTTTTTTTTGGTTTGATCGTTTCTTGAAGTTTGTGCAGGAACAGATCTAGTGTTCTACAAACCCTAGCTAGGTTTATTGGTGGTTGAAAGGAAGTGTAGGTCTTGTGTGTTGTTTGAAGATCTGTGTTAGTCTCTGAAACCCTAGAAGGTTCAGGGCAAACTAACCAGGATTAATTCGACTGTGCTTGGTCAGATCTTGTATGTTCTTGAAAACTACAGATCTGGTCATATTGGAACTATACGCACCCACTGTAAGATCGTTCCTTGTTTCTTGTTTTTTTGGTTGTTCTTTGACTAGTTGATACCGGGGTAGTGAGGACCGGCTGCATTTTGACTAGTTGATGTCGGGGTAGTGAGGATCGACTTATCTGATTTGTTGATTGCTGTCTGTTTGGGTGATTATTTGCTATTTGTTTACATCTTATCTGTCAGTTTATCTTGTTGTTATTTGACTGCATATTATCTGTCTCACTCTTGTGTTCCTTGTCCCTTGTTTTTTTTTCGACTTGGACTCATGTATAAAGACTTGTCCAGGCACTATAAGTGATGAACCTGGAATCTGGACACTGATACAGTTTCCCGGAGACCTACCATTTATCTGCGTTATATTTTACTTGTTTTCTGTCATTCTTGTTCCTTAATTGTGTGCTGATGTTTGTCACAATGGCTGTTACTTCTACTTCTGCTACGTTGATTAGTAAACTTGATATATGTGATCCGCTGTTTTTACACCCCAGTGACTCTAGTGCATTAACAATTGTTAATGAAAAATTAAAAGGGACCGAGAATTATGCAGTATGGTCGAGTGCATGAAACTTGCATTAGAAGCTAAAAATAAATATGGATTTATTGATGGAAAATGTGTTAAATCTATGGATGATGTGGTCTTAGCGAGTCAGTGGGATAGGTGCAATTCAGTTGTGCTTACTTGGTTATTAAACTCAATTTCTGATAAGTTGTTTTTGGGGCAAGTCTTTTCCAAACTTGCCTCTGAAGTCTGGGTTGACCTAAAAGAAACCTATGACAAGGTTGATGGTTCCATGGTTTATGATCTATACAAGAAAATTAATAATATTTCTCAAAATGGTAGTACAGTGGCTGAATATTATAACAAGTTAACTACAATGTGGAAAAATTTGATGCAATGGTACAATTGCCTACATGTTCATGTAAGGCAGCAACTGAATACAATGATTTTTTCTACTTTAATAAAACTTATGCAGTTTTTAATGGGTCTTGATGATATATACCAACATGTGAGGACAAATCTGTTAACCAGGGAACCACTGCCTACTGTCAAAGTTGCTTTTTCAGTTATTTCAAGAGAGGAGTCTCATAGGATGTCTAGTAGTGGGTCAAAAGTCAAACTGTTTCTTTTGTCTCGAAAACTAATCAATCTTTTGATGTAAAAAGGAAAGTGTTTAAGGGGTCTAATCCTAATCTAAAATGTACCCACTGTAATATGCTAGAGCATACAGTTGATAGATGTTTGAAATAATTGGTTATCCACCAGGTTTTAAGAAGAGTTGGAAACTTAAGGGTAACAATAGCTTTAATAATGGAAAGTTAAATGTGTCTTTAGTACCACTGCTATGCCTTTTACTTCTGAACAGATTTCTAAACTTCTTAGCTTGGTGAATGAAGAGAGATAAAACTGGTCTTGATCATCCTGTGTCCAATATGGGAGGTAAGACTGTTAATGTAGAAAATACTTTTATGTCCACAAATGTGTGTAGTAGTTACTTGAGTTTTTCCAGCATTGTTAATCATGAGTTTAGCTATAATTGGGTCCATTGATTCTGGTGCTAATCAGCATATGGTTATGAATGATAGAGATATGTATGGCTGTGTAGATGTATCTGGTTATGATCTTAAGGTTTCTCACCCAAATGGAACAAGTGCTAAAGTGACAAAAATAGGAAATATAAATCTTGCTATTGGTGTTACTCTGTTTGATGTCTTTTATGTCCCTAACTATAATGTTAACTAGTATCTGTTCATAAACTAGCAAAAGATAATAGAGTTATAGTATTGTTTGATGAAAGTAATTGTTGTATTCAGGATTCGAGTTCAAGGAGAGTCCTGGTGACTGGTAGGCAACATAATGGTTTGTTCTTTGTTAATAGAGATGGTAACTCGCTAATATGTGTTTTAGTAGTGTAAGTAGTCTAAATCTTTGGCATGCTAGATTAGGGCATCCCTCAAAATAGATTCTAGCCATTTTAAAAGAAAGTCTTGATATTGATGTTATTGAGGATGTGCCTTGTGAGGTCTGCCATAGAGCAAAAAAGTAAGGGTTCCTTTTCCTTTAAGTGAACATAAAACTAAAAGTATTGGGGAATTAATTCACTTAGATGTTTGGGGCCCGTACAAGGTCGTGAACAGAGAAGGTTTTAATATTTTTTGACAATTGTTGATGACTACTCTAGAACTGTTTGGTGTTATATGTTAAAAAATAAAAGTGAAGTGTTTGAAAATGTTACTACATTTTACGAATTGTTGTTGACACAATTTAAGAAAAAAATAAAGTCTTTTCGGTCTGATAATGGAACTGAGTTTGCTAATCTTCAAATGAATGTTTTTTTGTAAACAAAAGGGTATTTTACATCAGACAACGTGTACCTATACACACACAACAGAATGGTGTGGTGGAGAGGAAACATCGACATCTTCTAAATATGGCTAGATCTTTAATGTTTCAAGGAGGGTTGCCGTTACGTTTTTGGTCTGATTGCATATTAACTGTTGTTTATATAATTATCAGGATCCCTCTTATGTGCTGTTAGGAAAGAGTCCATATGAATTAGTACATGGCTTTAAACCCTCTCTTAGTCACCTAAGAACTTTTGGATGTTTATGTTTTGGTACAACTTTAAATGAATCTGATAAGTTTGCTTATAGAGCAAACAAGTGTGTTTTGATTGGTTATTCTAATATAAAGAAAGGGTATAAATTGTGGAACTTGGATAATAAAACTGAATTATTTTCAAGAGATGTAAAATTTTATGAAAACGTTTATCCTTTCAAGTTTAAAAATGTGGATGAAAAAGAATTGTGTGTTAATTCAGATTTAAATCAATTAAATTTTTTTGACTGTTATGAGACATTACCATCCGAAATGTTAGAAGGTGATAAAGTGTAACTCCCAATGATGAAGAGAGGGATTTAGGTACTCATGAAGGGTCCTGTGATGATCAGCAGCCTGATCATTCTTCAACAGCTGCCACTTTTAGACAGGTTCATACTTTAGAGTCTAGGGTTGTGAGTAGTGATGAAGAGGATCATGGCAGGGTTGAGGACATTAGCTTTTCAGCTGATGAGACCAACCCGTCTGAGGGAAATATACCTAGTATTAGACGGTCAACTAGGGTTGTTTCTGTTCCAAAAAGGTTAGATGGGTTTGCTTTTAATTAGGAGTGCTAAGTATGATATTAATAAATCTGTGAATTATTCGTGCTTGTCAGTTGAAAATATGTGTTTTGTGTCTAGTTTGAACAAATCTATCGAACCAAATAGCTTTAAGGAAGCTGTCAAAGACCCCAAGTGGGTTGAGGCCATGAATCTTGAAATGGAAGCCTTGTTTAGGAATAAAACATGGGATTTGGTTGATTTACCTGTTGGTAGAAAGCCCATTGGGTGTAAATGGGTCTATAAAATAAAGTACAAATCGAATGGTGAAATTGAACGATATAAAGCTAGATTAGTTGCAAAAGGCTTCAGTCAAAGAGAAGGTATCGATTTTACGGATACTTTCTCTCCTGTGGTTAAGATGGTAACAATTGGGTTGTTATTAGCCTAGCTGTTAAAAATAAATGGAGTCTGTTTCAACTTGATATCAATAACGCTTTCTTGTACGGATCCATAACTGAGGATGTTTATATGTCGTTGCCTCAGGGATATTATTCGGAAAAAGAAACAAAGGTGTGTAAGCTTGTTAAGTCCCTTTACGGGTTAAAACAAGCACCTCGAAAGTGGAATGAAAAATTGACGAATGTGTTGTTAAGTATTAATTTTGTTCAAAGTGCTTGCGATCATTCTAGTTTATTCTGTCTAAATCTGATGTGTTTATAGTGTTACTTGTATTGTTGATGATATTTTTATAACAGAAACAATAATGAAGAAATAAAAAAGGTAAAAGAATTGTTAAATAAGAATTTTCAAATTAAAGACTTAGGAATTTTGAAATATTTTCTGGGCATTGAAGTCTTGTATGATAAAGATGTAATTTGTTTAAATCAGCGTAAATATTGCCTAGAACTTCTAAGTGAATTTGGTTATCTAGGTTGTAAACCTGTTCAAACACCCATTATACGGGTCATATTGTTACTGCTAAGACTACCCATAAGGTAAAAAATTAGAGAATATTACTGGATATCAAAAGTTAATTGGGAAATTAATATACTTGTCTTTAACCACACCTGATATCAGCTATACTGTTCAATATTTGAGTTTGTTTATGCATACTCCTCTAGAAAGTCACTTACAAATTGGTTTAAGGCTACTGAGGTACTTAAACTTGTCACCTAGAACAGGTTTGAGTTTCAAAAGGGTGAATGTTTTGAGTTAAAGTGTTATGCAGATTCAGATTGGGCAAAGTGCTTGGTCACGAGAAAGTCTGTGACTGGTTTTTGCATATTTTTGGGAGGCTCTTTAGTCTCCTAGAAAAGCAAGAAACAGAGCACAGTGTCAAGGTCTACTGCTGAAGCTGAATACAGAGCTATATGCTCTGTAACGTGTGAATTGTTGTGGTTATTAAATGTTTTAAAAGAATTAATGTTGAAATCGATTTACCAGTTAAGGTGTTTTGTGACAGCAAATCTGCTATCTCAATAGCAGAAAATCCTGTTTTTCATGAACGAACTAAACATTTTGAAATTATCTGCATTTTTTGAGAGAAAAGGTCACTACAGGTGTGATTAGACCTGAGAAAATGACAAAGAACATCAGTTAGCTGATGTATTCACAAAGGGTTGAGTACTACTCAACATGAAAAACTTTGTGATGAGTTGGGACTGTTAAGTGGTTTCACATCTGAATGATGGGAGGATGTTAAAATATCATTCACATGTTAACTGGTTGAGTTTGTTAGTTGTTATAACTTAATTGTTAAAGCTGTTACTGATTGTTATGAGTTTGTTACTCTCAGGGTCTCGTTGGTAATATTGATGAAAGATTAAGGGGCTATTGTTCAAAGCTGTATAGTTCAACGGTGCAGATGAAATATTGCTAGGGTTCTGAGTGCAACATTAAAATATCTCGCTATATAAGAGCTCGTTGTCACTGTGCAGATCAGATCTCGTTCATTTTTCTCACTTCTCTGTACAAAGCGATTAGGGTTTGTTGTGTTCTTTGTTTGTATTTTCTCTCATTTGTTAAAGAGATTATTCCGTTTTGATATTTCAGTGAATAATTCAACTGTATCACTGTGATTTTGTGTTGTTTTAGAGATCTTATCATTCGTAAGATCTAAGGTATCGGGGGGGTGGGGGGGGAGGAGCTTTTGGGTTGGTAATAAGAGTTTTCTCGCGTTTTGTCGCTATTTCTGTGTTGATCTCTTACATACCATTGTTCTTTACACAAACTTAGTCAAAACAATGGGTTGCATATTTAGCCCCATCGCGCCCGTCAGTTTTCAGTAAAAAATAACTCTGTGTGCCATCTACGTGACTAATTTAATCTTTTCAAGTTGTAAAAACCCAACAAAATATTCTTTTTTTGAACATATTATATTATTATTTATATAACAGAAAAAAAACCTTACTTTAAAACTTCGATACACTAATAATGTTAATTTTAGTGGTGTATCTAAACTAGTAAATACGTTAAGTCTAAATGGTCACTTGCAATAGTGTTTCTAAACACTTTTAACTTGATCACAAAGATGCATTTAGTTTATTATATAATAATAAATATAATAAAATGTAATAATAATAAAAATAAAAAAATAAATATATAATTTAATAATAATGATAATCACAATATGAATAGTACGGTAACAGTAATAATACAGTCAAATAATAAAATAATAATACATAAAATTTATTTATTTTGTATATTTTAATAAAAATACTATTAATTTAGTTATTTAAAAAATCATTATTTTTGTCTTATTTTTAATAAACAAGTTTCTCTTATAATTTCTTTAAATCAATAAGCTGGTGTATTTTAAACCAAACTAATTTTTATTCTAACTTATATTTTTAAATTAAAATATAAGACAAGTATTATTATTATTATTATTATTATTATTTGATGTTTAACCATTGGTTTACAGGTCATGCTGCTAAATGCACTCCTACCTGTTATTTCTACCAAACGTACCTGTTATCTTACTAAATAAAGCTACCCATCCTGTGCGAACTAATTACATGTCCCTCTACTTTATTCACATATTTATCATACATGATGTACCCTTAGCAAACTCCTTCATCATCATTCAATCCACTACTACCTAACTAATTCAGCATCCAATCAATATATGTTAAATATACTATTATTAGCTATTATTTATCCAACTAATATTCCTTAAACAATCATTGTCACTTAGGAATTTTAAAAACGTTTAGTAAGATATGAAATTAGTGTTAACACAAACAAAACCTATTTATTATTTGATGTATGAGTACGTATACCTATCCATCATACCCCGAACTTTGTTTTGTAGTTTATACATTATTTATTTCAAACACTTTGAAAAAAAAAATATTTTTTTCCTGGGCCCTGTTTCCTTGTTAGCTTCAGCATTCACAGTTTGAGGCTTTAAGCCTATTGGGCTTAACTTTGATTGTAAAGTGACCGACATTCAATTTTAATTTATAACTACTAATACTAATTAGACTGTGGTGTTGAGACAAGTGTACATTGTAAACATAAAATAGATTAGTTCAAGTGTTATGTGATGCATACATCACATAAAATGCGTGTTTTGACGTATCAATTTAACTCAATAGCATTGCCGGTTGGATCAAAATCTAAGGTAATCGAATTTATATTGTACATTCATAAGGTTTTTATATGTAACTCACTCATACAAAGAAAACATACGAAAAAAAGCATAAAAAGTAAGTGGTTGTACGAAGGGTGTGGTGTAAAATTGAGGGACTGTTTTTGTAAGTGTCACAGACTTTTTAGAGGGTTGTAAAAAAATTAAAGGTATAAGGGTTAAATTGAAAATTTCAAAGTTGAGATGTTATATGATTGGTGGAAAAAGACAAGGGACTAAAACTGTATTTTGGTGAAACTTTGGGGGTTGCAGGTGGACAAGCCACCATATATGCTCTTAAATATTCTCTTTAATTCGAGCAGCCTATTGCTATAATTTTCTTTAAAAATGACGTTATTTTGAATACCAGTACCAATTACGTGATTTTGAATAACCAATACCAATGACGTGATTTTGAATAACCAGTACCAATTACGTGATTTTGAATACCCAGTACATGACAACGTGATTTTTGAATACCCATTACGTGGTTACACATTCAATATAAATTCATTACGTGATTACAATTCAATATGATTTGTTATAACTAATTTTAATACAAGTATGTTTATTACGTAATAACACATTCAATAATAAAAACTTGATTGTTTATACTTTATTACATGATTGAATCTCTAATATACGATACTATGTGGTTATTATAGGTTGATTTTGCTAATGGTTTGTATATAACTTATCCTTAATATGTGAGTAGGCCTGAAATATTAGGTATTTTGTATGAAATATTATGTATTACATGTTTTTGTATTACGTAATCACTCAGTATGGTTTCACATAAACACATAATGAAATCACGTAATCACGAAATGGGTATTCAAAATCACATAGTAACATAATAATACATAGTCAACTATTGTTACGAAATTATGTAATTACTTATTGGGGTTTCACATAAAATACTATAATGAAATCACGTAATGAGTATTCAAAATCACATAGTCACTTATTGGGTATTCAAAATCACGTAATGAGTATTTAAAATCCTGTAATTTTTTTAAAAACTATAGCAATGGGCTGCTCGAATTAAAGATAATGAAATGCTCGTTAATACAATGTAATTTTTATAAAAAAATATCAACATATGAAAAAGTTACAGTCGTTTCAAAATCAAGGGTGAAGTGGGTTTATATGTCAACAATATTGGATTTTCCTGTTTTGCCATTTTCCCCGCATGTTTTCCTTGTTTTTAGTTACGTGAATTCTAAAATTGGGGACCGTTTAATCTCAACCATTTATCTTGCAAATCAAGGCCAAACTCCTCTTCTACCCTTCGTACACTTCATTCCTCTCGTACACATGTTTTAATTATTTTTAGTTACGTGAATTCTAAATTTGGCGACTGCTTAATATCAACCGTTTATCTTGCAAATCAAGGCCAAACTCCTCTCCTACCCTTCGTATACTTCATTCCTCTTGTACAATAATCTTTCTCAACTTGTTAAACCTATTTTTAGCTCTAAAGTTAGTTTTGTTTTAAGACCATGTGTTTTGGATTTACTAAAAAGTGCATAATATCATGTTACATCACTGCAACGTGAACAATAAGCTTTAGCTAACTCATCCTTTAATAATACTGTTGTGGTTTAACTAATAAAATAAATAAAAGAAAGTTTTTTTAAATGAATGTGTGTCAGTATGATTAGTAGGGGGTAGTTGATCTCACCTATCCTGTGTTGAGGGGGTACTTGACACCTCTTTAACGGGAGTAACATGGTGTTTAATGTAATTTTTATATTTATGACTTTTTTTTAAATTTAGGTTATTTGACAGTTTTTTAAATTAAGATAAACATATAAAAATATAAGATTAAGTTAGATTAAAATATTTAATTAAGTTTAGGAGAAAATATGAGGAAAACTAGAAAATAGTGAATAAAAAAAAGGCTAATATGAGGGTAACGTGTGATGACACACAAATAAAAAAGAAAAAAGAAACTAATGAAGAAATTGATTGCACAGTGAATTAGTGAGTAAAAAGACAACAAACAACACACACATTCCTTTCTTCCCTATAATCCTTCTTGTTGTTGGTGATGAGATCATCATCATCATCATCAGGGAGGGCATTCAATTGTGTGAGCAGAAAGTATGGTTTTTTGCAGTTTAGGGAATGGGCAATCTCATATGGCTTTCTCCTCTCCTATATCTTCCCTCTGGATTTTCACTTTCCTTTCCTGGGTTGGCTGCTGCTTTCTTGAACAAGGAAGATTTTGGTAGCAGATGGCCACCATTGGGGACATCGCTGTTGCAGCAGCCATCACTGCCCTCATTTTCCTTCTAGCATTCGCCTTTCTTCGCCTTCAACCTGTGAATGACAGGGTCTACTTTCCAAAGTGGTACAACAAGGGTCTAACAAGAAGCCCCTCCACAGCCTCCGATGGCACTTTTGTATGTCAACTTGGATTATCGATCCTAGTTAACTGGGTGCCCGCTGCCTTAACAATGCCACAATTCGAGCTCATTGATCATGCCGGTTTGGATTCCGTTGTCTATTTGAGGATTTACTTGCTCGGGTCGGTATTATTTGTATATCTCTCTGCATACGCTGTATCATAACTAACTAACTAACTACCTACCAGTCGGTTATTCGTCTTGCAGCTTGAAAATATTCACTCCCATATTCTTGTTTACATGGGCTATACTCATACCTGTTAATTGGACCAACAACACCTTAGAGCAATCCCAGGATCCTTATAGCCAGATTGATAAGCTTTCTATATCAAACATCCCACACGCCTCTCCCAGGCATTATGCAAATCTTTGTTAATTAAATTAGATCTATCTTTTTAATCTATTTGGTTAATGTTTTTTTTTCATTGCTTCATTGCAGGTTTTGAGCACATGTAGCCATGGCATACCTTGTTATGATCTGGACGGTGTTTTATGTTGAAGAAAGAGTATGAGACTGTTGCAAATATGAGATTTTACTGTCTCCAATCCGAAAAGCACCGCCCTGATCAGTTTACTGTAACATCTTCATATATACATACATACATGCATATATGCTACCTTTAATATTGTTCTCTAACATTTGAGGCATCTTGCACAGGTTATCGTGAAGAACGTCCCGCGAGATGATCATGAGTCCGTTAGCGAGACTGTTGAGAATTTCTTTCTAGTGAACCATCATGATAACTATCTCACACATCAGGTATACCCAAGATAATCAAGTTTATTACTGCACATTGATTCCTACAAGCATGGAAAATGATTTGCAGGTTGTTTGTAATGCAAACAAGCTTGCAAAGCTCGTTAAGAAGAAACAAAAGAAGCAAAACTGGCTTGACTACTACCAGATCAAGTACTCAAAAAGCCCATCAAAAAGACCTATGATGAAGGTTCGATTGTATTCTCCTCTTTCGCTTCTGTTTTCTTGTATAAAAAAGCTAACATGGTTGGCTTACACAATCTTCTTGATCCACAGACTGGATTTCTTGGACTTTGGGGAGCGAAAGTTGATGCTATTGAGCAGTATGAAACCGAATTAAGAAACTTTCAGACGAGGTAAACATCAATCCTTCCATGTTTGGTGAGATCATATGTATGCTAGCAAGAGATTTTATGCAGTTTTACATACAGATAGTGATAAAAGTTGATTCAAAACACTGAATTGATGTGTGTATTCGTATGTTTCATTACAAAGAAGGGTATACTATTTATACACAAAAAACGTAGTCTATTTATAGAAGACAGCAGCTGATTGCTAGCTGTCTTGACCGTTGCTGTCGATTGCTGTTAATCTGCTGGAGATTGATTGCTGTTGATCTGCTGGAGATTTGCTGGATATGTGGCTGTTGATTAGCTGCCGCTTCCTTCAAGGTTAGACCTTCCTTTCTAACACTCCCCCTCAAGTTGAATAGTTGGATTTCCAAAATTCAACTTGCCCAAACAATCATTGAGAATTTTTCCGTTAACTGCTTTTGTTAGAATGTCAGCAAGCTGATCCTTTGATCGAACGAATGGTAATTCAATCGTACCATCTTCCAATTTTTCTTTGATGAAATTCCTATCAACTTCCACGTGTTTTGTTCGATCATGTTGAACTGGGTTTTCTGAAATCTGAATTGCAGCTTTATTATCACACATAATCTTACTTGTTTCTTTTGGCGGAAAACCAATCTCAGCTAAGAGTCTCCGCATCCACATGGCTTCTGTTAAACCTCGAGTTATGCCTCTAAATTCAGCTTCTGCACTTGAAAGAGCAACCACTTTTTGTTTTTTACTCCTCCAAGTGACAAGATTCCCACCAACTAGAGCAAAGTAGCCTGCTGTTGACCTCCGACTTCCCTTATCTCCTGCCCAGTCTGCATCAGTATAGACTTGAACATTTAGGTGTCCATGTGATTGAAACAGGACTCCATGACCTACTGTTCCTTTGAGATATCTAATGATTCTCCACACTGCTTCCATATGTGACTGTTGAGGTTGGTGCATGAACTGACTTACTACCCCTACAGCATAGGCGATGTCTGGACGAGTGTGTGAGAGATATATTAGTTTTCCCACCAGCCGTTGGTATCTTTCTTTATTTGCTAATTTTGCTCCTTCTTCCATGTAAAGTTTTTGGTTTACACTCATAGGAGTATCTGCCGGTTTGCAATCGATCATTCCAATTTCTGCCAACAGGTCTAAGACATACTTCTTTTGACTAATGAAGATTCCTTGTTTCGACCTTAGTACTTCAATACCGAGGAAATACTTAAGTCTGCCCAAATCTTTCATTTCAAATTCAGCAAACAAGTTTTCTTTGAGTTTTACCATTTCTTCTTTATCGTTCCCTGTAATGATCATATCATCTACATAGATAATTAGACAGGTTACGAATTTTCCTCTTTTTTTGAGAAACAAAGTATGATCAGCATTACTTTGTTTATATCCAAATTTTTTCATAGCTACCGTAAATCTGCCAAACCAGGCCCGGGGAGACTGCTTCAAACCATAAAGGGATTTCTTCAGACGGCAAACTTCTCCAGTTTTGAAATCTTTTGTGAATCCTGGAGGAGCTTCCATAAATATTTCTTCGTCTAGGTCCCCGTGTAAGAAGGCATTTTTTACATCAAACTGTTGAAGTGGCCATCCTTCATTTGCAGCTATCGAGAAAAGGACCCTGATTGTGTTCATTTTTGCAACCGGGGAGAATGTTTCAGCATAGTCAATCCCATGTGTCTGAGTATACCCCTTTGCTACCAGTCGGGCTTTATATCTTTCAATTTTACCATCTGGTTTATACTTAATCGTATAGACCCAACGACACCCCACGGATTTCTTTCCCAACGGAAGAGTACACTTTTCCCATGTATTGTTCTTGGTTAGGGCTTCCATTTCTGTGTTCATTGCTTCCTTCCAATGTTTAGATTTTAAGGCTTGATCCACGTTTGTAGGAGTTTCTTCGGAATAAACAGATGAGATAAATGCTTTGGCTTCCTTAGTGAAGTTTCCATCGGCCACACTAGCTATAGGATAACTAGATCTTCTTGGTTCTTTTTCAGGAGAATACCGTTTCGGAGGAACCCCTCTGTTTGTTCTAGGGGTAACACATATCTAGATGGTGGTTCTTCTTGTCTGGATTCATCTGCCTGCAAATTTTCAGTTTGTTCTGTGGCAGTTTCATGGTTAGAAGTATTGGTGTCCTCAAAGTCATTAGAAACTTCAAAAATACCACCAGACTGAATAGGATGAGTATCACTTACCTCGGACACCAGGTTAGGAGGAACATTAGGACCGTCAGTGGCACTGAGATTGGGTTCTGGTGACTCTGTGGTTGGTGACTCTGTAGTTGGTACATAGGGAACATATTCCAACCAGCTTAGTGTGTCTAAACATTCCTTCTCCCCCTGACCACTGAGTTGGGAATTGTAGTAATACTCGGTTTCAAGGAAGTCACAGTTCATTGTGGTGAACATATGACGTGTTTTTGGATTATAACATCTGTATCCATTTTGATTCATTCCATACCCGACAAAGACACATTTTACAGCACAAGGGTCAAGTTTGGTTCGATCTGATTTAGGTATGTGAACAAAGGAAGTACATCCAAAGATTCGTGGTTGAAGGGTGAGAACTGAGGGTAGTTTGAAGAATTTTGAAAGGGTGTGTAACGGAGTGTTAAGCTTTAGGATTTTTGTTGGGAGTCGGTTGAGAAGATAGGTAGCAGTAGCAAGGGCTTCAGGCCAAAAGTATTTCGGGACCTGGGATTCAATCAGGAGGGCTCGTGTCATTTCTAGCAAAATGCGATTTTTCCTTTCGGCGACACCGTTTTGTTTGGGGTGTTTGGGCATGTAGTTTGGTGGATTATTCCCTTGTCTTGGAAAAAGGATTTAAACAAGGTATTAACAAACTCACCGCCATTATCAGATCGGAATATTTGGATGTTTGTTTGAAATTGGGTTTGAATCATGGCGTAAAACATAGTGAATTTTTCAAATACTTCGGATTTGTTTTTCAAAAAATAAACCCAGGTCATTCGGGTACAATCATCAACGAACATCACAAAGTACCGAAGGTTTTGCCCCCCAAGAACTGGGGCAGGACCCCATACGTCAGAATGGATTAATGAAAATGGCAAAGCAGCCTTAGTGTTATTGGGTTTAAAAGTTTTTCTATGGCTTTTTGCTAAAACACATGTTTCACAATGTGACATAGAATTAACTGGAAATAGTTTCGGAAATAAAATATGCGAATAACTTGCAGAAGGATGACCTAATCTTCGGTGCCATAGCCAAGCTTCCCGTTCCGATGTCCCATGAGTCAGCATCACAGCACCACTTTGAGTCACCTCATCCACATAGTACAACCCTTGATTTTCAGTGCCACGCCCAATGATCACTCCCGTCCTGATATCCTGTAAAATACAAAACGTAGGGTACATTAGGACAATACAGTTGAGTTCCTTCGTGACATGGCTGATGGAAAGCAGCTTATGTGATAACGAAGGAACATAAAGGCAATTAGAGATTTTTATTGTGGGTGAAATCTCAATAGTTCCTCCCGATTTTACATCCATTATTCCTCCGTTTGCCGTTTGAATATGTGTTTTTTCTGGTTTGGTTGTTGAAATAATATCCGATAGCTCATAAGTCATCGTATCGGTTGCGCCACAATCAAAAATCCATAGTTTTTGGTTTTGATGTTCGTGGGCCATATTGGCTTCTCCCTTATTTCCAGGGACTATATGTGTATTTTTTTGTTTTAAAACCGACCGAGGGACTATAAGTGTATGTGTTCGTGTATCTTCTTCTTCTTCACTTATGAAAGACTTAGGGTTTGAGGGTTGCGCCCCAAACCCTTTACCTGTTGTTTCTTCTTCATCTGCTTTGGCCACTCCGCCGAAGCCCGATCTGTTCCGGCTTTCATCTTTGGGAGCGTCTCGGTTACTGGCGCCGGATGACTTTCCTTTTTCTGTAGTCTTTGTGCCTTTCTTCTGACCATCAGACCACCATTCCGGATATCCGACGAGTTTGAAACACTGTTCCCTGGTATGTTTCATCATCCCGCAATGATCACACTTGAGGTGAGATTTGTCGTCTTTACTTGTTCCGATTCTTTTCTCACCGGCTCGTCGGTAACCCTTTGACGCAAGCCCTAGTCCGTCAATTTCAGAGGCCATTAGACCCACTGTGATACCCTGTGTGTCATTGAGAGGTGTTCCCAGAATATTCTGGTGAGCGGCCTCCTTGCGGACAGTAGAGTATGCAGTTTCTACGGTTGGAAGGGGCTCTAACCGGAGTATTTCCCTTTTTATAGGATCATATTTCCGGTTGAGAGCGTTTAGAAACTGGAACAGTTTCTGTTCCGACCTGATTTTGTGATACGCTTGGATATCGGCTGGGCAGGTCATAGGGTTTGGGTCAATCCGATCAATTTCTCCCCATACTCCTTGGAGTATAATCCATAATTCTTCTAGGGAGAGATTGTTCTGTTTGATTTCATTCGCCTTGACATGTAGGTTGAAAGTTTGGAGCTTGTCACGCCCACTGCTATATGTTATAGCTAGGGCATCCCACAGCGATTTTGCTGTTGGGAATTCGGTTAGATTGCTGGCAAGGGTTGGTTCGATGTTCTGTATGAGCCATGAGAAGACGACTAGGTCGTCTTGTTCCCATTGCTCATATTGCTCGCTGGTTTGGTTTGGTGGGTTGGTTGATAGATGATTTAGAAAGGTTTTTGATTTACCGCCTATGGCTACCCTCATCATCCGGGTCCATAAGGCGTAATTCTGACTATTGAGCTTGAGGTTTATTTGAAGGTTATCGGATAGTTTTGGGTTTCGGTTTTGTGGGTTAAGGCCATTCTTGAGCAGATTGGCGATTTGAATAGATAAATCTTCTCCCAAGTTACCGGCTTCGGCCATGGCAGCTTGGTTGAGAGGATGATTCGGTTTTGGGTGAGCAAGGTAGATGATGAACAGGTCAAGAACGACACTGCTCTGATACCATGATAAAAGTTGATTCAAAACACTGAATTGATGTGTGTATTCGTATGTTTCATTACAAAGAAGGGTATACTATTTATACACAAAAAACGTAGTCTATTTATAGAAGACAACAGCTGATTGCTAGCTGTCTTGACCGTTGCTGTCGATTGCTGTTAATCTGCTGGAGATTGATTGCTGTTGATCTGCTGGAGATTTGCTGGATATGTGGCTGTTGATTAGCTGCCGCTTCCTTCAAGGTTAGACCTTCCTTTCTAACAGATAGCAGAAGAGAGAAAAAATGTGATGGATGACCCAAAAGCCATACTGCCAGTAGCATTTGTGTCCTTCAAAACTCGTTGGGGAGCTGCTGTTGCTGCTCAGACACAACAAGTTCGAAACCCAACTTTGTGGTTGACCGAATGGGCTCCCGAGCCACGCGACGTATACTGGAAAAACCTTGCTATTCCTTATGTTTCACTCACTGTCCGCAAGGTTATTATGGGTGTCGCCTTCTTTTTTCTCACTTTCTTTTACATGATTCCAATCACGTTTGTGCAATCACTTGCAAACATTGAAGGCATCGAGAAGGCTGTCCCCTTCCTTAAGCCCCTAATTAATATGTAAGTTCCCGAGCTCCCGCCTTTTCATTCTTACTTAAAGGTATATGTCACAATAATTAGTATCAAGAAATAACTTATTATTTGGTAAAAACATACACCGTACTGATTAACCGCACACCTATTAATATATTATGCAGAAAGCTGATCAAGTCATTTATCCAAGGTTTTCTACCTGGGATAGTGTTGAAGATCTTCCTCAAGCTGCTACCAAAAATCTTATGATGATGTCCAAGTTTGAAGGATTTTTGAGTATATCACGACTCGAAAGGAGATGCGCTTCCAGATACTATCTTTTCAAATTCGTTAACGTGTTTCTAGGTAGCATTATCGCCGGGGCTGCATTTTAACAGCTCAGTACATTTCTAAATCAGCCAGCAAGTCGGTATGTTTGTTAGTCTGTACGTGTCATGGCTAACTTTGATCTGAATTTGCAGTTGCATGACTTAGTTTTCTGCATTCTGTGATATCAGGATTCCCGAAACAATTGGCATCGCGATCCCAATGAAAGCAACGTTCTTCATAACATATATAATGGTTGATGGGTGGAGTGGTACTGCAGGAGAGATTTTGCGGTTAAAACGTTTGATAATCTACCATTTAAAAAATATTTTCTTGGTTAAGACCGAAAGGGACAGAGAAAAGGCCATGAATCCAGGAAGCATCGGTTTCAACACAGGAGAACCTCAAATACAATTCTATTTTCTCGTCGGGCTTGTTTATGCGGTGGTGACGCCACTATTGATTCCATTTATCTTGGTTTTCTTCGGGCTAGCATTCGTCGTCTATCGCCATCAGGTAGAAACCCAAGTAGATGGAATTAAAAATCTTAAATTACATTATATAAGACGTCTGTGTTGAGAGCAGGTAATTAACGTATACAACCCAAAATACGAAAGCAGAGCGGCATTCTGGCCTGATGTCCAATGGAGTGTGATCACAGCATTGATTATATCACAAGTACTTTTGATGGTTTGTTGAGTACAAAACATGCTGCTGCTTCGACTCCGGTTCTCCTTGCACTTCCAGTGCTGACAATGGGTTCCATATCTACTGTAAAGGTAGATTCGAGCCTGCGTTTACCAGATATCCATTACAGGTATGCACGTAGGAAAGTGTTATTAAGTTTTATCGACATGTCATGTAACGCTTTCTTTGTGGGTTTTCTGCAGGAAGCTATGAATAAAGACACTCTTGACCGAGTAAAGGAACCGGGCTTGAACCTAAAAGGCTACCTTGAGCATGCTTACATTCATCCTGTTTCCAAGGATGACGGTTCTGACGATCGCTACGAAGATGGGACTCCCATCGTACCCACTAAAAGACACACCCGTCCTGAGCCTAGCAGGACGAATGAGGAGACCCTTGAAGAAAAGCATAAGCCTTGAATGAATGTGTAAATATGTAGCAATTAATTTTACTGTTCAACATTTCACTTGCCTACAAAAACATTCATTATACAAATACTCAAGAGATGTATTCAAATGATTTTGATTATGATTATAGAAACAAACATTCATGATAATAAGCTGAGAAACCTTGAGTGAGGTTACATAATAACACCTTGGGGATTCTTTCCTCTAAAATTGTTAAACTTAAAAAGATATATGTGGTTGTGAATGTTCATGCAGTCTAAGATCCAGATACGCATGGGTGAATATTATTATATAATAGTTATAAAATACATGTGTGCAAGCAACAGAAGAAGACGTATGCATGTATGTAGGCCACAACCCACAGATCCATTCTCTGCTTTAACGATAACCACCCACCTTTTTCAAGCATGACGGTTTTGTTTTCTGTGTAAATCTTTTGACCAAACCCACCAACCACTTTACGCTTCCAGAATCATTCTCCTTTTCTTTTGTTCCTGATAAATAAACGAATTCTGTGACTTCTCTTTGTTGTAATAATCATGTTTTTTTCTCTCAATTATAGATACGTGCATGTAATATGATCACATGTAATAATATATATATAATATATAATATTGACAACGTAAACTGGGTTGGATTTGGGATATTACTGTTTTATTTAATCATGTATTGATACATAGATTGGTGATTCTGTGTATTTACTACCCCTCATATGTGCTCGCCTCTTTAGCACCTTTAAGGAGGTAGTGGAGAAAAAGTTTTTATGGGAAACTCCGCCACGGCAGAAATTAAAGGCGAGGGAATGTGGTTTCAAAATGTGATTGAGTCGGACAAGGTCATGTTGACAAAAATGTGTTATGTTGGTAATGCTTGCCCTCAAGGTTAGTTAAACTAAATGTAATCGTGTGAATGGAATGAAAGAAAACTTATGTTTCATTACTGATTGAGTCGTCTAATCTTTAGCCATGGTGATTATGGTCATGTTAATTTTAATCCTCCCAATCGTCGTTTTGAATTAAACTTAATTGCATACAAACATTCGATATCGAATCAAATAATAAATGTGAAACTTGCGTAAAAGCAAAACAATGAAATCGTCATTTAAAAAGGTTGAACGAATCACTGAACCCCTCGAGATGATCCACACTGATGTGTGTGATCTAAAAGCAATTCTTACTCGTGGTGGGAACAAGTATTTCATCACGTTCATTGATGATAGTACAAGGTATTGCTATGTGTACTTACTTTTTTATTGTTTCGATCGATGTAAGCACATCTCGGTATTTTTTTGGTCGTATCATGATTTTTTTTATTTTCTCTTTAGGTAAGTGTTGGTATCTTAATGAAGAGAACCAATATCAAACGAGTTCCTATCATTAACGTTATTTTTACTTTAGATAATTTCACCGAAAAGAAAAGAGAGAAGAGAAACTATAGAGAATTGTTTCAAGAAAACATTTGGATTGATGTAGGCAGGCAGGCAGGCAGGCAGCGTCAGGTATTTTATTTTTGGTGGGCGGTTTGTATTTGAGCGTAAAGTGACGCATCCCCCCAATTGTTTGTTGTTGACCAAGTAAGCTGCTGCTACATGAACGTGGCCTAAGTATACTATGAGGGAAAGATCGCTGCTATGAGTTTGTTGCTAATCTGGAAGCTTCTAAGCTTCATCTTTTTGGTCTTTGCACTTGTGCGGATCCACTTTTCTTATTATCATGATGATGCATGCTTCTTCTTCCTCTTCCCCCGATGATGATATTATTTTCCAAGGAAACCCTTATTTACTTTTTTATTATGCTCTCTCTATCTTTTCCTTATTCGCTTGTTCATCGAGAACCAAACACAGATTAGGGAGGGTTAAGAAATCAGAATTTCACATCATCTATATCCTACATCGCTTGACCTTAAAACTATTATCATTGTCGGGATGATCAACAGCCCTCCTACACCAATACTTAGCAAAGTCATTAAAGGTATTATTATTATTATTGCAATAAGTGATCATTATCTAATATTAAGAAATTAGACTGGGTTGTGTATAATGAAGTACAATCTTACTATGCACTTAATTAGTAAATGCAAATCCAGACACCCACCCCTTTATTCATTTAGATTATTATGGTTTATTGACACTAGTTTTAGTTTGTATCAATGCATAGTGTGTAATAACATTAATGCAGAATGCTGATGCAGCCAATTACTCCATTTATATTCATTCGCAACCTGGTTTTGTGTTCGATGAAACCACCACAAGGTCCAGTTTTTTTTTATGGTCGCCATTTAACCAATAGCATTAAGGTATCCTCTCTAGTATTTTTGTAACATCTTTATTGATTATGTGTTGGAGAAATAACTTTTGAGTTGTCTCTTATCTTGTCAAATGATTCTAGTGGTGATGTTACAGGTGGGTTGGGGCGAATCAAGTATGATTGAAGCTGAAAGATTACTGCTCTGAGCAGCTCTTCAAAATCCGGCAAACCAGAGGTTTATTCTTTTATCAGACAGGTATACATACATACATACATTGATTTTCACTATCATTTTTAACAATAGTTATATTGTTGTCATCATCATCATCATCCATTTTTTAAGGATGCTATTGTTGTCATTGTAGATTGTGACGATTAAGTTTTGTTACAAGTGATTGATTTTGATCATATTTTTCTTTCTGTACAGTTGTGCTCCCCTCTACAACTTTAGCTATATTTACAGTTACCTGATGGGATCTTCCAAAAGTTTCGTGGACAGGTGTGGTTATAACCTTCATTTGTTTTATATAAGTTGCTCATTATCTGCTGTTAGTCATTCGGGGTGTTTGGATCTGTGCCTTGATGATTAATTATCTAATATTGAGTAACCATTATGCATAAAAAATATGGTGCTGAAAATACTGTTTTGATGTGTTTTTGCTGTTTTTAGTAATTATAACTTTTGTTGACATTGATCGGTTAGCAAATTGCAACCCTTTACAAAGTAATGGAAAAATGAAGGTATATAAGTAACTGGTATCTTTCTTTGAGTGATTATTTTATTTGGCGCCTAAATATCAGATAATTATAAACAAAATATAGGTCACCCAAATACTAGGAACTGATTATCGCGACTTGCAGTAGAAATAATCAGATATTTATTTTCGTATTGCATATCCAAACACCCTGGTATAAACTGATGTTGATCTGGAATTTTTGTTTGTTTTAGCTTTCTTGATATGAAAGAAGGTCGTTACAATCCTAGGATGTCTTCTGTTATACCGATGAGGAAATGGCGAAAAGGCTCACAGGTTGAAGCTTTATATTTATGACAACTATGGAAGTAATCACAGTCTGTCATATGTAATTTCACTTTAATTTGGATTTTGATATTTTCAGTGGATTGCTTTAGTTAGAAGCCATGCAAAAGTTGTGGCATATGATGATGTCGTATTTCCAGTTTTCAAGAAGTTATGTAAGGTCTGTATTTCATAGATACAAACATCAATGCTATTTTTTTTCTTCTGATTTCTCATTATAAGATAAACACAGAAAAGGAAATCATTATTGACCCATTGGTTTTTATTTGTTTTTAACATTATTCAATTAATGATTTTCAGAGACGTCCACCCTTGGATGTTAGTAAAGGAAAACAGAATCTTGTAAGTTGTAACATGTTTCTTGAAATCAGTAGTTAAGGTCAGCCTAGAACCTGCTTGTGATTTTTTGTAAATATGCAGAAGCTTCAGAGGCAGCATAATTGCATCCCTGATGAGCATTATGTGCAGACATTACTTGCAGTACGAATGCATTTTTTAATTCCTTACGAAATCTTATGTTCTTTTATAATCGAATTTAAATTGTGTTCTTAAGATGAATGATCTTGAGGGAGAGCTTGAAAGACGAACTGTGACATACACTTTATGGATACAGTCCGCAACAAGCATGGAAACGAGAAACTGGCATCCTGTAACCTATCAAATTTTGCAAGTGCCAATCCTCAACAAATCAAAAGAATCAAGGTTGTACTGCATGTTTACCTTCATTGCTTAAAAGGGCAAAACCACTTATATATAAGTATATAGATGCCAATGCAGGATATAAACCATGTATATTACGAGACTGAACACCGAACAGAGTGGTGTAAGAGCAATTCAATATCGGTCCCCTGTTTTCTGTTTGCTCGCAAGTTCTCTAGAGATGGGGCCATGCGGCTTTTGACCCAGGCGAATTTTGATGCATCTGCTCTATCTCATACGTCTCCATGATTAATAGCTATTTGTCATCATAGAGTATACACATCATCATAGAGTATACACATGACTCTAGAAAAAAGTATGTCATTAAAACAACTCGTTTCCCATTGTTGGGGCTGGTTCTTTAAGCACGTTGTTGTAAAAGTAATAATAAGGAAGTTTTCAAGCGTCGGGAAATGGGCAGGTCGGGTGTCGGGTCAGAACAAACCGTTTTACTTTGGTCACAATCAGTTGGAATTAAAATTAGTTTCGGTTGAAATGAATTGTTTTAGAAAGGAAGTATCAAAACGGTTGCATCCTGCTCTTTATATTTTTATGGCGGCTAGTAATGGTGTGCATTGGCGGTGGTGTGCAACAGGGTTGGTAGTGTTTGGTGGTTGCGTCAGGACGATGCGGCGTGATTGTGTAAATGGCCCATGATTGCCACCCTTAAAACTAAATCAGGCTAGACCCACACCTGATGAGGTTGGGTTCTGGGATGGTGTTAGTTTAGTATATACTGACCGGTGACTAACCCCGGGTTTCACATTCCTACAGGTAAGTAACTAAATTGTTTATTATTCTGAAGATGATGATGATGGTTTATAAAATAAAACAAAAGAATGTTGGCATATTGATAGGCTAGGCTGTATATAATCATCTCATGGAAACCTTCTAAAGCAGGGTATTTTAGAAATATAAAATATGGGATGACACCACCTCAACAGGCAAACCAAATCAATTCCACATTTATATACTTGTAGTATTCTTTAAAACAAGATTGGTCCTAACCTCACGATCCTTATTAACAACCGGATACTTTTTGTTTATGACATTTTAACTCTTATTTGATCATGTATTTCTCCTTAATGTTATAGGCTTTTCTGTTTAATTCTGTTTTTTTTAACATTCCGATTAAATTTTATTTCCAATGAATAAAAGAAGTGTGTTCTACCACATGTATTGCCTACAAACTCACCAACACAGGATTGTTGCCCTGGGGCACTAGTACTACCCCCACCCGCTCCCAATCCCAAACATTGTTGCTGCTGGTGCGGGCAGGTAAGGGTTGGGTTAAGTAGTTTCCGCTTGTATCTGTTGTTTTTGTGTATGTGTGTAATAAAAAAAGAAAAGAAAAGGAGATGGTGGTGTAGGGTAGTGGCGCCACCAAAGAGGGTAGTTAGGGTAGTGGATGGTTTAAGTGACGTGTCGCGACGGGATTTAGGGTATACGGGTTAAGTGACCCCCTATTATATGTATATTTGATTTGTTGTTTCCTTGCAAGGCTTAGACCATGGAAATTGAACATAAAGGCAACAATCAAGTCAATTCATGAACAACTATGTGTATAGATTAATCACAAAGGGCACATTTAACTAAACAAACGAAGTTTTTTGTTCGTGTTCGTTTATTTATTAAATGAACGAACACAAACGCACTTCCTGCTGAATGTTCATGAATTGTTCGTTGAAAGTTCAGTTTGTTTGAAGCTCTAAGAACACACACCATTATGTCTTGTAGCGTACTATGGGGTAGTACAATGATTGGCACACAAGAATTAAGACAAAGTTAAAAAAAAAGCTAATGACATTCTGTTCCATGATAACTTAAAAATCAAACTCGGTAGCCTTTGCTACGCACACACATGTTGAAGATTGCTCCTCTCATCCAACCTGTTTCGACTCACTATGTTACGGAACAAACCAACCCATACAATTTAAAATAAAAAGCTAATGACATTCTATTCAATGATAACTTAAAAACCAAACTCGGTAGCCTTTGCTACTGAACAACCTACCCACACATTTTCTATATAGTTTCTATTAGATCATACATTTGAGTAATTTAAATTAAATGCTATATAGTTTCTTTTGTGGGAAACTATAAATAATTATGTAAAAATTTAGGAAAATAATATAATATGACAAAGAGTAGTGTAAAAGAAATCTAAGTAGATCAAACCTTTATCGTTAAGAGTTAGGTTAATTATAATACGTTTATCATGCTTATTTTTATGTATGTTTTTAATTGATCTACTGTCATACTTATTTTTATGCACGCATCGGTATAAATTCACGTTTCGACTTAAAGTGTTCCAGAAATGACTCGGTCAGATATAATAAGTTTCCATTCCATTTTTATGTACTTTTTCAGCTTGTCTACATTTGATGTAAATTAAAAAAAAACAATATATTCTCATGTACTTATTTTTATGTATTATCGGTATAAATCACATTTCGACGTAAAGGTATACACTCATTTCGAGTGCTTCTTTCCGAAAGCGGACAAGTCAATATCATACGTTTTCATCTTATTTTATGTATGTTTTCAGTTGATCTACGTTTTGACGTAAATTTTGTTTGAGAAGAAGTTGAGTCAAATATAATAAGTTTTTTTTCGACGTATAAGTTGAAGTTATTGTACATTATAACACCGCTAAGTTTTAATGCAAAGTAATAGTAGTTAGATGGAAGTCTATTAAACGAACCAACCCGAGTTTCATTTCATTCATAGGGTTAAATCCAATTTACTTTGCTTTGGTTTGCTTTTTATCGACCAGGACGACATTTGAAGAGTTAGAATGGAAAGCTATTTAACAAATCACAATCCCCTAAAACGGCAAAATTAAACAGTCCTCCTCTTACTTACTTACTTACTATCATCCAATCTCATAGAAGAAACCCTAAGTTTCATTCTTTTGCCTTTTTCAGCATCTTGAGGCTTCTCCTATCTCCACTACAGGCTCCTCCTCTTCTTCTTCTTCAGTCGATCTCGATTCTCCGCTTAGCAAGTGTCACCAGCGTTTTAAAGTCAGTGTTTGGATTTGTGTGTGTATGCAGAGCTGTGATTACTCCAATCCGACGAACGATTTTGAATGTTTGGTTTTATTACCCTTTTATTTTGATTATACGAATACATTGTCATGATGATATTTAAACGAATGTTGATTTTAATTCTGATTAATTTTTATGTGTATTGAATCTGATTCTTGAAATTAAGTTTTTTTTCAATTCTTTTTTTATTAATGTTTGCAGAGATCCAAAAAGATCCATAGTTGCACCAAAGTTGATAATGTGTTACTGTTTTTTATTTTGAATTTTATATGTATGAAATTATTACCACCTGTGATTAGATAATAAGCATGAAATTTGGTCCAATTTTCAGACTAATGCTTGTTGAATTACAGTTTATAAGTCATGGAATTTATGTTATTGTACTTGGTTGTTTAGATCATAATAGTCTTCTCATGTTATTAAAGGCCTGATTAAGATAGAAGATGATACCCCAAAGTGTACAAAGAACGATATTGCATAAAATTTCTTTTTTTTTTTTGTTGGAAGGGTCTGGATTGTAGTAGGAGTCAGCTTTCGATACTTCAGTTTGTTTCGACCAACAATTTCTTATGCACCCGTGTAGATTAGCATTCCAAAATTGTAGTTCTTTGATAGGATCCATGTTGCTTCAGTTCCGCATTTATCATGCATTCTTTGTAGATGGTAATTGAGTTTATTAAGGAACCCATGTACTACCTTGGGCGGGTTGATGGTGTAACTTTTACTTTTTACGCTGTTTCGGATCATATGTCATATTATGTATATTATAGAATGTTTTCCGTGATGATAACTGTTGAAACGTTTATTCTAGTTGCATTACTTGAAGTTGGAGTTTAGTATATGCTGAAGTTCATGATGTGTAGATTATGCCTTTTTATTTTGCGCTGAAACCTTGAGTGTATTCTCTGATTTATACATAGTTTGAATATATCATAGATACTTAAATTATGTTTAGTCTTAGGCCATATCTGCATGTTTAGTTTTAGGCCAAATCTTATCCAACAAGGTCTTGTTTTGTGTAGAAAGAAATTTTGTTGGTTTTTAACTGTGAGTGAGTTTATGCAACTTATTATGTGTTTTGACTTCTTGGCTTATTATTAAGCTGTGTATAGCCTTATCCATGTTTTTTTTACTAAGTTGGTAAGAAAAGACATCAAACAGAAGGCTTTTATTTATATAGTTTTTTAGTTTTGTATGTTTTATTTTTATTTCTTATTATGTTTTTAGTTTTATTTTTTAATTTTTTTTAACTTTAACCTTTTTCCTTTTTTTAATTTTTTTTAATATTTTCCATTTTTTTTTATTATTTTTTTTCTCATCTTAAACCGAACTCATCCTGACCCAAACTCATCCTGGCCTCTTTTTTAAAATACCCACTCTGACCTAAACAGCCAAACCCATCCTAACCCAAACCCATCTTGTCCCATTACCCAAACCCTCCCAACCTGCCTACTTTGCCAGCCTACGTAGAACCAATGTAGGTTTATGATGAAAAGAATTAATTTAGAAAAAAAGGGTTATGGTAAGATTAGTAGTATACTTTTTAGACCTTTGTTTGAATACTTGTAATTTTGGAAATGCCAATCAATCGGCTAATAAACAATATAGGGTATTTGTTTTCCTTGATGTGTAGAGTCGTGGTGAAATTCAAATGTATTACCTCCTGATTCAGAAATATAAATCAAAATCTCTCTTTGGTCTCAAAGTCTGAAATCAAATTGCACTACTTCTTTTAATCTAAAATACACTGTTTTGAACTGGGTCTTTTTTGGTGACCCAAACCAAATTGAACTTCTTTTATATGGCCCCATTAATGAACCCGACATGGCCAACTACATAAAGGCTGTGTTTATTTTGTTATGTTTATCTATCATAACATCTTTTTTCTTAACCTATGCCTGTACTAAAGCATCTATACAAAACTTTACAGGATGCAATAGCCCAAGGTCTGGATAGAACTCATGGATTCACAGACCCAAAATGCATCTTTGCTACGCCTCCAAACTGTTGAGAAGGTAATAATATACTTTAATGGTTGAAATTAAAAATGAATTGGATTCTAAGTGATGGCGTTATTCTCAGAGGATTGTTCGAGTATTGGAACTTGCTGGTGGGGTGATGGAAGAATTCTCAAACCCTAATGGACCTCGGAAGGAATTGGTCAACAGTCACTGCAGTGAGTTCATGCAAATAATCAAGGTTTTATCTTTTCACAGATATTTGCTTACTGAATCATGTTCTTTTTTCACTGGACGCATGTTACGCCTCAATCCTTTTTTCACATATACCGAGTAACTGAGGAATATGGTCAACGATAAGCTTTACATCGTAGTATGTATATACTACAACTACATTGTTGCATATACAGTGTAATATAGTCGACTTACAGTGTAATATAGTCGACTTAGTTAAGGCTATATCATCTATATCACATGCCTAGGGACACATATTACACCCCACGGCCAACTATAAAGCCTTGTGGATTGCCAACCACTGAAATCTTAAAGCATTAGTTAACAAAAGAACGGTTAATTACTAAAAGCATAGCAGTACACGTTTTTATCTTTTTTTTTTTATTTCAAATCGTCTTTTTAATGACGTCTTTATCTTTTATCTTTTGTTGGAGAGTCGTACGTTGGAAGACCTTTAAAACTCAGTTTCACTTTCATTTTCAGCATCAAATGTGAGTTACGAATTTCTAAACTCACAAGTATGTTACCTTTGGTGTCTTCGTGTGATTGAAAAAGCAAGAGCCAACTGCAGAAAATCTTTAAACTTGGCATGAAGTGTTAACAAGCCTGATTTTTTGTGTGTTCACAGCCATTCATGGTGAAGATAACACTGGACTGTCTTCGCTTTTTTTCCTTCTACTTTCTTATTTGTGTCCTACCTCTCTTTCTTTATCTTCGTTAGGTGTAGCATGTGTGTTTGGCGGTGGGAAACATCATCCAACTTCCTCTGTTTCTGTTTCCTTTGCAGTCGTTAAAAACCTAACGGTTGGCGTGATAATCACATAATCCATTTTAATCTATGATATGTTTGATGTTGTTTTTAAGTTTTGCTGATCTAATTGAATAGATAGGTTAAACAGGGTATGTATGTTATATTAATACTTGTGTGATACATGTAGGATATACAAGTGACTCTGAGGGAAGAAATTAAAAGCGCATGTGAGTACCGTCCGTTTGAGAAATGTGATTACATAGCGCGAATATCAAATGAAATCTGTTGCAAGAAACTTGAATATGTCGTTGACAAATTGGATGGCATGAAAGAAATAATGGACCAATATCATCAAGCAACTTGACTGGCTGGCTGGCTCGCTCGCTCATATCTTATTTGCAAGTTACATATGCTGTATTGCTATGTTTCGACCTTTATTCTAACAAACATATACCTTGCTATTTCAGAATGTATAAAATCGTGTTTGGTATGACTTCTCTTTACTTTTGTAAAGTGGATTCGTGATTTTATATGAAGTACCAAAAGGGAGGAATTATGTGTTTAAGCATTGCATTAAACTTTCCTTCTTTAATTAAAACCAAGAAAAAATTGTCATCCTTTATGGTATCCACTTGTGCTGCATTATATATATACACGTACATTTCACAAGGGATGTGCCGTTCTTTTCCATAATTGGGTTTCGCCACTAGATAGATGTCATGTGATACACCCTCAAATTATCACTTGTGGAGTTTTACCGCGAGACGTGTGACATATCAGGATTTAGCCACTAATCGTGTCGAACTAATAGTAAATATTCAAAGACAAAGTCATCATATCCAACATGGATAGTGAATTCCAATTAAATCATTTCAAACTTAGTATGTATTTAGCGAAGCAATTGTAAATATCTCAAACAATCGAAAATAAAATGTTTTAAAGCGTGAAGTTTTAGTAATCGCAATCAAGTGACACACCCCATGACACTTCAAGCTCCCCAGACTGTAAGTTCGCATGCAATGATAATCTAACGAGGGCAAGTTTGTTTGCCCTCATCAATGCCTTTCAACATTGGCCATCTGTTTAAGAGCCTTAGTTCACGTCCGGCTCCCAGCACGGTGTGAGGTTTGTCAAGCTTAATAACGCTATCAACTAATATCCCGTTGCCTCCCAGGCAACTAGTTCGGTAGTAAGTAGTGACTTTCATGATAGATTTTGAGTTTATTAACTAACATCAAAATTAAACTACAACATTTATAAAAAGCATTCCTCCAAAGAATAGTAGTTTGTCCCCTCGAGACGCAATGCCTGCAAAAGAGTAGTGAACTCACATTTGAATGCACGAATTAAGGAATGGAAAGAAATACGCGAGATGGAACCGGTCAATCACGTTCTAACATGATTACCGCTTAAGAGTTAGTGTGTGTGCTCACGTGCAAATACGAATTCTACACGTATCTAGCACGTAGCCAAAGTTCATAACTCTAATCAAATTGAAGATATAAAATGCTCGATTTTGTAATTTATTTTTTTTAATAGTGGCATTTAAAAGGTTATTAGCTTTTTAAAATTTGAAGAATTTATTATAATTTTAATAAGAGTAAACTTCCGTTTTGTTCCCTGTGGTTTGGTCGTTTTAATGGTTTTATTCCAATCCTTTAAAAGTAACCATTTTACTCCTTGATCTATTTAAATTATCTTCATTTTACTCCCCGTCCCTAACTTTGTCTAAAACGTTTGTTAAAGATAAATGTATTATGGTAATTCTATAAATATGTATTTAAATTGATTTTTAATATGCGTTAAAGATAAATCACAGGCGTCAATACGCAACTTTAATCGTTTAATAATTATGGGTTTTTCCTATTTGTCCTCACCCTAATATTCATCAAGTGACACCCTCAAATCAGCATAACCTCTGATTTCCTTTGATCAATGGTTCACAATCTTTTCCACACTTTTTAGGTTTTTTTTATTCCTTTTTTTACGTAACCATCTCCTACATACATACATTGATACATAAACACGTGTGTTTTTGTGAGTTTATTATAAAATACAGACATAGACTCAGAAGTTATTTGTTGGGTGTGTGAATGAGTGGTTCAAGCATATTTTCAGAGGATACGATCGAGTTTCTTTGCCTAAAAATACACTAATTTTTTTCAATGGGTGCGCCCGACCACCCTGAGCTTCATCCAGGTCCGCCCTTAATAAAACAGTAAATGATTACTACAACATAAAGCGTTTAGTTTTTATTTTACTAATAGTTCTTTTCTTAAAAAAATGCACTTCTTACGTACATCGGGTATGTGTTAATGTGTTAGGGACATTAAAGAAACCATCAAACTATTATTTTTCACATATTTTTTTAGTTTTTAGTTTTGATCGTGTACCTATACATGTATCAGTTATGAAATTCATGAAATTTTGTTCACATTTTCATTTTGAATTTTAGGAGAAACGTGTAAATGTTGTATATTAATAATTTTTATTCATTTTGAAAACTTTAAAGATTAAAAAAATGAATGATTTATTTTATTTTACATTTTCTCGCAATAACTTTACACCTCACCCATACATGCTACATACATTAATTAGTTTAATTATAATTTAAATGATTGTTAGTTATCAAATTTTGGAATAAGTAAAAGTAAATGTATATATGAACGTTTTTATCGACAGTATTACATTTTTAATGCATTTTTACATATTTTAAAGCGTGTAGCTGTTTTTCATTTGTGAGATGTAATTGTAAACTTGAAATGTTATGACGGTAACATCCGTGTGGATTTTGTAATGCATTCTATTGCGCGCACACACACACATTTTAAGATTTGGTTTTATTTCCAAGTTCATCTTTACTTTTATGATAAATTTGGAGATTTTAATTATAACGAGTCTGTATAGTGCAAGCAAGCAAGCAAACAACGCGACTTTTCCCATCCCCATCGATCATGATTTTATTAATTTTGATTTTGTTTCTATTAGTGTTTGAACATAAAAGTAGTAGTCATTTTTTATGATTATATTTGATCGTGAATATTCAAATACCAACAAATGCAATAATTTTCAATCGCATTCAAAAGACCCATGTGCTTCTCGTCAACGATTTCTCGATCTGATTCGATTACCTTTTTTTTTACCTTGAGTCTTTGAAATTCTATGTGTGTATTGGTTGCTCGGTTTCAAAGCATCAACTGTTTTGTTGACTTTCATAATAACAAGTATTATTATTATTATTATTATATTTATATTATTATTATTATTATTATTATTATTATTATGATAGAGAAAGTTGTTAGCTATAGTAATTATAAATTCACATGATTTTAACTCACAATCTAATTATACACTTTTATGTGTCTTTTAACCTTATGTAGTTCGAAATTTCATCATCACCCATATATATATTGACTTTCATCAATCTAGAAAAAGATTAAATTTTTTAAAAGCCCATAAAAAGATTAGATAAAAATGAAGGACAACCCATAAATTATTTTTAACAAATAGTATAAACATAATTTTCTTTAAAATCAGCAAAAATGGATATTACTAAACTATTATAGTTTGAATCAAATTAAAATTAAAACTACGGTGAAAAGCACATGAAATATTCATATGATATGTTTCAAAAGAACAAAAATAAACATATATAATAATAAAATGATGATGATAATAATATATAATAATAATTGTTGTTGTATTGTATCAACTATCAATAGAAAGATTGGTGAGGTGATACTTGCTAGAAACCGATATCTTCTTCTGGCTTGAATGTAGGAAGACCCAGTAAGTAAGTTGGTATGCTTTTTCTGATCTCAAAATGTGTCCGTCCTACCTATTCCTTCGTCTTGTGTATTATACTGTTTAAATAAATATGGTGATTTACTTACTTATTTCCAATAAAAGTAACGAAAATCTAATAAAGATGGCGAGGAGTTATTCATGACAAACCTGAACGTAATCTTCAATTCCTGTAAAAGATGAAAATTAGGTACTAAAGGGGTACATATACCTAAATAACGAAAATAGAAATTGATTATTAAAATAAGATAAGATGTGGGTTCGGGTCTTTTCTATGTGATTGACAATTCAATGTTTGCATGCATGCCAACTAATTTCCAGTTTTAGTTGTCCACGAACCTCCGCTCCCGTACAATAAATAATATTTTAACACTTTTCTACATGCATCACTTTCCTAGCCTACATATTGCTTTCCACTTGCTTTAAATCTTTTTTCTTTTTTCTTTTTGTCAAAATGTAGTACGACTATTCAGCATGCGATGATGTAAGACCGACGCGATTATATATGCAATATGTATACGATTTTAATAAGTACTAAATGCTTGCAATAATATTGGTTTTTTTTTAATCTTACTTGTTTATATGGAAAATTTAATCAACCCAAACACATTATTGATGCAATTAAACATAGGTTTTCCTTATTAAGCTAATTCAAATTTTCATCCACTGTCAAAACAAATTTCTCTTCAACTTACTGGTTTGATTTTTAGGATTCATAATAATCACAATAAAATATACTTATTTTATATTTATGATCATTATATTATATGCTACTATAATTTAATACTACTATAATTTTCTATCTTTCCGGTCTTCTTTGAAACAGGCGTTTCTTAACCAAATCCATGTTGTTATTGAATTCTTTGTATCGATAACTGTCTGTTTTTTATACGCGGGTGTATTTTGTAATTATGATGAACGACATTTTTAACAACAAAACAAAGTCATAATATAATTACATCAATTAAATATAGCAAAATAGTTACCAACATTATTTGTGTGCAAAATAATCTTGAGTGTGATTCAGGAGCCTTGTATCTTTCTTCGTGTTCTAGATATGCCCCCAACTTTAAATAATGCCATGTGTGCATAAAGTCCTGGTCTCATGCTCTCAGCAATCACCCTTTGGAGTTCTGACACTCCATCGATCTTGAACACTATACTACTGCAAAAAAAAAACAACACATGGCGGTTTAGTTATTCTCACTCATGTCCACATAAGACATGGCGTTTTACTAGAAAGAAATGTACATACTCGTATTTTCCGCATCCAGTGAATATGTATGTGGAAATGTTGATTTCTTTTGCCTCCCTTGCTCCATTAATAACCACTTGCCTTCTAATATAAGGCGACAAACATGCTCTACTATTCTTTGACTCTCTCTTCTCCTTTTTTCCACAGTCTTATCCTTTTTGTTCTCATCATCTTCATCATATTCTTCATCACCAGGCGGTTTTTCTAGTTGGACTTTTGTCCTCATCACCCTTCTCATGCACATCTGAACTTTTTGGCGTTTTGGGTGGTGATCTTTCAGTGGCTTCTTCATCTTGGGTTTTCTAGGGTGTCTTCTCTTCTTCAAAATTTGCATGAGTTTCTTCCTATCTCCAGATGGTGGCTGCTGACATCTTGTTTCATCAACCACTGTACCATGCTGGTCAACACTTTTGTTCACCATCTCCCCTTCAGTTTTTTCTAGTTGAGAAGTGAATGCATCACTGAACTGTGTCTCTGTAACAGGTATGTTTGGCGTCTTGTCATTGACTGCCTCAGTTGCCTTTTCGAGTTCAGTGATGAACCCTTGAGTGTATTGTGTTTCTGTTGGGCGAATTTTTGGCGTTTTATTAAATATAGGCATAGTTGGGGTCTCCTCGGCAGGGTTTAGGTGGTTTTTTATAGCTTTGAGCATTTGATTCCCCGTCTTTGGACAATCTAAACTTTTTTAGTTCAATCATTTGTTCTAGGTCCTGTTTCGATAGTTCTAACACCTCAGCTATATTGCTTTTAATTATCGTTTCCCCAATTATATCTGAAATATGATATTCAAGTGTTTTGAAATCACAATCCTAGCTTTCAATATCATTTTCATTTATATCTTCTTAATCTGTGATATCTTCTTTATCTGTACTTTCACCACCCTCAGCCAGTTGATTGGCGTTTTCACCAGCCACATCCTTGTCGTCTTCACCTTCTTCCCCCTCATCAGTCATTTCATTGGTGTTTATATCAGCCGCATCATTGGCGTTTTCACATTCTTCCCTCTCATTAGCCATTTCATTGGCGTTTTCATCACCAATTCTTGGCACTTCCCCCTCCATATTAACAACATCTTCTTTGGCGTTTTCATCACCTTCAACTTCCACTCCAAACTTATCTTCATTTTCACTTTCTTTTCTCCCACCTGCCACTTTTTTGGCGTTTTCATTCCCCTTCTCTATGCCATTCCCTTCTCCTTGCATTTCGTTTTCACCTTCAACTTCCAACTCAACCTCATTTTCATTTTCACCTTCTTCTCTCTCATCTGCCACTTCATTGGCGTTTTCAGCAACAAATGTTTACATGTTCTTTAACAATGTTAGACATTTGTTCGGATGTTCAATCTTCGACTGATTTAACAATGTTGTCATTTTATTGTAACAGTTTTCTAATTCCTTGTATGCCTCATCCAACTTCTGAGCCATTGCCTGTTAAACAAAAAAAAATGAATTATTAAGTATGGCGTTTTGTGTTTATTGTTATACTTATTATTCGAACAACATACCTTCTCAGCTTCATTGTTTTGTTGTTTCTCACCAGCACCATGGTCTTCATACTGTGTTAGTTTTCTGACTAGAGCATGGTTCCCTGATGCAGAAACTTTAAACAGATGTTCTGGCTTTCTATATCTTCAGCAACAACCCTTTGGTATAATGCCTCTTCATTGTCACCATCTATCACCATGGCGTTTTGAACTTAAGGGTCGTTTTCAGCATCATCATAATGATCATCATGACCCAAACCATCATGATCATCCACCTCATTATGATCATCACCATCATTATTATCCACCTCATCATCATCATCATCATCATCATTATCAGCATGTTCATCATCATTTTGAACATCAACTTCATCTTCATTGTCAACATCATCAGAATCATCATGTTCTTCATCAACACCATGTGTTTTTTCTGCTCTCTTTGGTGTGGTTTGTTCTTAAACAACTAGTTGTAACTCTGTTTTCTTAGTCTTCTTAACAGTTTTCTTTTTAATTTCTTTGCCATCTTGGCGTTTTGGCTCTCAACCATATTTCCTTTTAACTAGTATACTCTCAAACATGTCAAAGGTTCTTGGTGTAACCCACTCAATTGGGTATCCTTTTTGTCGTTGCAACCTTTTCTATTGCAAGCATCATTCACCAAGGCAAGTTTTAACACAATAAAATTTTAATTTACAAATTTGTTAATTTGTTCAAACAATTATATATTGAGATAGTTTTCTTACAGCTAGTACAATCAGGCCCTGTAAAATATTTTTTTGGAGACTATGCGGTTTTGGCATGTTACAAGCATTGGATGAGATAACCACACCAGTTCAGTTGGTTTATTTGAACGTCTTGTTTAATGTGGTGCAAGAACAGTTGGTTGACGACCACATTATCACTTGCAGGCCCAATTATAGTGAAGAATGCTACAAGGAAATTTAGGCAGAAGTTTCTCCCCAAGCTATCAATCTGAGGCAAGATATCATCAAAGAAGAGCTTCACACTTGGTTTGTTAATGCACTCAGTCCCTTTGAACTGTGCTCTCCACTCATTCACTACTTTGTCTGTTTTTGTTGACCTTTTTTCCTCTTCACGGCCACGTTTCCATTCGGTATACACATTAAAGAGTTTATCAATTCGTCATTGATGTGTATTGTATGGTTGCTAACATTTAGATTGTTTATTCTTCATTATAATTTTCAACCAACCAGTACCTAAGCATTGTAGGTATGCTGTCTATTTTCATCTTCAGCGCAGTACCAAATCCCATGTCGTGTACTGCCTGCCTTTGATCTTTATTCAGATTTATAAACCAACCAGTCAAGTTTGTATGTTTTACTCTTAACAAAACTCTAGCCCCAATGAATTGAAAAAGGGTTGTTCATCAACCTCAACATTCTGATTTAATGCCTTCCTCTTATTGGCATTTTGGGATTTGCCTGTGTACACATTTATTGTTACTCTTAAACCCTCTTTGCCTTCATGGCATTTTAGTACCAGTAAAATGATATATGTTGAACAATAAGACAATCTTAGATGATATATGGCGTTCTCATACAGTCAAACAATATCATACCAACGATTCATTTATTTTGGCGTTTTGAAACAAACTATCAAAGTATATTACATGATACATGAAGTTTTAAAAACAAACATTATAAAAAGTAACCATCTGTACCATGTTTTGTTGTTTTCTTCTTTCGTTGCTCGGGGGTTCTTTGGCGTATTGGAGCAGGCGACTCCCTGGATTCCTCATCCATAGAAACTGCAACTAATGATAAAATTAAAACGCCAAAAACATCATTAAACTAGCATAATGTAAATCAAAGTTAACTCACTCTGTTTTTTGCCTTTGGATCTAATGGTTCAACACCATAATATTGTCTATTCGTGTTTTCTAGAATTTTCGCGCTTTCATTGGAATTGGGGGGGGGGGAGGGGGGTCTCTGGGAAGTATAAATGTTTCGGTCCTGTTTTTGATGGGTTATATAGATGCACATTTGCCTTTTTTCCTTTAATGAAGCGCGTTCACACTCGAAAGTTGGTTTTATTTACGAAAACACCACCGTGCCAATGTAATCCACTTATTGTTTTGATTCAACGGATGATATGCGTTCTCACCATTTTCAGATTTATAGTGGTTTTCTCTAAATCATGCCTCTATATATTTGTAATATTAACCAAATAATTAATATAAAATTAATGATGAATTTCTAAATAAGCTTATTTTCTATACTTAAAAACTTATATTTAAATCTTAAAATATCACTAGCTTTAAAATTATGTTAGAATTAGAATTAAATCAACAGAATAGATAATTTTCGTATCAAAGTTTATTTTTTTTCTTTCAAAAATCACATGCTGACAATTGTATGTGTTAAAAAATTATATTATATTTATTTAATTCATGTAATACAAATGATCTAATCAATTTACTATATAATAGTTTGAAGTGTAGAATGAAAGAAAATAGTGTAATGGTTATATATTTAATGAAATAAGTCAATATTTTATAATGATATTAATGATATTGATTTTGATTTTTAGCACAATATATAAAAGTATTCTTAAATTTATTGTTGTAAATTCACTCATTGTTTAAAGCTATTTATTTATATCAACAATGGACTAAAAATGAAAAAAGTAAGAAAGAAATACTGATAATCGGAGAAAATGAAAAAAATAAATAAAAATTTAAGTTACACTTTCCCACATGTCCACATACAGCTACGTAGTTTTATGTTGATCACGAGTTCACAACTGAGTTAGCTATTCACATCAGAATTCAATACATACGTTTTCGTTCAACATACAACTTGATGTAAATCAAACGCATTTTATAAAATATTAAAACTTGTATATTCAAATATCCTTTTTTTTCTTTTACAACAAATTTCTTTTAATACATATCGTTTATGAGACTTAAACCCAAAACTTCTCTCTCAAAACCTAGGCATTTAAATATCTTAACATTCTATAAAGATACTTAAGCTGATAGCTCGAAGTGACAAAATATTAACCATAAAAATAATATAAATTAAATAACTTTTTTTTATGAAGATACAATAGTTAAAGCTTAGAACCCATAATGTTATGAGATGATTTTTTTTTATCATATCAGGTGCATGTATAAACGAATAAATAATTTAGAGATCCTTCACACGAAACGACTAGTATCAAGTCAATAAAATACAAAGGTTCACACTAAAGTTGGGAAATGTTAACGTTATAAACATACTCATTTCAGAATATTGAAATTTTGCTATAACACAGAGAACAAATATAAACATTTATTTTTTTAATGGTCTGTATATTTTAAAGTTTATGGTGCTTCCGTACAAATGTGTAAGTTATTATAAAAGTAATCAAATTTATTAACTTCTTCGTATATTTAATTTATTTATGTAACTACGCATATGCAGGCATATAATCTACATTTTTGAAGGCTATATACCTTTTTGTTTACTAACAAGTTAATGTAACCCACGCGTTGCGACGGGATATTAATTATGAATAATCTAGCATCACCATATTGGATAAAATTCGTAAGTTTCTTTAAAACGTTATTTTCAGTTTATTTTATCCTTTGCCTCCGACGACAACTACGAAATCTTATGCAACTGTTGGGTTTATATAGTCAAAACACATATAACTATGACTTCGAACTGTAAACAAACTAAATAACTTAAACGATAAAAATAAATGAAATATGAATTTTTAAACTTCGAATTGTAAACAAACTAATAACTTAAACGATAAAAATAAATCAAATATGAATTTTTAAACAAACTGAATAACTTAAACTACAAAAATAAATCAAATATAATAAATGTGATGGCAAGGAAACATATTGTTACTTGAATAATTCATAGGATAAACCCCAACCCTTATTCAGTCCATTTTGCGGGTTTTCACGGTAATCTTCCCAGCCCAGCTCCTCCATTGTCAATGCATCTTCTGATAACCATAATCCTTACACCACTTTCCTCTATCTTGGTTTGTTTCAAACTCCTTATAGGTGTAATTCCTATCCGATAAGCAATGCACCAAAACTTGTAACCTACGACAGCAAGAGGTACTCCTAGTTAAGCCTGGCGAAACAATTTGAGCCGCCAGTACTTTGATTAGGTCTTTTCTTTTCTTGTCTCCAATTATAGTATAGTATGAATCACAAACAATGAAAGCAAACAAACGGCGAATAATGAAAGCAAACCTTGAAATTTCTTTGATCACGGTCTTGTTCATCTTCTTTGTCACCGTTGATTTATTCCCCGTTCCAATAAAATGCTCTTGAAAATCGAAAATGGAACGATGACTTACAAAGACATGATTATTCAAGCTAGATTTACAGATTTTGTATAAAACCATAAACAGAAGAATCAAACAACATCTTCAAACAGGTTGGACTTGACTGAGAAAAAGATGAAGCACATTACCTTATGTGATTCGGCAGATTAAAATGGTGATTCGCGAGACGAAAAGAGCAATGGCAATTCGTGCGTTGATGAATAAAAGAAGAAAACTGTTGAGGACGAAGAATGAAAACACGGACAATTTAATGGGGAAACGGTGGCGGTGAACATTGTTAATGACGGTTACGAACTTGGGAGATTACATGCCGAAACAAATCATTCCCTAAATATAATCTTAAAACATCTGCAGAGGAAATCTGATACTCTAATCTTAAAACATCTGCAGAGGAAATCTGATGCTCTAATCTGATCTACATGTGCATAAAATCATGATTCCAATAAGTATTATACATTTATTAACCAACAAAATTACATCTTCAAACAAATTACTCCACAAACTTTGCAATAGAGGAACCTGAAACTTTAACTTAATTTACTTATTAATCAACTCATGATTCCAATGACTCAATTCAGCATTAACTACCGAGATTAAATCTTCAAACAACCTATTTTCTAAAAAATGCAACAACAAAACTGAAACCCTAAGTTAATCTAGGTGTTCATAAACTCACGATTCCAGTGATTTAAATTCATCATTAATTACACATCCCCAAACAACTTGTTACACAAAAACTACAACAAACGAAAACAAAACCCTAATTTGACAATGATATAAAGATTTTGCATAACATACGGGTTCAAGCCAAGAAAAAGAACAGAATACCGTAAAAAATAACGATTGTATCGGTGGGAAAATGGTAAAAGATCTAAGCGGTACATTAAAGGGGTGTGGTGACCGGTTGTTTGTGTTGACGCAAGGGTTAATAGTTGGTAGTTTTTTTGGTTGCTAATTGTATTAGAGATATAATTTGTTCATTCTTGTTTAAATTTTAGATAAGATGAGCGAGAATCACTATTCGTCACATTTATACATTTTTCATTGATTTTTATTGGTTGAAAATAGAAAAATTAATGGTTTATTCTTGAATGGTGGGTTCTCGCAAACATACATATAGTATTCTGTCTAAATCTATCCCCTCAATACATGCATAAACACACGCGCCCAGTTAATATTTTTTTGACCGAACAACAAAAATATTATTTATATAACGAGTCGCTAGTCATCAAAATTATAAGAAAACATAGTACACAATAAAATATCCGTCAGCCGAAACAAAGACAACGAATAAACAAAAACGTCAATTTTCTTCCAGTCTTCCCATGTCATTCCCGCTTCCTTCGACCTGTTCTAGACCCATAAGTATCCCATCGTTTTAACTTCCTCTAAAACTTTTGCGATCGTAGGTGGGGTGTTATTGTAAACAACCTCATTTCACATTCTCCAAATACACCATGATCCCGATAAGAATAATAGCATGCAAGGCCGTTTTCCTTTTCCTTGTGCCTGGACTGAAGTCAAGTAAGTCTCTAATGCCGAACGTCAAGAAAGACGGGGTCTTGCACCAAAGCGCTAAGTTTTGCCATACGTTCTTAATAAATTGACATGAAACAAAAAGATGGTCCGAGATTCTGCATAATCACTGCAAAAAAACACAGTTCGTATTGCCCATATTTATGTTTCTCAAGCGTTGGCAGTCTCTTTTGTTCTGCCACCAAAGAGACTTTTTTGGGAGCCCAATTATTCCATATGAACAAATAACTGGGAGTCGTTCTATGAAAATTACCCGCAATTCTCTTGATGCTGGAGACTGAGAAGAATCAAGGTTCCAAATTTCCTAGCCGAGATGTTAATCCCATTCAGCATGTTTACCAAGCTTTGGACCTCATGCTGCTCCTCCGGACTTAAGATGGGCCTGGCCAATTCCCATGAAACATTCGGCCCCGCTACACCAACCTGCAATCTATCCGCATCTGTGCATAATTTTTGTTTTTCTATCTGGAACAAACTTGGAAACAAAGTATAAAGGGGAAATTCACTCAGCCCGCAATCGAGCCAAAATAACGTGCCTGTCTCATCCGCCACAACTGATGCAATTTCCTTATTTAAGTCCACTCCCACTTCGGATAAATGATGTTGAAGTATAAAACAAGTACATCTTTTTATTGGACATGTTACTTAACTCAATATTGTCAAACGGACTTCGGGCGTGTGCCTGGACCCTCACGCGAGGCACTTGCCCTAGACAAGCCTAAAACAAGTCCACAATCTCTAAAAACATATGCTTTTACCATGTGCCTTTGTTTAACTCAAACCCTCACTTAATTTTAAGTGAAGGCTCACCCTTCACGCCTTTAACAAATATGCCTTATGATTACATATTATCGGGTTATGCCACCATGTAATCTGCTCCATTTTTCTTTTTATATATATGGTCATAAGTACCTACAAATGTCCGTACCGATCATACTCTAGTTATAACTGATCATGTATTATACGGCTATATATAGGGTGTAGGTTCATTAGTGAACAACTCTTTTGATAGTGAACACTAGTGGACTAATCCTAACCCTTGATTATCAATACACAAGTGTAAATCAATGGCTTTGGATTTGATGATGAAAATACACTAGTGTATCTTACGATTTGGTGATATAATAATGGTCAGGATTTGTTCACTCAGTTCACAAATACACTAGTGTTCACCTAGATTATATATATGCATATATCATTCGGAGGCCTTAGTTCTCTATGTTTGAAAATGAACAATGCTGGTTCTTCCAAAACTTAGAGCATCCATAACGCTAGACGAAGTCTAATATCTAGACCTGTCACATCATTCCAAACCACAACCCTTTCAACCTTACTTTTTTCTCCAACGCTAAACCATTCCAAACCTCCATCTCACCATATACCTTTATTTTTATTATCTATGTCTAATTTATTTAATATATTTGTAAATTATATAAGCAATAATGTATTTCTTTTATATTAGAAAAAATATATATTCATAAATTTATGTTAGTATTTTGTTATTTTTTAAATAGAAATGTTATAATAAACTAAAAAGAGAATAATAGATTAAATAAATGATACTTCGTACGCCGTTATCGACACGAGAGGTTGAACGGTCGTGCATCATGACATGATATAGTTTAATTAGATTTATGTAATATTTTAATTAGGTTTGTGTAATAGTTTAACTAGGTTTATGTTATTTTAGTTAGGTTTGCGTAATAGTTTAATTAAGTTTATGTAGTATTTTAATTAGGTTTGTTAGTGTTTACAATTTTAATATATTTTTTTAGTTTATATATTTGTTTTTATTGATTTATGTTATTTTCAATTTATATATTTATGTTACTAATTTAAACAATTTTTTTTATTTAATGCAAACAAGTTTTTTTTTTCTTTTTTAAAGGTTTAAAAAAGAGGGGCCCACATGTCATAACCAAACCCCTCGTCGGTGCACTAAACTGGACAAGATCTTGTCATCATCTACACCGGGGGGAGGTGGTCCGGATTGTTAGTTTGGTTTTGGATGGATAGTTTTAACCCACTCGTTGTAGATTTTGTTACTTAGCGAAGAAGGAAAATTACTTGTTTTACTTTTCTTAAACAGGTTCATGATATATAATTAAGAAATGGCAAGGAAAAAAAATCAAATATATTCTGTTCATATTGTTGAAAGAAAGGTATTTTAACGACGGTTGGTTGTCAATTATCCTAAAGATCTTACTATTTGCGAAAAATGATTGAAAGAAAGAACACTAAAACTAAAACATTATCAAGTGTGTTTAGTATACGAATCAGTTTTCCAGTCAGACCAATCCGAGCCACGGTTTCAACAAACACCCAGCCGTCAGTTGACTATTTTAATCACTTTTCAATTTCTTGCTCACGTGCACCGCCCGGACAAACTACACCAATTTCTTCCGAACCAATCAACAATCGACAATATATACATACATATTTTTAAAATAAGATGTATTCATTATCCAGTCTCTCATTAGTGACAACATAGTTTGAAATTATAACTTTTGCAATAAATTTCAAAGCAGAAACATTTGAAATTTTAAACCAACTGTAGAAATGTTTAATTTGTAACTTAAATTATCAATATCAATACACGATAAAGTTACACTAGTTTTAACTTTTAACAACAAATCTTATCCTTATAAAAATAAACATAGGCTATATACGAGCACGAGTCAAACTAAAATCTTGAAATATATATATATATAAAAGGTTTATTTAAGAAGAAATTTTATGTGAGAAGAAAAAAGAAATAGCATAATGGTAAAACATTAAATAGTTTATAACTCCTCTCATTAATTATGTTATCTCTTATTAATTATGTTCTCTCATTAATAAAAAAAAATATTATATCCTACATATTTTAAAATTTTATCCTACATGTATCTTATACTCATCGGAATTTACCCTACACACATGTAAATTTACCCTACACATTTCAAAATTTATCCTACACATACTAAAATTTATCCTACACATGTCGAAAATTGTCCTTCACCATGAATTATTTTATCTTGAAAAAGTATATTAAAAAAATAAATTACAAGTTTAATTAATTAGCTAATTAATGACAACTAGTTCTATACCCGTCCGGTGGACGGGTTATCTAACGTCATCATGGCATTAAAAAAATTAGTTGAATTGTAAATAAAAAAAATATTTGTTTAATAAAGAGCAAAATCATGTAGAATGTTTCATTAAAGAATTCATATTAACATGTAATTTATGCTAAAGAACACTGACAAAGCATGGTTGGAGGCAAGTTTTCGATTTTACACTTTTATACTCGCTAGAGATAAAACATCACAAGGTTATTCATACCATCATGATAATCGAGCCAAATTGTCAATCTAGTTGAAAGACCTTAATTTCATAGTTCATTATCCATCAGAATTCCCCTAGTATGTTTTGTATTTCTCATTAATACCTAACCATGGTTCATAACTCCATCTTTATAACTGTTGGCACTTGATATCTTCTTGTTTAGTACCTAAAATCCTGAATAATATCTTAACCCATGAATCTGCCATTTTTGGTCCAAAGCAATTGTTTTATTGAAAATGCCATCCAACCTAAGATAAAAATAATATTAGTTTGTCTAAATTGTTATTGCAAGTTACAACTAATCAAATCCAGAAAAAGATCGGTACTGGTACCAAATTTCCCAAATTGAAATATTTTCGGTACCAATTCGAGTACCGACTTTAGGCATTTTCGGTACCGGTACGGTAGAGTACTTGGTTAAATAACCACATTAGTAAAAAACTGACCTGAAATGTATTTAACAGGTTTGCATGTAAAATCTCTTATTGAAAAGAAATATGCGTTAGTCCTCTAGCAAAATATCTTTTACTAATAACATGGTCAAAAAGGACAAAGAAAATTTGTGGTCAACCAACCCAACCCGTTCGTTACCACTATTAAAAATTCACCATCATTTAGGAAAGAAGGGTTTACCTAGCCACTTGTTGGTTCATATGCTGAAGTAGAAAATTCACAATTGTGCTTTGCCCACTACCACCAAGACCAACCCGTCTCCCTTGATGTATAGCTAAAGATACATTCACAAACTCAACATGAACCTTCACATTTGGCAACTTTGACCCTGCCAAAATTCAACATGCACATTAGTTCAAATACTAAGATGTGTTCACAAATAAAAAAAAGTGCTAGCACTGGAAGTGAACTGGTCACTAGCCGCATTATCCATCATTTAAAATAAATTTGCACTTGCACCAACAGATTGCATTAATAATGATAAATTGTCACCCACAACCCATGTTGAGTAAATCAGCCGACTTCACTGTACAATATAAAATTTGTAAGTTGCTCAACAGTGTTGAAATTACAATCCCAAATTCCATAAGGAGCACTTGTTCTAAAGCTAACATGAGCTAGTTTTTCCAGCCAATTGTTGCACCTAAACGTGAATACAAATCAGTAAAATAGTCAAATGCTTATACTAATAAAAATACAACCAAATGTATATCTTTCAAGTTCTTAATGCCATGTTTTATAGACGGGTCAAGTTAAAAAGAAAGAGTAGTTAAAAAGGGGAATGTGTCGTTGAGAATCATCCAAAGTCCCTACAAAATCATATCAATCGTTAAATACGATTATTGTAATAATATTCTTTTTGTAACCATAATACATGTGTTAATTATAAATAAAAACAGATAAAAGTGTTATGCATCATCCCGACCTGGGCACTTTCAAACTGTACCAAATTGACCCGTTACCGACCCATCTTTCCACTTCAAATAGATGTGATTAAACATGTATTCTCTTAGTGATTAAATCTTAATATTGTACTTGAAATCGATTAGCACCTGAAGGTTCAGCAAGCAGAAAAGCATCAGTGCAACAATATCTTGAGAAATAGAAAAATAGGTACCCCTTTAGCTTTCTATGCAGCAAAGCACTCAATCTAGCAGTTTGTTTGCTTCCCTTTGTGGTTTTTCTCATTCCTTGTTAGGTTTACGTTTCAGAGCAAGAGAAAAAGGGAAGGTCCTGCATACAAAAAACGAAAAGTCATTAAGTTATTACGTGTGTTAGTTGACAGGAGTCTCGACACCACCGAAATACCTAATTAGATGCAACATACCTTTAATGCAGCATACCATTCAAATACAACTTGTTCGGATTACATAATTAAATTTTGCAGAAGTAATAAGCTGAGATAATATGTTTTAATTGCAAAATCAAAATTTGTAGAAGTAAAATTTGAAATAACCTGGTTGAGTGTTCGTTTGAATAGTAGAAGCCAAAATAATTAAGGGCGTCTTCGTTCTATTTGAAAAAACCTGTGTTACAAACTAAAAACTAACCCAATTGAGAATCGGAAAGCAAAATTTATGCAAATCATGAATGAATCTGGCCTTGTGATCCGCGAACATGACTGATTATAGTGAAGGAGAATGTAGATAACAATGTCGCGAGGTCTGTAGCCAAACACAATCATAAAAATTATAATCATAAAGAAACCTAATTTAAATCTAGATGCTTACCATATCAGATCTCAATGGAAGCATGGTTGAATGTTCTGATATCGTCATTGAATATCTGCTACAAAAGGAAGGGGATACGCTGGTAACTGTGTCACACCCCGACCCGGAGCGGAATAAGAGTCGGGGCATAATTGGGTTATCACCAAAGCTCATGATGTTTACTAAAATGTTTCATAATTATTAAATTGAAATTACAACTTAAATATTCAAATCAAATCCATACAATTACAAGGAAATGAAACTAAGTAAAACAATCCCAAGCTTAAACTGATTTATTCTTCTAGGCCTTCCTATGTGTTTCTTGCCTCAACTGGATCACCTGTATCATGTGTAAAACGGGGGATATTTTGGGTCAACAAAAGTTGGCGAATGAACCTTGAGAAAACATTGTTATTAATTTCTTGTTGTATTTAATATTGAAAATTTGTGCAATAATCACATGTGAGCAAACATATATATAAGAAAACACAAACCACATTGGATGAGTAAATGACATGAATGATGATGTATATGAGATCAAGGCTCAATCAAACGGAGCCGATCGAATGACATGAATGATGTTGTATGTGAAATCAAGGCTCAATCAAACGGAGCCGATCGAATGAGGCACCTGATACTCAACCCGTATCCCACGGGGAGCTGATGGGCCTAATGAAATGCATGCACTGAAAATGATAACTTCAATCTAAACATAATTCACACAACAATTGATACACATTGTATACACATTTGATCACGGATATGATGGATGCACAAGAGTTTAAATATAATATAAGGAATTAAACGACACATGATACACCCCAAAATGTGATTAAAACGGGGAATTGGTAGAGATTCACTCACATTGGGTGCGTTCTTTGAAGATGTTGGATGCGCACGAGTTTTGGGTTTGATCGACGAGGAAAACTAACCTAAAATGATAACGAAATGGTTCGGTAAATTAGTACTTTTAATTTATACTCTTTATGTGATTTTTAGATTTATTTTTGTGAGTTTAAGGAGGTTTTCTAACTTTAAAATCTTATTTTTAAGTATTTTAAATGATTTTCTGATTAAATAAATTATAAAAATAAATAAAAAAATTTGACTTTTTGACTGTTGACCATTGACCGTTGACCGGTCGGATTGTGTTAATTATGCGCTGGGTGAGGTTCGAACTCGGGACCTCTCGTACGCGTGCACGCAGCTCTACCAACTGAGCTACGTGTCTAACCTGAAATATTCTCTGTTTTAATTATATATATATATATACATACTAATTAACTGTTAATTTTATTTAGTTTATTTCAAAAGGATTTAATATGGCCGAACCAACCTCAGTGACCCGGAGTCGAACTCGAGACGTCCGGTTCGAGTACGCACAGCCCAACCAGTTGGGCTGTGTGCTTAACCTGTTTAATTACTAATTTATATTATATTTATATACATGTTGAAAGGTGATCTGTATAGGTTTAAAAAAAGATTGGTTTTTATTTCTGAAATTCGGTAACGCTGCGATTCGAACCCGGGACGTGTGCATTGTTTGTGCACACAGTCCACCGTTGGACTGTGTGTCTAACCCGTTCGAATATCTGATTTTAGTTATACTTATACTTATATGCGACTTCATCTTCTTCGTTAAAGAAAACAGAACAGTGAATTCCGACTGTTCTTGATTGGTTGTTCACGATTTAAACTTGATTGAAATGAGTAGAGACATTAAATGATATGGCGTACCAGAACAGCGGGTTTGCTTCGGTTTTCCGGCAAGTGTCGTCGGCTCTGATTTGTGACTCTCGGCTGAGTGAAGTGTTTGACAGTTTAGATTCTTGTGTTATGAAATTAAGTTACTGAGTAAAAGATATCAAGAGTTTTTAGATGATTATACCGATCGACAGTGAGACTTCGAAATTTTCAGTGATTTTCTGGCGAGTGTAGGAATTCCCGGCAACGTTGTCTGTGACGGATTCTGATTGAACGATTTATGTTAATACTTGTCTAATAATGGATTGCAAACAAAAGAGTCGAGAATTTTACCGATTTGGTGTAAGTCTCGGTTTTTCGGTGAAAGTCCGGCGAATGCAGAATATCTCCGGCGAGTGCTAAAGCTTCGAGAGATTATGCGATTTTGAGCGAAAAGATTACCAGAGGTTTGGGTGGTTATTTATAGGGATGATCAGGATGAATTGAGTCCGAATTTTGGTCTTAATTCGCGGTCAAAACTTTTCCGGCGGTTACGACTGGAATTGGGGGTTCGACATCGGTTATAACCGATGTCGAAGTTAGTTCACGCGTTTCAGTCAAAGGAAACGGTCGTGATTTGCGAAATCGTTTGTCTTTCCGACGACTGCGGATTGGGCGCGCTGATTTCTGGATTTTTGATTTCGAGTTTTAACTTAAGTATTATTTGTTTTGGTAATTACACAAAAGAGACATGTGGCGGAGCGGTGTGTTGTGTGTTTGTTGGAGCGGCTGACCCGGGTTCGAAACCCGGCAGCCTCATTCTATTTTTTTCTTCACTTGTTTTTATTATTTATTAATTATAGTTTTTAAATTCTAAAATGTTTATTAATTATGTATTGTTTAAAATTAAAATGAACAATATATACGCTTCGAAAATTATAACTGACTATTCGATTAATAAACGAAGCGGGTTTTGGAACCCGTTTTTCGACAGAGGTTACAGTATCCCCTACTTTTAGAAATTTCGTCCCGAAATTTAAGTAGTAGTGGTAACAGGAAAAAGATGCGGGTATTTCTCGCGCATTGAGTCTTCACGTTCCCAAGTAAACTCAGGTCCTCGTTTCGACTCCCAGCGTACCCTGACAATTGGTATACGACTCCGTCTTAAACGCTTCTCTCCGAAGTCCATAATTTCTACTGGTCTTTCAATGAAATGCATAGATTCATCGACTTGAATGTCTTCTAGAGGAATATGGAGGTTTTCATCGGCGAGGCACTTCTTCAAGTTTGATACGTGGAATGTGGGATGAATTCTGTTGAGCTCTTCTGGTAGGTCAAGCTTGTATGCTACAGGACCTACTCTTTCGAGTACCTTGAAAGGTCCTACGTAGCGTGGTGCTAGCTTGCCCTTCTAGCCAAAACGAACTACTCCCTTCCACGGTGATACTTTTAAAAGTACTTGATCACCAATGTTAAACTCCAAGGGCTTTCGTCGTTTGTCTGCATAACTCTTTTGACGACTTTGTGCCGCTAGAAGATTGTTTCGAATTTGATGGATCTTGTCGGTTGTTTCTTGAATTAATTCTGGACCGGTGATTTATGCTTCCCCAATTTCGTGCCAACATACTGGAGATCGGCACTTACGACCATATAACGCTTCGAAAGGAGCCATGCCGATACTTGAATGATAGCTATTGTTGTACGAAAATTCAACTAATGGTAGATGAGCGTCCCAATTTCCCTTGAAGTCTATGACACATGCTCGAAGCATGTCTTCAAGAGTTTGGATGGTGCGTTCAGATTGTCCATCAGTCTGAGGATGAAAAGCGGTACTGAGGTCTAATCGCGTACCCAAGGCGGTTTGTACGGCTCGCCATGTTCGTGAAGTGAAACGACCATCACGATCTGAAATGATGCTTAAAGGTACACCATGACGGCTTACGATCTCGCTGATGTAAATACGAGCTAACTTCTCGTTCTTGAAGTCCTCGCGGATCGGAATGAAGTGAGCTGATTTTGTAAGACGATCAATGATTACCCATATAGTGTCATACCCACTGGAGGTGCGAGGTAACCCGATAATGAAATCCATAGTTATGTTTTCCCACTTCCATACAGGTATTCCGGGTTGGACTAGAAGTCCTGAAGGTCTTTGATGTTCAACTTTTACTTTGGAACATGTAAGGCACTTGGAAACAAAAACAGCGATATCCTTTTTCATGCCAGGCCACCAGTAGGTGTATCGTAGGTCTTGATACATCTTGTCGGCTCCTGGGTGTACAGAGTATCGTGTTTTGTGCGCCTCATTCATGAGGAAATCACGAAGGTTGTTGCGATCGGGAATCCATATGCGGTTTAAATAGTATAGAATACCGTCGGATTTGGTTTCGATTTTTAGTTCAGCTCCGCATGACAGTTCATCACGTACATCATTTTCTGTCACAGAAACATGTTGGGCTTCTCGGATTCGATCTTTGATGTCGGTTATGATTTGCGAACATAGAAAATGAATGGATCGCATAACCTTTTCGACTGAGTGCATCGGCCACCACATTTGCCTTGCCAGGATGATATCGAATTTCACAGTCGTAGTCGTTAAGAAGTTCGACCCATCTTCGTTGCCTCATATTCAACTCCTTTTGGTTAAAGATATGTTGGAGACTTTTGTGATCAGTGTATATTTCACACTTGGTACCGTAGAGGTAATGTCTCCATATCTTGAGAGCGAACACAACGGCTCCAAGTTCCAGGTCGTGGATGGTGTAGTTCTTCTCATGAACCTTGAGTTGCCTAGAAGCATAGGCTATCACTTTTCCTCTTTGCATTAATACACAGCCTAGCCCTTGCCCTGATGCGTCGCAATATACTACAAAGTCATCGCAACCTTCAGGAAGTGTGAGGATAGGTGCGTCACAAAGTTTTTGCTTTATAGTTTGGAAGGCTTCTTCTTGTTTAGGTCCCCATATGAAGGGTTTTCCTTTATGAGTCAAAGCCGTGAGTGGTACAGCAATACGGGAGAAATTGGCAATGAAACGGCGATAGTAACCAGCCAAACCAAGAAATGATCTTACTTCGGTAGGGGTACGTGGCGCTTGCCATTCCTGTACTGCCTTGATCTTTGAGGGGTCGACATGTAATCCCTTGTCATTGACGACATGTCCAAGGAATTGTACTTCTCTTAACCAGAATTCGCATTTGGAGAACTTAGCGTAGAGCTTTTCAGTCTTTAAGAGTGTAAGGATGAGTCGAAGGTGTCGTTCATGATCGGATTTAGACTTGGAGTAGATGAGGATGTCGTCGATGAAGACTATGACAAAGCGGTCAAGGTAGGGTTTGCATACCCTGTTCATTAGATCCATGAAGATCGCTGGGGCGTTGGTTAAACCGAATGGCATGACCAAGAATTCGTAATGACCATAACGAGTCCGGAAGGTGGTCTTTGGGACGTCTTCTTCATGTACCCTGAGTTGATGATAACCAGAACGAAGGTCGATTTTTGAAAAGCAGGTGGCGCCTTGAAGTTAATCTAGGAGGTCATCGATGCGAGGTAGTGGGTAGCGATTCTTAACTGTTAACTTGTTGAGTTCTCTGTAGTCGATACACATGCGAAACGTTCCATCTTTTTTCTTCACAAAAAGAACAGGCGCACCCCAAGGCAAGGAGCTAGGACGTATGAATCCTTTGTCAGTCAGTTCTTGCAGTTGACTGGCCAGCTCTCGCATTTCGGATGGGGCTAGCCTATAAGGAGATTTTGCGACTGGTGTAGCGCCAGGTACAAGATCGATGCGGAATTCGACTTCTCTCACAGGAGGGAGTCCTGAGATGTCGTCGGGAAAGACTTGTGGGAATTCTTTCACTACTGGTATATCTTCGAGTTTCTTCTCCTTGTTTCCCTTATTGACGACGTGTGTTAGGAATGCGACATAGTTCTTGCGGAGATATTTTCGGTCTTGAAGACAGGACAATTTGAGTCCTTTCAAAGGGGTTTCTCCAAAGATACGTAAGGTCTGACCGTCTGCAAGAGGAATACGAATGAACTTTTCGCGGCATACTACTTCAGCGTGATGCTGGCTGAGCCAGTCCATACCAATTAAAATATCGAAACTTCCCTTCATAGGAATGAGATCAACTGGAAAAACGTGATCATTTAGAGTGAGTGTACAATTTCGTATTATAGAGTTTAATGAAACGGGCTTTCCGTTAGCGACTTCCACCGTTAGAGATTCCATGAAGTTATCACGAGTTTGGTTGAGGATAGGTTCAAATTCTAAGGACACAAAACTCTTATCCGCTCCAGTATCGAATAAATGGATGCATAACTACCATTGATGAGAAACGTAACGTTAACCACGTTGTTGTCAGCTCTAGCTTGGTTGGCATTGATATTGAATGCTCTTCCTCTAGCAGGTGGAGGAGCTTGGTTAGCTTGGTTTAACGGATTTGCTTGAGCTTGAGCATGGATGATGTTCACCAAACGTGGACATGTGTTCCTGAAGTGGTTTGGGTCTCCACAGTTGTAACATGCTTGCATGGGTTGCATCATGGGGTAGTTGGGTTGGTAGTAGGATTGGGCTATATGTTGTGCATGTGGTAGAAGTAAAGGTTGTTGGGCTTGACCCACTATCTAATGGTGGGTTTGGGTTGAGGGTTGATTGCGGTTCATTCGTTGAAGTGCGCGACAAGTTTGAATAGTGTGACCCGCACGGCCACAGCTAGTGCAATGTTGGCAAGGAGTTTCGGGGAGGTGGTGGTATTGACAACGGTTACATTTTGGGTATGGGCCGGTGTATGGCTTTTTAAATGTTGCAGCCGAGGGAGCAATTTGGGTAATTGGTGCGACAGTGATAGGAGGGTTTGTTTGTGTGACGGCAAAATTTCTGCTGTTTCGTTTCCTCTTACCGGCAAACTTTGAAGAGGAGATGGAATGGTTCGAAGTTTGGGCCTCAATGAGGCTTTCTTTTTCTCATCTTTGAATTTGCCGTTTCGGATGCGATTCTCCGTAAGTTCGGTAGCTAATTCCATTGCGACTTCAAGTGTTGCAGGCGAAGTGCTTAGAACCGAGTCTTGAATTTTCGAGGGGAGGCCTCGAATGTAGTGTTCAACCAAACGGTACACTGGGGTGAACAAGTTGGGGATCATTTGGTTCAGCTCGAGAAATCTTTTGTTGTAGGAAGTATGATCTCCTTCCTTTTGTTTTAACAAGTGGAATTCATCTTCCAACTTTTTGATTTCGCTTCTTGGACAGAAGCGTCTTGTCATGATTTCCCTTAACTCTTCCCATATTAAGGCCATGGCATCTTCGACTCCTCTCTTACCCTTTTCTGTGTTCCACCAGGTAAGGACTACCCCAAACAGTCTCCCAGTTGCGTAACGTACCTTGCGATCCTCGGGAAAATCGCAATTGAGGAAGGTGTTCTCCATTTCTTCAAACCAGTGGAGGAGAGCAGTAACACCTTCGGTCCCTTCATACTTTGGGGGATCGCAAGATTTGAAGTGTTTGTAGGAGCACTTTTTGGAGGGAGGGTTGTCGACGTTCTGGTCTTCTTGATTGGGAGGGTTGATGAGATTCGAGGTGAGAGCTTGTTGGACTTGAATTACGATGTCAGGAATCACTGCGGCCATTTGTTTTGCAATTTGGGTGGCCAAGCGTTCGTTTGATCTTCCTGACTTTCAGCCTCCACGTAGTTGCCTAGCCGACATCTACAGGAACATACATAGGAAGATTGTGAGTTTAAGAAGTTTTTAGGTGTCATGTGTCGTTAAAAGAATAAAAATAACATAATTATCAATAATGCAACTACATCCATAGGATGTCTTGGGTTTGCTCATGTTTGGGCCTCCAATGTCCCCCATACCATCGCCTGTATAGTCATGTGGGCCCCCATGACTATTGGCTTAGTAGGATTCACATTGGTGTTGACGGTTTAACACTCGCATCACCCGAATGAAAACCATGAAATATGATTGCGAGATGTATGGTAGGAGGGTGTCCAGGTGTAGACACAATGACAACTCAAAGTGGGGTTAGCTCACACGACGTTTGGTATAGCATGCTTTGGCCTAATAGGTCCTTCGTACTCTCATCGTTAGTCCCCAGGTAGGCAAACTGGTCCTTTATTTTGGATTTATACGAATGCCAAGCCTAGACAGGACGTTCCGACTACCGGTATTCGTACCCTTCCAGTTACTACATGCCCTCGTGGGAACTCACTTTGATATGATTTGAAAAATACAAAAATCGTTACAAAAATCATGGGAATTGTGAGGTGTGTGCTCTCATGGATATGATATGTTATGAGGATATGATTCATGATGAGCATTGTATAATAATATGTACTTATAAACATGCTTGCATAACATTGAATGTAACAATAAACATAAAGCATATAAACATCATGAATTTTGTATGTAACGCATAAACAATTTAAAATTTTAATCAACTATAATATAGGCTCTAAGGGTCTAATAACCTATCCTATATCCCTATAGTCATGGCTCTGATACCAATCTGTTACACCCCGACCCGCAGCGGAATAAGAGTCGGGGCATAATTGGGTTATCACCAAAGCTCATGATGTTTACTAAAATGTTTCATATTTATTAAATTCAAATTACAACTTAAATATTCAAATCAAATCCATACAATTACAAGGAAATAAAACTAAGTAAAACAATCCCAAGCTTAAACTGATTTATTCTTCTAGGCCTTCCTATGTGTTTCTTGCCTCAACTGGATCACCTGTATCATGTGCAAAATGGGGGATATTTTGGGTCAACAAAAGTTGGCGAGTGAACCTTGAGAAAACATTGTTATTAATTTCTTGTTGTATTTAATATTGAAAATTTGTACAATAATCACATGTGAGCAAACATATATATAAGAAAACACAAACCACATTGGATGAGTAAATGACATGAATGATGATGTATATGAGATCAAGGCTCAATCAAACGGAGCCGATCGAATGACATGAATGATGTTGTATGTGAGATCAAGGCTCAATCAAACGGAGCCGATCGAATGAGGCACCTGATACTCAACCCGTATCCCACGGGGAGCTGATGGGCCTAATGAAATGCATGCACTGAAAATGATAACTTCAATCTAAACATAATTCACACAACAATTGATACACATTGTATACACATTTGATCACGGATATGATGGATGCACAAGGGTTTAAATATAATATAAGGAATTAAACGACACATGATACACCCCAAAATGTGATTAAAACGGGGAATTGGTAGAGATTCACTCACATTGGGTGCGTTCTTTGAAGATGTTGGATGCGCACGAGTTTTGGGTTTGATCGACGAGGAAAACTAACCTAAAATGATAACGAAATGGTTCGGTAAATTAGTACTTTTAATTTATACTCTTTATGTGATTTTTAGATTTATTTTTGTGAGTTTAAGGAGGTTTTCTAACTTTAAAATCTTATTTTTAAGTATTTTAAATGATTTTCTGATTAAATAAATTTATAAAAATAAATAAAAAAATTTGACTTTTTGACCGTTGACCGTTGACCGTTGACCGGTCGGATTGTGTTAATTATGCGCTGGGTGAGGTTCGAACTCGGGACCTCTCGTACGCGTGCACACAGCTCTACCAACTGAGCTACGTGTCTAACCTGAAATATTCTCTGTTTTAATTATATATATATATATACTAATTAACTGTTAATTTTATTTAGTTTATTTCAAAAGGATTTAATATGGCCGAACCAACCTCAGTGACCCGGAGTCGAACTCGAGACGTCCGGTTCGAGTACGCACAGCCCAACCAGTTGGGCTGTGTGCTTAACCTGTTTAATTACTAATTTATATTATATTTATATACATGTTGAAAGGTGATCTGTATAGGTTTAAAAAAAGATTGGTTTTTATTTCTGAAATTCGGTAACGTGTGCGATTCGAACCCGGGACGTGTGCATTGTTTGTGCACACAGTCCACCGCTGGACTGTGTGTCTAACCCGTTCGAATATCTGATTTTAATTATACTTATACTTATATGCGACTTCATCTTCTTCGTTAAAGAAAACAGAACAGTGAATTCCGACTGTTCTTGATTGGTTGTTCACGATTTAAACTTGATTGAAATGAGTAGAGACATTAAATGATATGGCGTACCAGAACAGCGGGTTTGTTTCGGTTTTCCGGCAAGTGTCGTCGGCTCTGATTTGTGACTCTCGGCTGAGTGAAGTGTTTGACAGTTTAGATTCTTGTGTTATGAAATTAAGTTACTGAGTAAAAGATATCAAGAGTTTTTAGATGATTATACCGATCGACAGTGAGACTTCGAAATTTTCAGTGATTTTCCGGCGAGTGTAGGAATTCCCGGCAACGTTGTCTGAGACGGATTCTGATTGAACGATTTATATTAATACTTGTCTAATAATGGATTGCAAACAAAAGAGTCAAGAATTTTACCGATTTGGTGTAAGTCTCGGTTTTCCGGTGAAAGTCCGGCGAATGCAGAATATCTCCGGCGAGTGCTAAAGCTTCGAGAGATTGTGCGATTTTGAGCGAAAAGATTACCAGAGGTTTGGGTGGTTATTTATAGGGATGATCAGGATGAATTGAGTCCGAATTTTTGTCTTAATTCGCGGTCAAAACTTTTCCGGCGGTTACGACTGGAATTGGGGGTTAGACATCGGTTATAACCGATGTCGAAGTTAGTTCACGCGTTTCAGTCAAAGGAAACGGTCGTGATTTGCGAAATCGTCGGTCTTTCCGACGACTGCGGATTGGGCACGCTGATTTCCGGATTTTTGATTTCGAGTTTTAACTTAAGTATTATTTGTTTTGGTAATTACACAAAAGAGTCATGTGGCGGAGTGGTGTGTTGTGTGTTTGTTGGAGCGGCTGACCCGGGTTCGAAACCCGGCAGCCTCATTCTATTTTTTTCTTCACTTGTTTTTATTATTTATTAATTATAGTTTTTAAATTCTAAAATGTTTATTAATTATGTATTGTTTAAAATTAAAATGAACAATATATACGCTTCGAAAATTATAACTGACTATTCGATTAATAAACGAAGAGGGTTTTTGGAACCCGTTTTTCGACGGATGTTACAAACTGGCGAGACGTGGGGAAAAGAAAAGGGTTGACCCAACCGTTTGGTAACCTTCCTTTCTAGAAGGTTTTTCATAATTACAAGGGTCAGGATTTGATCTCACTCTCATCCAGCAGCTGAGATTGCAAGTTGTTTTCATTGACTTTAATGGGAACATAAGTACATATAATTTTATGGCTTACATATTCTCATATCGATGCCATTATAACTTTCTAATCAATATTACTACTTTTATCATAGCCCTTAATGTAGCCCGAATTACCCTGAACAACAAACTTACCTCATTTTCATAGCCAATTACCATCAAACAATCTGCAACAGAAAACAGAATTGGAATTGATAAGGCACTAATCGCTCAACCAAAACTGAAATCGGATTTGTAAAAGAAAGTAATATTTAGAGGTAACTGTAATCTATTGAAAGTGTGAATTACCTGGGCTGGACTTCATGCTAATTTATGCTATCAGGCCTTTCCTCCTTTCCAATCTTCGATTTCAACATTACATGACCTAACAGATACCATGAAAAAGCAAAGTGAAAATACAATTGCCCAAAACAAATGATAAACCAAATATGAACCCTAGAATCTTCATTTCACATATATAACTGGCATTACCTCCCCATCAAGCGTTAAGATCTTGAACCATATCCACCGTAATCGACGCCAGAGAATCGACATAATCGTTAAAATGGAACTTCCGGATTTCTACTGGAATATGTGGTTGTAATCCTTGCTGATTCAGTGTGGTTTCATCGGGTGGCCTTGGCTGTAGTAGTTGCCAATTAGGCAATATACATTTTTATCAAAACATCTCAACCCATACATATGATTACAAAAAGCAAATTATTGTCAGTAACAAACGAATTTTCTAAATAAAGTAATCTGGAAGAGTTTGCATATTGCCCGTTGGAGTCTTCCGACCCATTTAATATGTTTCCATTCAAGCAAAACTTTTTTTTAATCAATTTATTTTGTTAGCGATTAAAAAAATGTTCCGAACCATCCATTTATAAATGAAATAGTCTAATTTCAACCTTCAAATACATACTGAAGAGCAATAAAAGAAAAGGTATGCATACCCTTTGTATTTTATCTTCCAAACTCTCGTAATCTCCTTCATTTAATCTCTCACTTCTAAGAGATAAATTTGGCTACCTTTCTTGCTTATAGAAGCCTATCATGTGCCCTTTCCATTGTATTTTATCTTCCAAACTCTAGTAATCTCCTTCATTTAATCTCTCAATTCCAAGAGACAAATTTGGCTACCTTTCTTACTTATAAAAGCCTATCATGTGCCCTTTCCATGTTAACTTTCAGTAATCCCAATCTTTTATTCTCGGATGCAACCATTTTTTTAGAAATATCAGGACCAACACACTCCTAATACTTCCTAAAAGAACCTCATGAGTGAATTTATACAAATGTGTCAATTTATAAAAGAAATACCAAATTAGGTATACCTTTTAAAGCGAGTATCTTTGCAATGAGATTCACGAGAGAAGCAGTAATTGACCTCCTCGGTTGTTAAAACAACAATTCTAAATAAACCCACAAAAATCCATATTAGGCTAAAACAGCAAGTTTCATCCAAAAAATGAAGAAATCAAATATATAAACAATTAATCAAAAAACGAAGAAATCAAATCAAAACCTTTAAATGAGGAGTTTCTTGTTCAAGCCTCTTTAATTAAACCAAGATTCTATGCTTCCTTCTCGTAGCTGCAAACCCTAAATATCACATATGGATAAAATTGCAAAATTCACTCCGGCAACAGTTTTATATCTCATAATCGCTGTAAATTAATGGGAAAACAGGAAAAGCAGACCTTCAAACCTCCAACATTTTTCATAAATCCTCAGATTAGGGGGAAAAGCATATCATTCCGCCAACCACTAATATAGCCGGAAAGGGCGCAGATGCAGTGGTCACATCGCCTTCGAATGATATGCCCTAGTTTCTTCTCTTTGCTGGAAAGGGGATGAGGAGAGCGTGATAACAACTGGCGAGGATGATTTGAAGAGATTTATGTGTCTGGGGACGCATGATAACTGACGACGTGGGTAGAAACCGTCAGAAAGAAAAATCGCACCCTAACTTCCGCTTCTAGAAGCTATCAGTAAATTATTACGTGAAGGATTTAATCTCATCTTGATCCAAGGGCTGACATACACTTAAAAGAAGTTACCATTTAATGGTAACATAAGAATATATAATTATAGATTTACCTATATGTCTTTTTTTATAATATTAAATACACACATTAAATGAAGTAAATGAAGAACTTTTATTAGTTTAAAAGGTATTTTTTTATTTTTACAAAATTTTTCTTTTTATTTAAACTCTCCAATATATATATATATATATATATATGAAAGTTAAAAACATTCATATAAATTAGTTAGTTTAAGAGAAGATAATTGTTTTATCATTTTATTAATTAGAGCAATATATTTAAAAAGTGAAGGAGACCACAATTAATTAAAGCGTTTACAAAAAGGAAGCAAAGTTAGATAGAGTCAAAGTTCGTCTTATACAAGTTGCAGACGAAACTTCCATCTGAAACCCACACTGCCACGTAGGATTAACAATGACGCATGACCTTACGCACTTTTGGCAAAATCTGATTTCACTCATTCACACACGGATATAAAAGTCAAAGGTTTGGTCCTTACGACTCCTCTCCGGCTCTTTTCTTTAAATACCCTCATCGCTTCCAACTTCAAAAGACTCTTGAAATATCACATTTTGCTTTATGGGTTTGGGACCAACATTGGATACCTCTGAACCACTCGTCTTACTGAACCAGACCACAAGGTGGAACCCCTTCGCCATGGTTCCCACTGATTCTCACCGGAAGGTTCTCGCTGAGATGGATCTCTTTTCCAATCACGAAAACAAGCTTGCTGCTGTCAAGAAGGAGAATTTACATGTCAATCATCAACATGCTCATCATATCAACGTTAGTTAGTAGTTAACTCATTCATTTTAATACCGTTTGCTTATCTATTTATTTATAATTCTTAATATACAGACGGGTTTGAACCTGGTTACACATGATCGAACGTCCATGGGTGATGGGATTTCATCAACCGAGGATGAAAATCCAACTACTAATAAGGTAAACATGTAATATGTACGTGCACAAAATTAATGAATAAATCAAATTCATTCAAAAAAAAAAAAGAATCAAATTTATTAAATTGTAACCTTTTACCAAGATGTTCCTGGTCAATATCTTTATTCAAAGATTATTGCAAATATTTTATGTTATTGAATTTGAATGAAGTTTTATATATATTGTTACTTAGGTTTAGGTTAATTAATTTATGTTAATTTTGATCAGCTGGCAAAGATGCAAGATGAATTACAAAGAATGAACATGGAGAACCTAAAGCTTAAAGAGATGTATATAGAAGTGAGCAACAATTACAACGCGTTGCAAATGGAACTTGTGACGCTAATGCAACAGCAGGAACAACACACCTTGAGAAATGCAACCGTTGATCAAGCTGCTCCTAAACAGTTGATGGAATTGACGTCTCGGGGTGATTCTTCCTCAGAAGAAAAGACCTTTTCGGCTTCAAAGAATAATAATGTTGTTGCCGCCCGTGAGGACACCCCGGATTCAGATGTCTGGACATCTAATAAAGCTCCCAAATTGATTGTCCCTGAAAACACTGACCAGACTAACGAAGCGACAATGCGTAAAGTTCGTGTTTCAGTTCGCGCACGTTCAGAAGCATCAATGGTAATTAACTTTATTTCTTTTCATCAATTATACATACTCGATCATCATTTCAAACTTAGGCTACTTTATAAACTTTCTGTAGTGACATGCTTATATATGTTTTATGTGTGCAGATAAGTGATGGATGTCAATGGCGCAAATACGGGCAGAAAATGGCGAAAGGGAACCCGTGTCCCAGGGCATACTATCGTTGCACAATGGCTGTGGGATGCCCAGTTCGGAAACAAGTTCAAAGATTGGCGGATGATCAGACCATTTTGGTAACCACTTATGAAGGGACTCACAGCCATCCTCTCCCACCAGCAGCAGTAGCAATGGCCTCCACCACCTCTGCTGCAGCTACCATGCTGCTCTCAGGTTCCATGTCCAGTGCAGAACACGGTTTCATGAACCCGAACCTTTTGGCCCAGGCGATTCGACCAAGCTCTTCTAGCATAGCCACCATATCAGCCTCAGCACCATTTCCAACTGTTACACTAGACCTTACCCACCCTCCAAATAACTTCCAGAAGGATAATTCAACTGCATTTGAGGGCCACCCATCATCACAGTTTATCCCAACCGCGGCTGCAATGCCCTTGCAAGCGTTTCACCCCGGAGTGTACAATAACCAATCAAGATTTGCAGGATTTCAATTATCTCATGACAAGGTCTCCAATCAACTAATACCGCACCAAATTACACCACCGCAAACAGCATTTGCAAATTCACTCAGTGCCATCACTTCTGATCCAAACTTCACAGCAGCCTTAGCTGCAGCAATCACATCCATTATGGGCGGCAACGCTAACAATGAGAGCAACAACAACAATACACATTAGAAATAGAAGGTTCTATTGTGAACAATATTCTTTTCTTCTTTTCTTTTCATCACCAATATTTTTTCACATCTAGGAACACGTACGTACGTTATTCTCATAATAATATTAGGTACAGATATACGCCAGTTTATCAAATGTACGTGTAATTTCGTTATTGTATTAATAAATATCTATTTGATATTCAAGTGGATATTTTAATTTTTGGTTCGTTCTAGGCAATTGCTTTAATTTTCTACGATGTTGACTTTGAATATTATAACTTTTGAAATTAAGTATTCTTTTTCTTACCATCATCATGACGAAGGTTCTTCCTCATGGTCGATCGTGGATACAAGTTATATAGCTTATGACCCAAGAAAACTATCTAGGAAAGGTTTAAGCGAGTGTATACTTACATTCTAGCAAGCTTGTAAAGTATAAGAACTTAAAAGAAGAAAAAAAAAAAAAAAAAGAATACACAACAAATTCATGTAAACTGTGATTTAAAATTTACAACTCATTTACATCTTTTATTATTTTCAGTAAAAGGTTAGACTATACGGTGTTGGAGAGCATGAAGAGGGGGTATTAAGCGTCATGTGACACCTACGTCAGTAATAGGACGTGGTAAAAATAAAGCACAGGATGGTGTTGGGCGTGAAAAGAGCCCCATTTTTCATTTTATTTAGATTGATTTTATTAAAACTATAAAATAAAAAGATTAATTCATTAATTAAATAAAAACGTACATAATAAGAAAACACAAATGCATAAAACTAAAAATACGACATAAAAAAGCTAATCCTCAACGACGTGGAATACATTTGCCAAGACGCAAATGTGGTTCAAGTCATGACCTTGTGTCATTTGGTACACGTGAAGGGCATCGTCCATAGCCTCTCCTGTGTGTATGTAGAGTTGCTCAAATACTGTAACACGTCGGTTCAATAGCTCCATTTCGAATGAACTGAGTGTACGTTGCAATTAGTTTTGCCCATTTGTTGACGGAATTCATTTAACAATCGGTCCACCATGATTGATTCATGGCAAGTTGTCGGCCCATACCCGTCTTGTCATTTGAGAAATAACAAATAATTTTTTTTAAAAGTAAGAATGGTTTGAGATTGTGTGAAATAGTGAAGTTTTTTGGTATAAAAGTATGGGTTTATATAGGTTTTAAAATATAAAAAAATTGATTTTTTAATAATGTGGCCATTAAACAATGGATAAAATATTGAAATGTTTGAATTTTGTTATTGGGGAGATCAATGGGCACGGGAGGGAGGTGATTCCCCATCAGAGTCACATGCCACATCACCTTCTTGAGGTATGTTTTCCCGACCCACAGCCCACCACCTTAATATACCTTTATAGTTGGCTTTATCAGAAAGAAAAAAAAAATAATCTCTCAATTTTCCAAAGAATTGAATAATGTACCACTATATGAAACAAGAATATGTAAGAGACCGTATTAGGGTGGAGATACTCATATTTTCATCGCTAAGAGTTCTCTCTCATCCATTCATTCCCTAAAGGCATGGTTTCCATCTCTAGTCACCCTTAAGTTAATTAGTAATTATAATAAATAAAAACTAAGTCAAAAAGTAAATTAAACTATAAAGTTTTCAATTATATAATAAGTTAGTTTCAAAAATAACAAATAAAAACTATTAAATAAAATAACATTAAAATTAATTCAAATAAAAACTTATTTTCATAATAATAATAATAATAATTGGTCAAAATTAAGTTAAGGCGTCAAAAGTTAAGTTAAGTACTGAAAGTAAAGAAGTCAACATCAGGAACTTTGGGATGTACTACTCGAACGGTAAAATTTTATTTGGTATTGTTGGGGACTAGCCCCGCAACACCCCAATGGTCTTCTCGAATCAATAACCTCCGACTATACCACTTGTTTTAACTATAATTAGCAAAGCGCATTGTGTGTGTATATGTATATATGGTTCTTGTGATTCTATACCGAACATTGGTTGTCTCATAAACATTCCCCAAACTAATATAATTGGTTTATTTTATATTTTCTAATCTCATGTATCATGTATATAGTATGTAAATATTTACAATGACTACAATATCTTGAACCATCGAGAATCCACCTTTGTAACTATCGTCTATCAGGTTTCATAGGCCTTGTGGACGGGTTTACGGTAGCCTGGTTAGTCTCTCTATATATGTCATGTATTTGTAACAAAATTAAACCTCAATAAAAATAACTTAGTTGTCACTTGTGGACGTAGATCAAGGGTGACCTCATTGAGTTGTTATTTTTGTACAATAGTCCAGTGTTTGTAGCCCAGTTGCAAGCCCACATTTATATGCATTTAGTTTTATCTTGATATGTAGCAATGCGAGAAGAATACTAATGCATCACGGCTACAACTATCATGCACATGACCAATGTTAAAAAAATTCACCAACATTTCATTTTATTTAGATTTTCTTTAAAAGATAAATTACATGTTTTTAAATATACAAAAAAGCTTGAAGATGTCAAATATAAATTTAATTAAAATTTAAGGATATTTGCATTTATATCTAAAACCAAGTTTAAGAAAGACACCTTTAAACAGTAGGTGTGTGTTTTAAAACTAACCCGAATTTCATATTTCTCTCTTCTTAAATTACCATATCCATCATTTTGAAAAACGGCCAGCTCAACCGAGTGGGCCGTATCCATCCCCTGGACCGCATGGGAGCGAGCCAGCTAGCTATGGTTGAACCATTGGACCGGTGGTTATGGTTGAATTTTTGTCCCCAAAAGACATGGTGTGGTGATAATGTGTCTTCTCACTATGCTTGAAAAGTTATTTGAGCGAGGAATGAGTGTTTTCACATGACATTATTTGAATTATTTATCATAAAATAAAATATGAACCTAATAACAAAATAGCGGTAACATTAATATAAAAAACAGTGAATGTGAAATGCCCGAATGCTTCCTATGCTTTCCCAAAATTAAATTTTTAGTGCGTGCCTGTCCCTTTGGTTTGATCGATAGCTTGTTACTTAGATAGTTCCCTAAGTTGATGAACATTAGTTTTTCCAGTTAAGTTAGTAACTAGTAAAGAGCATATTTGATATTTTATAGTTTGATTGGGTTATAATTAAATTAAAGATGGTGTGATTGCAACCAGTTTGGACTTTGGGGCTTGTTTTAATGTTTCTGTTGGTCTGCTGGGCATTGAGGATTAGTGAATTACTAGGTTAAAAAGTTACTGCTCAGAGGCAAACTCACATGAAGAGATCAATGTAAACTCACAATTTTTTGTGAAGTATCAAAATCATTCCTTGTACAAACAAACCAGATGCTATTTTCTTTCCCCTTAACCTATAACTAGTTTCTTCTACCCCCACAAAACCAAACAAGTATAAAGGAAGGGCTCAGATGCATGATACTCCAAAAACTAGAAACAATCGTATTAGATTAGGTAATTCACGTATTAATAGAATCACAAAGTGACTTTCTCGCTTCGACTATCTTCGGTCTGATGACTGCAATTGGGCCCTAAGGTTTTGGTTATCCTCAAGCAAACGGTCATACTCAAGAAGGAATCCTTCAGACTGTTTCTTCAATGCGTTTGCATGAGCTTCTGCTTCGCTTGCATCCTTTGTCTTTTCCTCAAGCTCTGACTCAAGATGTGTAATTTTTTCCTTTAGTGCAGTTAGTTCACTCTCTAAAGCTTTAACTTCATCTTGGCTTCCATTATTGCCATTTTCAATTATCCGGTTTTGCTTCTTGACAGCTTCCATGTTTTTTCTTCTTATACGGAGTTCTCTGATGTAATGGTGCAGCCTGTCTATCATTAGTGCAAGAAACAAGGAGAACCCTGCAAGAATTCGGGCTGACTTAAATGGTTGTGTTCAAAAATCAAAAGATACAAGTTAAAAAAACATGAAGAATAAAACATCAAAATGAGCATAATAATGGCGGATCTGGAAGAAAGATTCAGGGGTATCCTAATACCTGCTCAGGGATATCAGATACATAAAAGGAGGAAGAAGAAAAAGTTATTTTTGCACTTCGCCGACACAGGCTACCCTTAAGTCCTTCATAGATCCGCCATTATTAGAGCACATCCAACTTTATTTATACTACACATGAACCCGCAACCATAGCCGATTTGGATCCATGAATAGCCATGGTTGAGATCAAATCTCATGTACTAAATTTCCCATTATTCAGGGCTCCATACACAAACCATCATATTAATCCTAAAGTATCTTTTTATAAACTTGAAAGACATCTTAAAACATGTTCCTTTACTATCAAATATATAAGAAGAAGAAGAAAATCCCCAAATCAATAAACTTGAAAGATCTTAAATCAGTAAAAAAGCTTTCAACTTTTAAATCTTGTATTCCCAAACCCCCAATCAAACAGTAGATACATATATATAATATATATATACATGCTCAAATTAACAAAAGTGAATCAATCAAACCCTAAATCAACAAAATAAAACAGTAATAGCCCAAAGGCAGAGCAAGAAAAAGAAAGAATGAAATCAAAGCAGGCATACCCATGAGAGAAGCTTCAAGAAGGTATCTGGAAGCAAGAATCTGGTCAGTGGGAGTAAGTTCTCCATCTCCGGCATCGTCTCCGTTCCGGCGGTTATGGATCTGCATGACACTGTAGATGCTAGACATCATGACAACGAATATCGTGGATCCAACGGCCTTCACAACAATAGGAGCCCTACCACGCTTCAGCTTGTCCAAACCCATGATCACAAGCTTCCTTAACGGTGTTTTAAACACGAATATCACGATCAATGCCATCTCACTCAATATCAGAGCGAAGAGAATATGAATCATGGTCGCGGCTGGATTGTGATTGTGCAGTTTCAGAGCACTAAGAATGGGATCACTGTACTGTGTACACACCCCTCCTCTCAGAAACGAATCAAGATGATGAGACGACAGACGACGACTCAAGGTCTTGTGTACCTTTGACAACTTCTTTATGGTTTCTTTTATTTACATTTTGCTCCCTCTAAGTATTCAACTTTCATTACTTTACACCCTCATACATAGGGCTGACAATTGTGTACCTATTAAGACACGATTAGACCTGTTTCACTGAAAAATACACCCTTTGACTTTTTTATTTTTTAAATAATTAAAATTACAATGTTAGGATTCATCATTTATCCATCTTTGTACATAAAACATAAAACTGTTTTATAAACATGGGGTATAAAATAGTTAAACGAGTCGTAATCATGTTTGAAACTTATGTTGTGCGCGCCGTCAGAAACCTGTTAAGACACGATTTGCCAGCCCTACTCATACATCAATGCTTTTCATCCTCTATCTTTTTAGATTGGAAATACGAGTCTTGAGACCAAGGGGACATTATCTTCCAAGACTTGTATAATCCTTAAACGTCTATTGGGATCAAACATACAACCAGTTTTAGAAATATCAGGATTAATCATCGCTAATCGGTACCTCACCGCTCGACTTGCGCCTAGAAACTATTACAACCATCCGTACAACTTACATATTTGGACATTTATAGGATTAAACATACATCTTACAAGAGTGGCAACTAACTTAGTGACTAGCATTCTAACAATCTAACTTGAAGATCAGAGGTTCGATCCCCACTTGGTGTGAAGCATTAGCCGGTAAAAGAAAATGCAATAAATATTTTAGGTAAACAACGTTGATTGTTGGATGTTGTGGTAGTTATGAATATGGTGTGTTGTCATTTCCTTTTCAACTTCTAGTCCTTGAAGAAATGAGATTTGTATATCCAAACTCCCCACATGAATGGAAATCATGGGTGCCTTGTTTATGATCATTAATCATGGGGTCTTGGCAATTAAACAAATGGAACGTGTGTCAGTGTGTGTGTATGTGGGCAAGTGGGGAGGATGACCAAACTTTATTGCATAACGTGTGGTAGATTGGACCATGACTGCACGCAAGCTACATCATGGCACTCATTTCGTGGTTTTTATCGGTATTATGAGCAATAAAAAATATGTTTTTTAATATAACACACGACTAATTAACTAAATAGTCATATTAAAATTGAACTTTGTTAAAGTGACATGAATTTGTATTAGGTTATTAGACAAATGAGTAAACTAGCTTGATAACATACAATTTCAATTAACCAACACATATAAAATAATGAAACTCAACAGGCATTAATACCTAGAAATACTATATTAGTAATTTCAAATAAACTCTCATCTAAGCATATCTCCTAGTTTTGGTAAGGAGATTACAATAATCATTAACGTCTAATATAACAAACAAATGTACCTAATAAAATCTTACTTGTTAGAAGAGTGAGATAACACAAACATTTCCTTTATCTCAATAGATAGAAAAGTTAATCCTACTAAACCCCAAACATAACATAAAAACCTTGTCTACATATAAGATATAGTATAGTAATTTTGACATGACGTATGGCTAAGGGAACCAAAACAAAAGTACTAGCAATAGCGTTAATAAACTAATTGACAACAAAATGTGATGAGAATAGTTAAAAGAGTTGTCAAATATCTCATTTGCACATGATAAAACCATCTTAACCAACCCCCCCCCCCCCCCCCCCCCACCCACCACACACACACCTTTGGTAATTATTGATTTGGTTTAATACGGTACCAGTACGATACTGGCACTCGGCATAACAATCATTGATAATCGACACGTGTTTTGCATTGATGAAAACAATAAAAACGAATATAGTACCGGTACCAGTGTTGTTAGGTCAGTATCGGTCCGTTAGAATACCGGTATCGTAAAGACACTCAATATAGCTTACGATACCAAAAAATACTTTACTGCGAATATAACTTTGTGTTCAATAAATTTTATACCGCCACGTCGAGAATAATATAAAAACGAATGCGGTACCGTTACCAATGTTGTTTGGTTGGTATATGTTCGGTTTATGATGACAAAAAACTCAACTATCTGTGGCCCGTACAAATAGAACTTTTATCGAATCGTACATAATAATAAGCACATAATGATGCTAAAAAAACTATATCAATATTATACGGTACGGTGCTGATGTTGTTCAGACAGTATCAGTGATACTAAAGAAATCATTATAAGCTAAAACTAACGAAATATGTTTAAGGTTAAAAGTAAATATAATAGTAATCTATTGCAATATTTAAATAATAAAAGTTTGGAAAAAAACTATATATATTATTATAAAAATCAAATTACTATTCATGATCATTTTTCAATTATATATATACAAGTTAGATTCCTTTGCACTTTGTGGCGGACTTTAAGTCAGTATTGGTTCAGTTGATTACAATACCGTAACGATAACGACACTCGGCACAACAATCAACTCGTGTTTACATCAAATGAAATTCATAAAACGAATACTCGTACTAGTACCGGTGTTGTTCGGTTGATATCGATTCTGTTTGTTACAGTACCGGTATTGCGATTTTAAAAATTATATTTTTTAATATATTATATATTGTAATTTTGTTTATTAGTTTTTACATAACTTTTAGTTTCGAATAGCCTACTTTGATTGGAATTATGTTTTGCAGGTCTAATGGAGTTTAAGAAGCTATTCGGGAGCTATACGGAGCACCAGAACGAAAAACGGGTCAACCGGGAGCGAGAAATAGAAAAGGCAGAAAACAAGGTTTAGAGGGGCCGTCGGCGATGCCCTCCAGATATGCCCGTCGGCTGGAAATGATCGTAGGCAGTGTACTAGGCCGTCAGAGGAATCTGGAACAACCAAGGGTCGTCGCCGACACCATGGTAGGTCGTCGTCGACGCCCATTCCTGATACCAGTCGCGAATTTCATGTTTTGAATGATTGGGGACGGGTATATGGGTGGTTGTTGACCATTTTTTGGGGAGTTACGTAAATTTTGAGTTTGAAACCATTCTTGGAGCCAAGAACACCTCTAACCTCAATTCCAATTCATCTGAATTCATCATCTATTCTCATTTCCATAACCTAATCATCATCCTTTACATCATCTCACCAATCCATTCTCCATAATCATCCATCCTAAACCCTAATCATCATCTCCATCACCTTCAAAGCTTCAAGATGTTCAAAGTCAGGAGTTCATCATCCTGCGATCGTGTTCCATTCACCATGAGCGGCTAGTCTCTTCGGGTTTCACCCCGGTGTAGGTTTTTGTAAGTTTTTAGGTTTAAACATTGTTTTGAGTTTTGATTTGTGAAAATTTGTAATTTGATTTTGAAACCTATGATAATTGTCTTGCATTTGTATCGTATTCATGAATTGTCGAGTGAAGATTAAATTTGACTTTATGAAATGTTTATGTGCAATCATGCCATGTCTAGGTTAGAATTTACACGTTCTTGGTAACGAAGTGCATTATGGCCCGTCGTTTACAACGTTGATAGCTTTTAGCACCTAATCATTTATGCAATTGAATTGATTCTAAAACGTGTAGAAACCCTAGGGTTTCAATTACCAAATCACCGCGAACCTTGATGGTATGATTGGAGCGGTAGTACCTTTTGCTAATGGTGGGGTTGCTTCGAGAAGATTTTTCGGTTGAAGGGAAAATTCTTCAACCTATCTCGTTAGAGAACATCATGGTCAGATTCGGGGATCAGGGTAAGATAAAAGCATCAGGTTGTCGGGTGCTTCATTCATTGTTGTTCGGTTCGCCGAAATTATCATGGCGACACATATTCATAACAAACACTTGGGATACCCGTGAGTCATATGCTCGAAGAATGATCCCGTATTTGCGGTTGATTAGCGCCATGATTGTGCAGCAAAACAGGTTACCGACAGAATTATAGTGGATTTCAAAACCCGTGGCTCAGATTTGTTTCACTTCAATTAAACAACATTGGAAAATATTGGTTCAAGTTTACGGTCATCAGTACACTATATCTGATGACCAAGGTCATCGATTCCAATATACCGATCCGGGTGTTGCACAAGAAGAAAATGAGAATGAGCCTCAAGGTCCAAGGGATGCCCGGCTAGGTGTGGCGAGTTTTGTGACCAACCGGCGTAGGCCGGGGCGTTGTAACTATAACCGGGGCCAGCAGGACGTATATGATAGTGTTTCCGCGGGTATTGGGGAAATGCGAGAATATGAAGAACGAAGGAATGTGCGGGAATAATGCCCAGCTACGTAGCCGGTAGTTGTTCGTTCCGCAAAACCCAAACTTGAACCGAAACCTTATCACCACTGCCATATCCTCCTCCTACCTAAAACAACAACCAAACTGCCCAGAGAATCATGGATCTACAAGGATCTAGGAAGGAAAATGAAAGAGACCTAGGTTTACAGGAGTGTGACTCTAAAACACGGCTGCTGGAGTTCAAACCACTATCATCGTCACTTAAACAGGAAAAAAAGGATGCCGGAATCGGTTTTAGAATGCTCGTTTTAGAGGGGTACGCGCCGCTGAACTGTCATCAAAATCCACCACCGCCGCTGCTATACCGTCGCCGGTCCGTCGGTGCTTCGCCATGCCCCCACCGGTTCTGCCGGTGGCCGGCTGTCCTAGAGAGAGAGAGTAACACGATAGAAAGGGTGAGGAGAGAGAGTGCGTGTGTGAAGAATGGTGCGAGTGTGTGTGAAAGTTAGCTTTTATAGCTAGGGTTTGGGGTGTGTGTTGGGCATTTAGCTAGGTTGGCCTACGGCCCGTTATCGCATTTCTAGTCGTTTGTGCGGCCCAGAGGCATTTCTAAGGCCCGTTTCTGAACCCGAACTTCGTGTAATATCATAGAATTTCATTTTAGGACCATAAATATGTAAAATAGTGTCAGTAGTCGACGTTCCACGTGTTCGTTCGTCGGTTGCGTTAAAATCACGTAAAATGCTTCGGTTGTCGTTTCTAGTCTGTTTTTTTATCCGATTTCGACTGAGAATATTAGAATTCAATTACGAAGCTGACTATATCATAATATTTCATTTTTGAAGGTAATACACGAGTCCGATGCTTCCATTTCGTTGTTGGTGCTTTCTTACATTCGCGTTTTTCGTTCACGTATGCGTTTTGTGACGATTGAAAGCATGATAACTTTGCAAAACCAAATTTATTTATATAAAATATACGTATAAACTCGTATTTGTTGACGTTGTTGGTATTTTGTCCAGTGTCAGTTCGTTACCGCTTCACGTTCGGAAGCTTTTCCGCAATTCACCATTCGTGTATAGTAAAGTCGGATAGACGTCCCTAGGCATACCAAAGGCCTGTTTAAGTTAATTTGCATCTTAAAACACAACTTATAATCGTCTTAATGTCTGTTTTGCGCGTAATTATGAACCGAAAATTACTAGTTGTCACAATTTTAAAGGCGGGTTAATCTTGGGTAACCATTCTTATGTAATTAACCACTTTACCGCTAAATGTTTTGAAAATTGTAAAATTACAAACCGGGTATGATATTAGGCCTTAGCTTACGTCCCAAGAATGGAAAGTGTGTTCTCGTTCGACCCATGTGAAAGTGAAAAACAGATTTGCTTGAGGGCAAACAAAAGACAAGTGTGGGGATGTGATGCGTGGTCGAAAACCGATGTTCTAGTATGTATAAGTTGATGTTTTTACATAACTTTTAGTTTTGAATAGCCTACTTTCGATTGGAATTGTGTTTTGAAGATCTAATGGAGTTTAAGGAGCTATTTGGGAGCTATACATAGCACCGAAACGAAAAACGGGTCAACCGGGAGCGAGAAATGGAAAAGGCAGAAAACAAGGTTTAGAGGGGCCATCGACGACACCTTCCAGATATGCACGTTGGCTGGAAATGATCGTAGGCCGTGTACTAGGTCGTCAGAGGAATCTTGAACAACCAGGGGCCGTCACCGACGCCATGGTGGGTTGTCGGCGACGCCTCTTCCTGATACCAGTCGCGAATTTCATGTTTTGAATGATTGGGGACGGGTATATGGCCTCAAAAGCATTTCTTGAGTTTGAAACACCATCTTGGAGCCAAGAACACCCCAACCTTCCATTCTAATCCATCCAATTCATCTATCATCATCCGAATTGATCATCCATCATCCTAACCCTAACCATCCTCACCATCAATCCTTCAATCCATTATTCATCATCATCCATCTCAAACCCTAATCATCATCTCCATCACATTCAAAGCTTCAAGATGTTCAAATTCAAGAGTTCATCATCCGGCGATCGTGTTCCATTCACCATGAGTGGCTAGTCTATTCGGGTTTCACCCAGATGTAGGTTTTTGTAAGTTTCTAGGGTTAAGCATTGTTTTGAGTTTTTATTTGTGACAAATTGCATTTGATTTTGAAGCATACGATAAATGTCTTGCATTTGTATCGTATTCGGGAATTCTCGAGTGAATATTAAATTTGACTTTGTGAAATGTTTATGTGCAATCATGCCTTGTCTAGGTTAGAATTTACATGTTCTTGGTAACGAAGTGTATTATGGTCCGTCGTTTACGACATTGATTGCTCTTGGCACCTAAGCCACGTAACACTAAATCTGTTAATCAATTATGCAGTTGAATTGATTCTAAAACGTGTAGAGACCCTAGGGCTTCTATTATTGTTTAAAACCATTTAAGCAAGTTTTCATATAATCACAAAGTTAATTATTTTAATATTAACAATCGTCGGTACATTCCGACAACCTTTTTCAACAAACAAATAATTGAATCATTTTAGCAAGCTTAATAAAAGTGACAACATTCTATAAAATCAATCTTGTCCGCACGCAAATCACAAAACTATTCATGGTTCGACCCCGTACTACCACTAACTCATAGTTAAGGGTAAATCGGGTATATAAATATTAACTTTGACCAGGGCGCGACACTCCGATCACCACGCAGACCAATCTTCTTCTTTTTTTTTTCACACGGAGGTCACCATTAACTCATGTCTCCACTCCGACGACATCAGGTAATTTCAGCTTTTAATGTTTTTGAGGCTGACTCAGTTTTTGACTCACCAACTTACCTCTCCACTTCTCTTTTATTTTACGCCTGCCCAGGTAATTACCTAGATGCTTTTGAGCTTCCTAAAGGTCCAAAAACTCAGCTAATTTCACGTAATTCGACTTCAATCCTTTTAATTGCTTGATTTTGGTAAATTGATAATTGATTTAGGGTGCGTAGCCAAATGGGCTATTGCCTAATGCAGGTTCATTGGTAGATACTTTAGATTCTAAGTGTGTTCTTTAACGCTCATGTTTGTACAGGTTAGGCTGTGTTTTTTTGTTGGATACTGATCATGTTTGAGTTAATTTTGTTGGCTTTGTAGGCCAACGAAAACCATGTTACCGTAATGTCGACATCAGATCGTCCGGAAACCATCATCGAGTCATCACATTCTTTTCATTTACGCGATTTTCCTTCATGCATGTTGACTTTAATGGTTGTTATATGATTTTTGGTGTGCTTTTGAGATTTACGGGGTAGTAACAGTCAATTTCAAGTAGGCTGGGTATTGAGACCAAGAAATTCAGCGCCGATTGCAGTTACGGTTTTAGGGTCAGTCAGTTATTCAACCAATCAACGTATCGATTAGAGGCGTCTGTTCAGAATGGGTCAATATGTAGAACATCGAAATTGTGTATTAAAAAGTCAAAAGTTTCCTATTTATAGGTAGTAAAGTAGATTTGATTATTATTATTATTATTAGCCAAAAGGTGGGACTGATTGTTAACAGTGAAGCGGGCTGATGTTGTCATTGGAGGGAGTGATATGTCTCTGTTGACTAAATCAACTGATGGTCAGCTTTAAATATATATTGTCGACTAAACTGATGGTCTTCCAACCCTGCGAATCTTCATAGGGTAAAATCATATATCAAACATCTATAGTGAGCACAAGCCTAAAACAAGGGACCAATACAAGTAACTAGCGTACTGGGACAAAGTGGGTCAGCCGGTTTTAACTACCAAAGCTTTAATATATACGACTCAAGAGTTGGTACTTGATTTCACATGTTTGTTTACTTGCATACATCAGCATTTTTTTTTGAAGTATTTTATTTACTTTTGAAAAGGTTAATTCTTTTTTACGGTTTAACGCGTCATAACGATATTGTTTGGTGTAAATTTCTTTTTCTGGTTTTCAGTCGATATAAAATACGTTTTGATATTCTTTCGAATATATTTTTTTCAGTAGTGTTAGTGTCGTACCGACCGAAACTCCGCTACGCAACGCAGGTATTTTTTCAACTTGTAAACATAATATAATTTAGAACCCATAAATACTAACTTCATAAATGGGAATTTACCACCTCACGTTTCTAAGGGTTTATTTTGTTTAATAATATATTTCATTTATCATTTAATTTGTTTTTTCTCTAATAACTTGCGTTGAGTTAAATGTCATTTTAGACCCTGTGGTTTGGCTATTTTGCTGGTTTAGTCCAAAGATTTCATTTTTCGCCTGTGGGTCCAAAAAGTTTCACCATTGCCATTTTAGTCCACTGGGTTAACTTCATCCATTTTTCTGTTAACGACAAGGGCAATTTGATCATTTTATATGTAATTCTGTTAACTAAAAGAGCAGTTCGGCCATATAAAATGACCGAATTGCCCTTCTCGTATAAGGTTAAAAGGTAAATACAATAATAAACATTGTTATAATATTGAAATGAAACAATAAACATATTATAAAAGCTAGATATTAGACTTTCCAATTACATATATAAAATTCCAAGCACACGTTACATCCAACTCTTTATCCTCATCTCACTGGTTTACACCTTTGGTGTTTGTGTCTTTTTGGTGACCCAACAATCGATTTCGTATAACATGATCGGGCTAACCGGAAGCAATATATAATTTACCCTTTATTATTTTTGGGAATCTCTTGTCACAAAATAATAATGTAATCGTTCTCCACTAGCTCCAACCCGCTTGAAAGCAGTGGGTGTACTACTCATCGTTTACACCACTAAAGTTTATTTTACCTAATACTCCCTGCACTAAAGCAGGAGGAAATCAGTCGCTTGTATTGGACTGAAAATAATTAACATGTTGGTATAATAAAAACGTTGAATTTATATAAAACCTATAATAAACTCATTAAAATTATATAGTAAGAAAACCATGTGACAGTAAACAATGGGGCATGATGTTGAGATTTGTATTATCATTTTAAAAATATTTAAACAATTGAAGAAGAACAAACAACAAGCTTAAATCAAACTAGCCACGAGTTTCTTGCAAAATGCATCATTTTAAACAAACAATTTTGAAATTTTTAGATGAATGTGAACATTATAATTTTTGAAAAAATGAGTTTTAAATAAATATATGATTAGTTTTTATGTGACAAAAGCCAATAAGTTGTTTTTTTTTAAAGTGGTTGACTTAACTTATTCATGTAAAATGACTAAAAAGGACATTCTTATATATTTAAAACCATTTACTACTTTTTACATATAATATAAGATACTTCACAAATTTTTTAGACAAAAATTATAATTCTAAAAAAATTACAAAATATATAGTTTCGTAATGGTGGATGGTAGGGGGGATGATGGTTGACGGTGGCGAGTGAAGGTGGTAGGGACGACGGTGTGGGTGTGACAGTGGCAGGAACACGCAGATGGGTGGATGGTGGTTGGGTTAAGGTGGCAGGGGTGGTCATGCGACGACGGTGGTCGTGGGTTTGACGGTGGCAGGGGCAGCGGATGGGTGGGCTGGACGGTGGTTGGGTGAAGGTGGAGGGGGTGATGGTGTATGTGTGTGTTATGTATTTGTGTGAACCAAAGATAATACGGTAAATGGTGGGGGTAGATTGATAATTTTATGTTCAAAAAGAAAAAAAAAATTTAAAAAGTTAGGTTTTTATGGCTTTTGGAAAACAACGTTTTACCTATTTTTGAAAAAAAACCAAAATAAAGAACACGTTTATAAATGTCAAATACTTTTTTAACTTATTGGCTTTTTGAAAAGTCAATAAATTAATACGTCATTTTCAAACTCTATCCCAAACACCCTCTTAATTGGGGTTTTAATTTGTTTGTCTATATGGCTGATGGCAAGTAGTTGTTTAGTTAATTCAACACTGAAGATTGGGTAAGGTATTGCTATGCAATTTATTGCCATTAAAACCTATTAATGGTATTGACTATATGTAGCATGAATTTGAATAATATGCTGATGAATTAACAAATGATAATGATAATAAACTAAGAATGAAACTGGATATAAGTTGTGGTGGTCTCTTCTATCCAAGAGGTGAAGGCTTCAAATCTAACATCTAAATCCTGTAATTTGAATGTTATGGTGTATTTGTCTTAAAAAATTCAAGAGCTGTTAAAAAAAAGTACGAATCAACTAGATACTACAATTGATTATGTCGAAACATTACAAAACAGCGATAATATTGAACTTAACATTATAAAAAGTAACCACTTGAATACAGATATACACATGCAAAGTCATTTATTTTATTTTATGCATATTTTTCTAAAAATTATCCCACATGTGTTGGATTTGAATTCTCAATCTCTTAGTTGGTCAAAAGATAGGGGATCCTATATTGAACTTATCAAAACGGGAAATTGATTAAAAACCGCATAATGGGCTATAGCTTTGAAGGAATTAGGGAAATTGGTGAAAATATAAATGGGCTATAAGTTTGAAGGAATCAGGGAAATTGGTTAAAATATAAGTTAAAACTATTTTAAAAAGTTAATAAAATACAAAGTCAAAGGTTGACTTTTCTTGTGAATAGTCTTCCATTCTCTTTAACATAAGGCTATAGATGAGATAGAACAAATAAGGAGTTCCTTGCTAAAATTTGTCTTCGAAAAGACGATTATAGCTTTCATTTAGTTTGTCAATGTGGCGACAGTATCTTAATAAGATGACACAAAATGCACACACATACATACAAATACAATTATATTATAAAAGGACTTGCAGACGATGATGTTAAACTTTAATATTGAGACTTACATGACTTGTCTTTCCACTGCATGCTTTGGAAGTTCCACTCAAGATGTCGTCTCTCTGTAAGTCTTTTCCGATATTTATTGTTTGTTCTATGGATCAGTAATTCAAACTTTATGCAGCAACTTCAGTGAGGTTCTGTGTGCATTGCAGATGTTCAATTCAAAGGACAAGGTATAAACTACTACTCTAATGTGTTGTTTCTCATCCTTTATTTATTTATATCACATAGACTTATAGAACCAGTTTAGTCTTATTATAGGACGTTCACACCATGTATGGGAATCTACAAATGGAATGGATGATGGTCGTCTGGTGCCTCTGCTGCAGTATGTTGTGTGTCTTCCTCTCACAGAAGTTATTAAGGATCTTGCTCTGAAACATGTAAGCTTCGATTGGTTCCTTGTTTAATATAACTGGCCCTGTGTTTCTTGGTATGATTAATGAGAACTGAGAACCCACACAAATTCAGCACATTAACTTTTGTCGCGTCATAATCTTTCTACAAAGTAGGGATGCTGAAATTATTGTACATGATCTTGGGGTGTATAATGGGCACAAGAATTCTAGTATGGCGACATCTTGTAAGATGGATCATTGGTTCTCAATCAGTTAGGAGACTAAAAATGCAAATGCTGTAAAAACCTTGCTTAAGTTACCTTAGAAAATGATATATTATAGGTCTTCTTATATACTGCCAAAAAAATATTGGAATAACTGTATTATATATAGACCTTCAAGCCTTGATAAAACACTGTCAATACGCAAGTCTTTGGCCGACTTCGTAAGTCCTCGTCTTTATCTGACATCCATGATTTTATCACATTATATGAATGAAGCTAATCTTTTAACATGAATTAACATTTTCTCATACATGATCGAATGCTTGATGCTGACTTTAGTATTATCGATTTCAGGGTGTCCCACCTCTGGATGTTAGAATAAAGTGGCCAAATGATCTTTACTTAGATGGCCTTAAAGTGGGAGGAATTTGTGTACATCAACATATAGATCTAACAAGTTTAATGTCAATGCTGGTATACTTCTCACTCCGTAACTACACACTTAACGACTGAAGTGCACGAACATCCATTTTTTATTTATTCAGCTTTCTACTTTCTAGAGTCATGTGGGAAAACTGCTTTAGAGATATGGGTACATCTGTGCAGACTGTTATAAACAATGACAAGAAAATATTAGAATTAGCAAAATGTGATCTCTTACAAGTAGATGATGAAAGGACTCATGATTCTGACTGAAAAGCCAACTAGACAATAGTACTAGAGGTGCCAATTTTGATCCATTTAACTATAAATGGGTCTATTTGGGGTGCTTTTCATCTCAAACCGATCAAATGTAAAACAAAAAAAAGAAATCGCCTAAAAAGGCATGTGGTTAAAGGGGAATTGGGAAATGGGCCTATTTGGAGACATGTTTTATCTCAAGCAGGTCAATTAAAAATTTGCTAAAAGGATACCTGGTGAAATGGGTCAAATGTATTTTGAAGGCATACAATCTCTTAATACGCTTATTCAAATATTAGTAATAATATAATAGTGTAATCATATTTACATTTGACACGTTAGTTAGCTAAAACAGGTCAAATTAAAAAAGATAGCTAGAAGGTATATGTTGGTTCAGGCCCCAGTTATACACACACTGGCAACAAGTTTTCGTATATTGAACTTCAAAAGAGATTTTACAAGTGGTAAATGGAAACTACACTCTAATCTTGCTTATATAGAAAATAAAAAAAAACACATTAAACAATCCACGTAAACTGCATGAACTTATTCCTCCTGCATACTCGGTCAAATCACGTTCATTTTTTCATGTGCGCTTCCTTGAAACCAGGTCAGCCCTAGACCAATTCCGTACCTATTAATCGTTAGTTGTTTGGCAACCCATTTACAAAATCCGCGGCTCGAACCGTACACGAACCGTAACATCAGGATTAATTCCAACATGTGCTCAAATGGAAAATAAGCCAATTTTATAAGGCATACAACCACCTAAGACGCTTATTGAAATATTAGTTGTTATTGTAATAATATAATTGTGTAAACATATTAACACGTTAATTATTATAGTGATACCAATATTTTCCAATGCAGGAGTAGGCTTGAATGTTGACAATGATAAGCCAACAACACCCTTGAATGCAGCGCTGAAAAAGTTAACTTGTTGCTATCAACTACACTTCATCCTTATTCGAGCATCTCTTCCATATTTTAATTAACCACGGTTAGTTGTAATTTGAGTCAACACTTTTTTAAGTGGCATGTGTAAGTCATATGCCACTTATTTTAACAGATTTTGGTGATTCAGTAACCCAGTAACATGCAACGAAGTCAACCAGGAATACATCTACAAAGGATAATGAATATTTTACACTGTTTATTAAGGAAAATTCCCAAAGTCTTTTCACTCTCCTCAAAGAGTAGAGTAGAAAGTGTAACTCATGATTTCTTTTACTTATTTAGAAGCCAGGCTTCCAACCCCTTGAGGAGCTATATTGCAAGACTTGCACATATAATCCTAATTATTGTCTGTATTTATAAAAGTTGTAATTAAAATGAAGAAGCATTACATCTAACAAAATGATCTAGTTCACTTAAGGAGTGGAAACACTAAGATTAGCTAGTCTGATATCGTGTCATGGCTAGTCTGCAAGTTTGAACAGCAAGATTAAAAGCTATTAGACTTGAACATTTAATGGACAATAGGAGAGAAAAGAAGGAAAGTTATACATATGGCTATATATTACACTGTTCCCAGATTGTTGTTCACTAATACGATTTCTTAGTTTTTTTCGTTTCCAGGCATACACATTATTTGTTACTTGTTGTTTTTACGTTCGGCTTTCATCACCTGGACAGTGGGCAGAGGATTGTTGTCCAAGAAAAAAACCAAGATCAAGATTTGCCTAAAGAAAACGTAGTTACTGTTCAGGTGAGACAGGCCATGGTGAAATGTGTGAGCTTCATCCAGATGGCAATAGGTATTGTATTTAGTGTGTGCTACTTAAGTTGTAGATAATTGCATATGATACTCATTTCTATAAGAGGGTACAAATTTCACTTATGAGTATCAAGTCATGAGTTTACTAGTGTCAGTTGGTTTGTGAGTATGAGAGACTATAAGTTTATGAGTGTCAAATGGTGGTTTTTTTTTACTTTCGGGTAATAATAAGCTTTGTTTGGCTGCTAAATATGAATATAAACTTGAACTATATCAATGCATTGTTCCTTAACTCTGATAGCTCTACTAAGATATGAATTTTGTTTCTACAGTTTTGACTTTCTCAAAGGACTGGTGAAGAGAAAACTTGGCTGAGAGAATTGGTTGGAGGTATGTTATCCATCAAGATGCTACAAATGATTTATGTGATTAACCATGTATGTTTACATAAATTTTAAGACTACATAAAGACTGTTTTAGTAACAATACTTTTACATGCAAGTCTTGTAGCTTTGTTTGGTTTTGGACCTTAAGGGTTGTCCACAGCAAAAAGGTGTAAAACAAAAATGATCTGATCAGCTTATGCAAATCCTTGTCGACTGTAATCTGCATTATTTAGATTTCAACGGATATCCGGTTCTGTTTTTATCTTTTCAAATGCATGCTCTCCATTCGATATGAAGTCAAAGAACAAATGTTTGCAGATTTACTCTAAACTCAAGTTCAGATTTAAACAAATGAATATATTTATTAAACCCCACAAATCATTATTTGTATATTTGAATACAACGGTTACATAGTAAATGAAATGAAACTCACCCTTTCTAGAAATAAGCCAGTGTTACCAGCAAAGAATTAGAAATTCATGTGGAACCCAGTGGCATCAGCTACAATGAAGAATGTCGCAATGAACAAAAACTAATTAGCTGTAAAAAAAAAGGAATAAGTAGTTTAGTTGCCACCCTCTCGTGACAAACCAAATCAATCACTATGTATCTAATTTCATAGCGGCCTTGTGTGTCGCCCTCTAGCACGACCACATAGTAATGCGTTCTTGGGAATGGGCAACTCGTCTCTCCACGAATGCGCAGGTGAGTACACCCGAAGATAAAACTGTTGCCCCAAATACTGCCTCACCCAATTCTCCGAGCGTATGTTCCACATCCCCACGTTGTCCAGTGCGATATAGATTGCTGTCCATGCCTTTGGGTACACCTGTAGTAAACACACCGCCTTGGTCTGAGTGCCATGTAACTAAATGCATTTACACTAACAAAATCAACTTATACCTGAACAGTACTACGAGCAACCGTATCTCTCAGATTGTAGCGCCATCTACTTGCCGGTTTCCACTGTCCACCATCCATTCCAACAACAAAGAACGAGTAGCCATCGATGTGCCATGATTGGACGGTGTCCTCCCAGTTTTGGAACACGATTTCAGCAAAAGACCGGAAATCAGCATGCATTACAGAGGTTGCAAGATACGCGTTGTTCCCGTTGTATGACTTGTCGGGGATGCTTCCAACGCTAAATACTCCACCGATATTGAAGTAATCAGCTAGTTTCAAAGGAGTGTCTCCAGCAACAAACGACACACCGTTGACCGCATATCTTTGCTTTCCGTTGATCCAAGGAGCCGAATTGGATAGAATAATTGTGCGGCTAGGCTTGATCATACCGTAATGGTAAGAGCCTTGTGGGTTTGGTCTGGGTCCGCTGGCAGTTAGGTTCCATCTAATTCAAGAATGAAAAAGATCAGATTTTTGTAAATGCATCATGACAAGTGCTATGCAGGAATTACCTCAAGGATCGGGCCTGCATGAGGGACCAGGCAATCTGGGTGGTAGGGCCACCAGGAGGAGGACCGGAGACCCCAACTTTGGAGTTGCGGTAGTGGAGAATGGCAGTGGTCATGAGCACACGACGGGTGAAGCGTGAAGACACCACAACATAGTAATCTTTGACCGGCTGGTTGGCAGTGACCAAAACGGAAGCCGACTGTCCGAGGTGGAGATCGAGGGAAGTGTAGGTGTTCTGGACCGTGTGTGATCCTTCCACTTCCACAAGTTTCATTGTATGTCCCTGAATTCTGAAGTTGATGGATGTTGTCAACCCCACATTTGATATTCTGAATCTGTATGTTTTCCCTGTAGCATATGGTAGATTAAGCTAGCTACTAAATTAAGCATACAGAAAACAGAAATTAACACGCATGACACGCACCATGTTCAACTTGGAAGGTGTAACCATTCCAGCCACGGCCATTGATGAGGAGTCCATCAGGAGAAGAAATGCTTCGACCCATGTCCAATATGTGTCTCAGTCTCTACAAATACCAAACACATTCGTTTACTTTTACATTCAGTTTCAGTTTTGATGGTAAGTAGGTAACCGACCTGGTGGCTCTTTTTGTACCAATCACCAGCAAGAACAGTATGATCTCCGGCAGGGAAAGGAAAAGGGACTGGAATACGAGGGCGGCTGTAGATTTTGATGCCACCATAGCCTCCGGCAGCCTTCTGAAGACCAAGTGAGGGGAAGTAGAAGAAGCTACCGATCTGATCCTTGGCTTGAAGCACGTAAGTGAAGTTCTTGCCAGGTGGGATTGGACAAGTTGTACCATAAGTACCATCCTGCCATGAGTTTCTTCTGTGTTGTAGCCCGTTCCTGCAAAAATAAGCTCGGTTCTGAGTTGTGCATGATGGGTAACTTGTACATATCTTGTCCGATTTTCTTTAATACCAACCATGTAAATGGGATCCATAAAATGTCAAATTTAGTGACCAAAAACGAAAAGGCCCATAAGTATTTGCTCATTTAAGTTCACACCATGTATATAATATGTCCCCACAAAAGTTAAAACTATTTCAAGTATTCCTCTATTAAAAGGGGTGACCTTTTCAAAACATCTTTCCATACCTAAAAACAAATAAATTCCCAAGATCTAAGATGCAAAATAACACATGGGGCCAATCATTTATTATATATAACCACTGCCAGCTTTTTATTTACAATGAAAAACAATAGTATCAAATGGTGTCAATTAGCATATACCATGTTCATAAAAGTAATACAAGTATAAATAAATAAATAAATTTGTCAGAGATCTAGCAGATATATGCATGCGACCAAGGGCTTAAGCCCACTCCCTTTTGTACCATAGTACCAACAGCATTACTATATACTCTTGGTTTCATGAAAAAATACACTAAATTTATATTTGGAACGCCTTTCAGTGAGATCTCAGTCTGAAATTACGAATTTGCTCGTGTTTTGGTCCAAACGAATTTATTATAAATACACACATTTAAGTTGAATTTAACCAAATTAGAGGGAAACAAAAAAATATAAAATATATATATATATATATAATATATCATCTTGATCTAGAATCAAGAAATTGGCTATGATCAATCATAAAACTCAAAAGTGTTTCTTTACTTCGAGGGCATCAAATAACTCCTTCCAAAAAGGGGAAATTTACCCACATCCAAATGTCAATGTGACACCACACAAATAATGATCAAAACCACTGTGATTGGAAATGCTAATCATTATAGATGCCAAAAGTTAGTTGACTAAAAGTTAAACTTATGAAATCAAATCTCTATGACTTCAAATAGCAGAACTGAAACAATTCTTCCTTTTATTGTTCCTTTTTAATTCCTTCAAATAGCAGAACTTCAAATACAGATTGACCAAATTACTTTCCAAGTTTCTTGAAAAATGAATTTATTTCGTTTTTATTGTTGGTTTTATGTTGTGGGTCATCTTCTTTTCTACCAACATTCAATAGCCAGGATAATATCAATATATATAAAACTCTACCAGCAAAAAATACAAGAGAATCAAGATCTGCATAAACTAAAGAAGAATGAATCAAGAAGTTACCAAGAAAGGAGAAAAGGCTCATTCAAGTAATTGTAGACACTAATGATCAAGTTATCATTGGTGACACAATTGATTTGAGGTCCTGGAAACTGCCCATTGATCAGTATTCCCTGCAAAACCCAACAACATTCAAGAAACCCCCCTCAAACCAAATGATGATTGATGATGTTAGAGAGAGAAAGTAAGTAAGCATACCTGTTGCTTGACACCCATTGGATAAATGTCACCATAAGTGACTTTCCAAGTGAAAAACCTATACGGGTCTTCACCATTGATGCTGCTAATGACAAAAAACAGAGCACAAATGAGAACAAGGTTGCTTTTTTCCACCATTCTTGTCAAAGTTTCTTGAAAAAACCCTCTGCACCCAAAAGAGATACAGTCTATGTATGTATGTATCTACATATAGTGGAGGGAAGTGGGAAGAATGCGAGAGGGAGTGCGTGTGTTCGTCGTAAGAGTAACAGAGGCTCGTGAGTTGTCGTCTGCAATGTAATGTAAAATATATAGAGAAAAAGTGAGTGAAGAATCTCATGTGGGTTTTTATCCGCTGTGTGACGGTGTATGGTACATATCAATGGATCCTACTTCATTTTTATACCTATTTTATATATATTATATATATATATTTATGTATGAATTTAAATATATCTTAACAAGCTCTGATTTGTACTATTTTCGATCTAGCTTTGTGTTTTTAAAGAATGAGCGTTTTTTACGTGTCAACTAAGCAACCGTGTTTTAGGTGCTTTTATTTCTTATTAGGGATGCTATTAGAATTGTTTTGATCCGTAAATTTCTTCCATTATTACGTATTTTAAATGATCTATGACATATCACAGCAACATCTTCGATACTTGTTTTCTAGACGTTTTTGAACTCACATTGAGGAAAGAGGGAGGAAATGTGGTTGATGGGAGCTATGGCGGACTCAGGAATTATTTCCTGGGAGTGCGAACGAGTGGTTCAATCAAACTTTCAAATGGTGTGGTCGGGTTTTTTTGCTTATAAAATACACGAAAAATATTTTTTCAAGGGGGCGCCCGCCCACCCAAGCTTGTACTTGGGTCTGCCCTGAATGAGAGGAGAGGCTTTTTTCCCACAAACTCATAAAAACTGCATTTGTGAGAGGGAGTCGTTTTTGGCCATGAGAGACGAGGACAAGGTGACCGTGAATGTTCTAAGTAGATTACTAAATACTTAATAGAAATAATTATGTTTGTATTACATGTCTAATAAAAATATGGGGTATCATATAATATGGTCAACCTTCATGTAAAGAAAATTATATGCTTCAAATAATCTACACCATTCAAAACTGGGGATGCAATTTCTTCTTTCTAACAAACTTTAAGTTACAAAAGTGGTCCCTTGGTTTTTTACTCTATCTATACTTCAACCACAACTTAAACTAAGACGCCAACAATCTTTTGGTTTTGGGTTATTTCTAACAAAGTTTTGTTACAAAACTACGTGACCAAGCAGTGGCAACCAAGCCGTTCATTGGCACGCAACATTTGCACGGCCCATCGGTGGCAAGTGACCCATTGCGCCATCATCACCGTGAGATGCAACTCATCAGCAAGCCGCATAGCAACTAAGGCGAATGAAACTTCAAAATATAAAGGCGTGTCTCAAGCGCAATCAAAGCAACTTCGAGTATCGATACTCATTTATTTTAGTTTTGTTTCGCAAGCGGTTTGTTTCGTTGCGAAGCTCTCGCATATTAGAATGCAAACCAAGAAATAGATACTTATAAAACATACATGCGTGTATATATATATATATATACACACACATTAAGTCCTTGGTCACACAAATCTAACAGAAACACAATAACTAATTGACACATTTAACTACAATATTACATTTACTCTCGTTAACAACAAAAGGTATTGAACAATCTTAGTTGTTATCTGTCAAAAGTCAAAAAAGGAACATGAGATGCGATGACAAACCAAATAAAAATAGTAGTCCCATAAATTATTTTACTAGATAATATATTAAACAAGTGAGGGATGAACATGTTACCAGGTAAATAATATATAAAAAAAGAGGAATTACGATTAGAAAAAATGGATAGTTTAAAGAAAAATTTTGAAATTCCTCAAGTCAACTGTGTCTTGGAATCATATCACGTGTTGGAAATTTAGTGAAAATAGCATTTTTCATAAATATAGGAAATGGGTATTTCCTAATTTTGATGATAAATAAATATTATAAACTGAGGTTTATATAGATATTTATTTCCGGGTTTGTGTTCTATGTTGGAAGAGCTTCGCAACGAACTAAACAACGTCCAAAACGGAGCTAAGATGAATGAGATATCGATGCTCAAAGTTTGGTGTTTGAAACATTAAATGCTTAAATAAATGAGAAAGTAGCATCTTGTCCCACATAGGAGGAGTGATGAAACTTAAATGGGTATTTAAGTGGGAACACCCTTCCTTATTGTTTCATGGAAGCACACACTAAGTGTACCGCAAAGGGTCGTGCACCCTAACTCGCACACGCGCGCGTGGCGTGGGCGATGGGCGCAATGTGGCGCTTGAGAGCCGCCTTTGTAACAGATGGCTGACGTGCGCGCTGCACGCACCAAACTGAACCAGTATGGCGCGACTGTGTGGCGTGACCAGATGGGTTCCTGGTGATGTGGCTGCGCGCGCAAGGCTGGCGCACCAGAAAGCTCGCGCAAGGATGTGAGCCATACTTGGCACTGACGCAATAGGACTGTGGAGCAAGGATGCTCGGCAAGGGGTTGCGCACCAGTAAGCTCGCGCAGGGATGTGAGGCACACTGGCGCGCGCACCAGCAGGCTGGTGTATGGAGGCGCGCGCGCGCGCACCTGCTGCTTCAGAGTTAATGACAGATCAGTTACACTTCAGCAGTTGAAACAGACGAGTCAAGGGTCTTGACCAAAATGTAACTGACGAATTAAAAGTGCATTAAAGACGTTTAATGCATTTAATTCGTTAAGTTAATTCCTTTTTTGACTGTTTCAACCCAGATGCAGTATAAATACAGCATCACCTCAACACCAGAAGACACACCGAAAACATCAACGAATTCTCTACAGAAAAAACATTTTCTTCTCCTTTCTTGCAGCAAGGTACACCTTCGGGTTGTGGTCATCTCCGGCAGTGCAACTTCTTGGGCTGTTGTATCCTGGAAACAAACGAGTTCTCCTGGGAGACTCGAAATTTGTTTTAAGGGACCCGTGTCTAACACGATCCTCAGCCAAGGACGATTTTTCTGTTTAAATTCTGTTCTTGTATTTTCATTATTTCAGTTGTAATCCGTATTGTAATTTTCTGTTTTCTTTATTTTTCTGCTTGTGTAATCCAGTTAAATAAAGTTTTATTTATTTTATGCGAACGGAATCTCGCCGGTGATGTAGGCTCAGTCATTGATCACTTTAGATGGCAAGGGTGCATGTGATACTTTGAAATTGACCTCATTTACCCACTTTCAATGGAGATGAATAAATACACTAGCAATTAAAAAATATTTTTCTTATTTATATACCTAGTAGTAGGTTAGAAATCCGTATATAAATATATAATCATTATTGCTTAATGAAGATAGGTATGATCAGGTGGTTCGGCTGGTGACACGAGAAAACTCTAGTGGTTCGTCAGTGATCCAAATTTATCGTTAAGAAATGTATTTTTGTAACCACATTGTATAAATGTATTACACGGTTTAGAAAGAAATAAATAATTAGCAATGAATATTTAGACGGTTTTTAATTAAACCTTTTAAATTAAGATATCGAATTGGAAGTGATTAATAAGAGAAACAGGAAAATGAAATTTTGGCTCATAAAATTGTAATACGTTACGCAATTCTGTTAGTTGTTTACTAGATATAAATTTTTATCTAACTATTAGTTTTCATTTTTCTCTTTTAAGCAACTAATACTTACATAAATAACTAACATACATGTGTATGTATCCTTATTATTTCTATAACCTACATATCCGTGCATCCTATAACCTTTTAACTTACACATGTAAATATAATAAATTAACGTCAATTTTAAAACTTTTTATGTAACACGTATGCATACCCTAAATTTGTTGTTTTTATATTTACTTTAAAAGAGATTGATGGTGAGATAGTGATAACTACGAGTTTACCGCCGTGTTTTAGAGTGATGTAATGCGTCTGTTAAATAATATAAAGAGTAGATGTCAAAACGTACAGTAACTAATTAAATTATATGAAGAGACACGTGTTAGAGTGACAAAAAAACAGTTCATATCGTCGTCCCACATGTTTCACGTGATAATTATACGCAATAATTTATAATAATAAATATTTTAAGCTACCATGAATTATTAAAATGGGATTTCTTGTTCAAAGATGTTCATTTGCACATGTATCATCTCCACCATCGTAGCGTTACATTAACTATATGAAAACGGCCACTTTGACATCTCACGTTTAGATAACTCAAAATAATAGTTGACCTTATGTAAATAACATAATAAAATTTACAATCAACCATTTTTTACACTTATGTTAATGTAACTTCTTAGCATCCTTTGAAGTCTCATATCGCGCATAGAGCTTCTCGATAGCCACATGTAACTCCATTTGAGTCTGACGAATGATAGTCATCCTTTACATGATGTTTTCCAACCTTTGCGACCTAACTTCCGATCGGACATTGTCACCTCATCCAACGTTCTTTGGAGCCACTCATATATATCCTCATTTGGTTGTGGATTTGTTAATTTGAACCACTGAACAAATATAAATTTACATGAGTAAATACAAATATATACATTAAAAATGTAAAATGCCGCAGTGAAAAGTAAAAAACACCACAACCGGTATTTAATATTGTAGACAATAACAGGTGGAGCCAAAAGCAGAACATCAACAACAACAACAAAAAATACGCTCAAGACTCTTGGATGCAATCTAAAGTTGTCTCACCATGAATGAATGATCATCGTTGCCCATATTTTAAAGTTACTTATCAAATAGGCACCATGATAGCCACTGTAAAATCTATTTAGATGAAAACATCCCATTCCTCGTGTTAAGTGAATCTAAACAATGAAAACCAAGCGCACGCAAACAGAACAACATATGAAACACCGACATGTAAATGAATATTAACAAATATTTGTTCAAACCATAAAAATCGAATGCAGATCAACGTATCAAACACCAAAATCTCGGATGAGAATTGCCTGATCTTCATATACATGTTAAAACCTAAAGGAACAACAACAACAGATGGGCTTAAGACTCTTGGATGCAATTTAAAGTTACATCACCATGAGTGAATGATCATCATTGACCACATTTTGAACTTAACACCAAATAAAGCACCATAACAGTCACATGGAACCCCAAACCAAACATGACCAAAATGTACATAACATATAGAAACAACAACAAACGGGCTCAAGACTTTTGGATGCATTTCAAAGTTGCTTCGCCATGAGTGAATAATCATCATTGGCCACATTATAAAGTTACCTGTCAAATAAGCACCATGATAGCCACATAGGACACAAACCAAATACGACCAAAATGTTAAAAACATAAACAAACAACAATTACAACAACCCACAAATGAGCTCAAGAATCATGCATGCAATATAAAGTTGTCTCACCATAATGTATCATCATCATTGCCCACATTTTAAAGTTACCTATCAAATAAGCACCATGACAGGCACATAAAAACCTAAACCAAACACGACCAAAATGTTAAAATCGTAAAGAAACAACACCAACAAATGGGCTTAAGACTCATGGATGCAATTTAAAGTTGCCTTGCCATAGTGAATGATCATCATTAAGCACCATGACAGCCACATAGAATCCCAAACCAAACATGACCAAAAGTTACTTTTAACACATCAAGTCATCAAAGCAAACTGTAGGTAACTAAAAACCCTAATAAAGAAATCGTAAAAATCCATTTAGATGAAACCATCTCATTCCTCATGTTAAGTAAATCCAAACCATGAAAGCTGAATGCATACAAACACATCAATACTAACACGTCAATGAAGATTATCAAATATTTGTCCAAACCATGAAAACTAAACGCAAGCAAACAAATCAAAGTATTAAACACCAACATCTCATATCACAATTATCACATCTTCGTCAAGATGTCAAAAACCTAAAGAAACATCAAATAAAAGTTCAATCACAAACCATTCTATCAAAAACATCACCAAAGGATATAACCGAATGCATGAGTTACATCCAAAGTATTAAATTCGAATACATGCAAACAGATCAAAGTATGAAACATAAACATCTCCGATGAGAGCAGTCTCATCTTCATCGGCATTTTAACAACCTCAAACAACATGAAGAAATCAAACTTTTGATGCACGCAGTTGCTTTACCAACAATAAGGCCAACAAAACAAACAAACCACAAACAAAATTTAAAAACATAAAATGTTTATGCCCTAACTATTCAAAGACATACATTAAGTAGACCTTACCTTCAACCAGAAGAACAATCGCCTCGAAAGAAGACAACCCACAAAGAGAAATCATAAATGCTATGATAATGAGGTTTAAAAACCCAAGCCAACAAAACATGGCAAAAGGCGAATATTAATATGTATAAGACACAGATACAACATATCATTGCATAATATACAACATAAAATAGAAGCCAAAATAACAAAGTGAGGGGTTGTATACGTAATTTTTTAATCTTAGGGGACCAAAACAAACGTGTATAGTCAAAAGTAAAAACATATCTCACACTAAAGGCAAACGCGTTTAGGTCAAAGGACGGAGGAACCATAGGTGACAAATCCACAAAACATCAAGTGTTTAAATGTAAACAATAAATGAGGGACCAAACGATTTTGATGAGGAGTTAAAGGGCCAAAGTCGATAGGTGCATTTACTATGGACTTTATTTTTAGTATATAGGTTAATTAATATACTGGAATATGATAATGAGATAGTGATGATTAATATTGAACAGAGAAGCTATTTATCCTTTTATTAGAGTAAATTACAAAAATCATCTTATATGTTAACACCATATTACAAGCTATATCATTGCCTTCAAAAAGTACAAAAAACATACTCGATATTTACAAACACTTGCACTTTATGTCCTTTGACCTTAACTTAGTTTTCATGGTCAAATCTAACAAAGTAGACCCTACATAAGGGTACTTTTGTCATTTTACCCCAAAGACTAAAATAAGTAATCAGAATCATAAAAATAATTTATATATATATATTACACAAACACATTACACATAGGAGTATTCACATGCTATCCATCAAATTCTGAGAGAGTGGTTTTTATATTATAAAAAGTGGTTGTGAGTGGAGAAAGAGAAAATGTTACTGTTTTTCTGTATATTTAAGTGGGCACTGTTCACCATTTATAATTTTTTAATATATTTTGATAGTGGTTGTGAGTATAGGTGAGAGAAAAGGTAGTTGTTTTTAGTGTAATTATAGGGTAGAGGGAGGCATTCAGTGGTGTTGACGGGAGTGGTTGGCTCGCCAAAGATATATACATGAGACTTATTGAGAGGTGTTGTATTAGAGATTAGGCTTTGTGCCTTCATGTTTGTAAGAATTGATTCTTGTACTTACAACTTTAATCATTTTGGTATGTATTTTAATTACAAGATTTGTTTATGAATTTTCTACCGAAGAGTTAAAACTTGATATTGTTCATGCTGCTGTTGATATGCTTGATACCTAAAGGGTTACGGGTCTTTTATTTTGTGGAGTTCATTATGCTGTTGCTGATTATTGAAGCTTGATATTGTTCAATAAGGTGACGGTGGTGCGGGTTGGGTGTAGGTGTGTGGTAAATGAGATTACATAAGAGAGAGTGAGAGAGAGAATTATTAATTCTTTTGTTTTAATTATATCATATAGTTTTGTATTTTAAAATTTTTAACAGGTAAGAGTACCTTGGTAATTACACAAGTATGAGGGTCCATTTGGTCAGATTTAACCATGAAAACTAACTGAGTTAGAGTCAAAGGATGTAACGTAAGGTTTGCAAACATTGAGTACGTTTTTTATACTTTTTGAAGGTAAATGATATAGTTTGTAATCTAGTGTCAACATAAAGGACGTTTTTTATAATTTACTCTTTATATTATTATATCTTTTATATTTAATTTTTTGTTTTTAAAATTAAAAAAATACTTGTTCGGATTAGTTATTTAAATTTTTTCAATAAACCAACAACTATAAATGTACTACAGACTAAAATAACAACTTTTTAGCCATTGATCATAGAACCACGAAAAAACATAATATGATTCATTGAATGAAATAATATAATAGATGTAGTGACGACTCAATCTATTTTGATGTCTTACCATTAAGTATGTTATCTATAACTCGTTTACAACCTAATAACACACTTATAACTCCCAGATGACTTATTTAAAAATTTGATAACGGGCCGTGTTTAGGTTGACCTGAATATATGTATGTGTGGGTTAGAGTTGAAATCTTTGATACGAACGATAATATGGATCGAGTTCAAGTTACGCATTTTAACTCGTCAACCAGCCAACTCACAACCTATTAACCTGTTAACCCGATATAATTAACACCCTTAAACATAAGTTTTGTTTACCGTTAAAAAATATAATAATTGACAATTTCCCTTTTGATTGGCGAGTTTCCATCAGAGATGCATAATGGGAAATGTATATTTTCATTTGTTTTATAGGAAAAAGACATGTTAGATCATTACAAACGACCACCACTTTATTATAAACTATAATAACTACAAAATGAATATTGTAGGGAGGCGCATCACTACATTCTATTTTATCAAAAATAAAGAAACAAATGTCACATAAAAGATAACAAAAATACATACATCAAAAATGAAATATTCATAAAAGATAACAAAAATGCATACATCAAAACTTAAATATTTAAATCTACTAGTCAGAGGCTGAAAGATTTAAAGTTTAAAAGAAGTCATAGATCATCATCATTCTCATATTCAGTAAATTGCACCAACAATAAAGCTAAAGTAGGGTTAGAGGAGGGTAAGATGTAGACAATCTTACATCTACCCCGTAATAATAAAGGTTGCTTCCAGTGACACTCCCGGCTCCATAGTATTTTTGCATCAAGCCTTGGACATGAGACGCATAACTGTCAGCTAAAAGGCCGATTAGTGCATGTAGCCCCTGTCTTTCGGCTATCAACGCCACTAAATATCGCATGATTACCTGTTCTCCTCTTTTAAAGTTATTTTCACGAAATTAGTAAAATAATGTTAAAATTAGTGCAGTTTTACTTTTGTCTTCAAAGCTCACACATATATGTTATACGTGTACACCGTAAGCGGACGTTAAAAGAAGTTGAAGAAATATATTAGAATAGAAACTTATACATAATCTAAAATTTAGATATCTTACACAAACTATTGACAACTGTTTTTCGACTGGAAAAAATTTTCCACCGACAAAATAATAATTTTATGAATGATTGTATTTATTATACACAGAAAAAATATATGCATTCACAAGTACACATGTTATCGGTTATTTATTCACTTTGCATGTCAGAGTTTATTAGTAGCAAGAGGTGTCACATGTAGCGTAAATTATTAAATAATCACATATATAAATAATCGAATCAATTAAATGGTTAACCACTTACAATATTATAACTATTGAAAATTTAAACACGAATAAAAAGGAAAATAATGAAGTTTGACTTTTAATTTAAAATATCTTTTATCAACTTTTCTAATTCTAATTTATTAAGCAGATTAAAATGTCATTTTCATTCATCAGATTTGGTTTTCATTCAAAGGTTTTTTTTTTTTTTAATCAGGATTCAAAAGATTTGAAAATTGTTTATTTTTATTTGACTCTTAAGTATTTTTCTCCGTTACGTCTTGTTTTTGTTTTTACTTAGTAAAGGTATTTATGTTAAATTCTTGTATATGAAGTGAAAAAGACCGAATGTCCTTTTAAGTTTAAAAAAAAGACGAAAAGCATACACCCCGTTGTACATTTGTATGATTAAGTTACTATGCATATTTTTTTTCTCAATTTTGATGTATGTAAATGAGTCGTGGAGACATAATATAGGGTTCTAGTCAAAAGGTATAGAGATGGGACCATCAATAAGCGTTGACCAATTTGAAACAGAAAATGCCAATGGGCCATGTTACTTGTCATTGATCCACCACCACCCTCTTGATTACTTGTCATTCATCAAGCACACACAAAGCAGTAAGCCACTAATAGTCACAGGGCAGTCACAGATAACAGCAACCCAAAATGGTCACTGGGAAAAACAGGAAGCTCCAATTCTTTCCCACCCTTTTTCCCCTTCATATATGTCACTTCTGGTATAGCTTCAGTCCCCACCAGTTCAATGCATTCAACTTCTCAAACTGATCAAGACGTTTCTGCAGTTTCCTATTACCAGACAGCATCGAGTTTGTCTTTGTGTCATAAGTCCAACAGATTTCTTTCGGGTTCAGTTCAGTCCACGCATCAATCCACCCATCTGCCAGGGGAAGCTCTCCATCTAACTTCTCGTCCCAATTCATATCACCACATTCGTGTTTTTCTTAAGAAAGTCGACAGCTTCATTTGCTTGTTTTACACCTTCTTTACTATACATTTGGTCCCATTTTGGCAGGCCAGGACACGGGCTCTCAGATGGGTTGTTGCAACCACCAAAGAAGTATCTCCTCGGGCCAAAACTTCTGCGGTACATAACTCTCTTCCCATTGCAGAATAACTGAATGGCTCACAACCAAAGGATTTCACAGGCAATTTGCTAAGCTGCAAATTAATTAATCATTATGTTAAAACACACTTCTTTCGTAAACTAGATTACAGTTATTACAACTATAATACATTTCCGTCATATTGCTAAATCACACTTCCAACATCATCATATGATACAATTTCCCCGTGTGTTTTTAAGTGAACAATCAATTGTGTATCCCAGTTATCTGTTTTGTTACAACAAAGTTTTGAAGATTGTAACAAAGTATATTTTATGTTTAAAAAAATTAACAAACATGAAACTTCAATCTGTTGTTAAGAGTGAAGGTAACCTGCATGCAAAAGTATGGCCTGGTGTCAGAAGAAAGTGAGCGACTTCCACCAGTTGGATCTTTGAAAAATGGCATAGATATCTCCTACAATCACATTTACACACATGAATTAGAAGCAGCATTTATATTATATATATATTTTTCTAAAGATAAAGACATTAAGTAATAATACCTGCAACATCAGGAGAATGCAATTGAATAATGTCACCTATGGCTCTCATTCTTATATGAAGCTCAACATTTACAGCAAACCAAACATTGTAACTCAAAATCTTCAAATCCTTTTTTGGCACAACTTCATCTGTAATATATGTTCAACGCTATTATACCGTACAAGAACCACATCATGAAATTACATCAACACAAGAATTAGTATTCTTAATCCACTCTAACCGCTGGATTAAATAGGTCATTTATCTTCTAATCCTCCCGTCCATGGATTATAAATTATCATAAGAGTATATCGACTAGTCAGAACCATAGATAAAAGAATGAAAATCAAATCGAGTACTTAAACAAACTTTATATGTTGTTTGTGTATGAAACAAAAAACAAGAAGCGTGCTTACCAGACGAGGTGATGTTTGTTTTCTTATCTTTTGCCAAGTTTTTCTTAGAAGAATCTCCCCGAGACCAAAAGAAACAGCCCATGTTCCTCCTCCTTCCTCTCTAGTCTTTGCCGGTTGACTTTGGTTTACGATTAAATATAATAATAATAATAATATAATAATAATAAATAATAATAATAATAATAATAATAATAATTGTCGATAGAAAAGTCTCCCAAAGATAGAACCAACCACCCTTTCATCAGCCGCACTAGAGACATCAAGATCAACACCATTTCTCTTACATTCTTATTTTACTTCTAGGACGGGTTGGAACTTGCTCCACGTGGCTTAGTTTGAAATTTTCAGCCCAGCCAAATTGCCTCGCTTGTTACTTCAGATTCTTTTACTTTTAATTTACTTTTTAAACAAACATGTAATATATATATATTACTAAACAAAATTGATTATTATAGTAGAGTTAGATATCTAACACATATTTGTTGGTTGGTAGAATGCTAACGAAGTTATATTGTTTTTAGTTGATATTTGAAAGTTATTTTATATTTGGTTTAACTTGATTTTGCCTTGTAAGTTAAACTTATTTTGGATATGTTCTTTTGAACTATCAAATGATTTTTGAAATTATGTTTTAATGTTTCTTTTTAAATTCGAGCCAAGCCGAGCTCGAGCTAAGATTTTCAGCTTGGTTTCAAATATTTTTTTTATTCTATTAAGTTTGTTTCACGCTGAAAACCTCTAATTTTAACAAGATGGGTGTGTTTTTATTAACTAAGTTTAATTGATTTTATAAGGGACTATACAAAGAAAGAAAATCCACAGCCTAGTGCATGTAACCGGGATTCCCTAATTTTAAGTAAATTGAGTTTTCTAGAACTGACAATCAATTACTAATTGGTTTTGCTTTAAAACTGAATCATAAAATTGTATACGGAAGTTGCTTCGATTTTAAGCATTGATCATATTCATGTGTGGGTATTAAAAACAAAAAATAAAAAAAATCATAAGGTCACATCGTTGGTGTCATAATGCGTGACAACCCAATACGAGTGTTATGTAATTGGAATCAATAACGAGTGCTAGTGAAAAACTAAAATACTTGGAACCATTTTTCTTTCTCGTAAAGTCTGATCAAATTGATTTTCCTTTTTATTTTCTTGAAACCGGATGACACTTTAGATTGCAGTCGTTTGTGATATTTGGAATTGCAATCTTCTTCTCGAAAACAGAAGCAATTCATATACTATTTGTGACTTTTGATGGATTATCTCAGATTAAGATCCATATAACCCGCACAATTAGAGTCGAATTCATATACTATGGGTGTGTGTTTACTAACTCAATTTACTTGATTTTTAAAGACGGGGTGATTAAGAATAACAATTTCCTGCTGATTAAGGGTAAACTTAAAGGTATAAACATTGACCTCAATGTGTTAAGTGTTTATGCCCCTCAAAAAACTGGTGACAAAAGTAGATTGTGGAGGCGATGTCTTCGGTGAAACAAGGGAGTCCAGGTCTATGGATAATGATGGAAGATTTTAACACGGTTTGAAAAAAGAAAAAATTTCCAGGTTTAAACCAAGGTGTGCTCGCGACTTTAATCAGTTTATTTTTGATGAAGGACTCAATGAATATACCATGAAAGGGAGAAATTTCACTTATGTTTCGAGTACGATAACAAGTGTAGTAAAATCGATAGGATTTTAATGTGCAACGATTTTTTCTCCAAGTGGGCGGATGCGATGTTATATGCCAAACTGTTTGCTAGTTCCAACTGATCGGGACATACAGAAAGAGGTCATGTTTTTGGACTGTAAGGGTTGACAAAGCTAATCATAACCATGAACCCTTTCTGCATCCAAAGTGTCATATGTCCCTAATGAGGCTGACTCCAGTGAAAGAGTGAACGTTGGAGCAGCTGACGTATCAGAACATGCGACCACGCGACATTTTTACTACCATAAAAGAACGGAACCACGAAAATGTCTCAACAAGAAATACCATATACAACGCGCGAGCGAACTTGGGTCGAAGGGACCAGTCGGCGAGACTCCAACGCGGATATTTTTTCACCGGTTGAACAAAGTTGGGTTTGTTTTCTTCAACAGAACATCTGAAAACGATGAGAGGGTACTGATGTTTTCTTTATCCACCCAGAGCTGAACAGGTTGTGGCGTGCCTTCCCGCATGTTTTTTTAGACTCCACTTACAAAACTGACCGGTACAAAATGCCGCTAGTTCAAATTATCGGTGTCACACCCACATACTTCTCTTTTTGCATTGCCCATACATTCATAACCAACGAAAAAGAGGAAAACTTCACGTGGGTGTTACAGAGGTTAAATGACTCATTGGACAGTGTTATGGAGCTCCGTGTAATAGTAACGGACAGAGGTCTCGCCCTCATGAACACATGTGTAAGCGTGTTTTCGAACGCCAAACATTCACTGTGTAGGTGGCACATACAACAAATATCACCAAATATTGCAAGCCAAGCTTGAACACGAAAATAGACTGGGAAAAGTTTTTATACAAGTAGCGCAAGCTGATTAACTCAACGACCAATGTTAACTACATCTACTAGTACGGGCTGTCACACCCCGACCCGCAGCGGAATAAGAGTCGGGGCATAATTGGGTTATCACCAAAGCTCATGATGTTTACTAAAATGTTTCATATTTATTAAATTCAAATTACAACTTAAATGTTCAAACCAAATTCATACAATACAAGGAAATGAAAACTAAATAAACAATCCAAAGCCTAAACTGATTTATTCTTCTAGGCCGTCCTATGTGTTTCTTGCTTCAACTGGATCACCTGGATCATGTGTAAAAATGGGGAAATTTTGGGTCAACAAAAGTTGGCGAGTGAACCTTGTTTAAAGAACATTGTTATTGATTTCTTGTTGTATTTAATATTGAAAAGTTGTGCAATAATCATATGTGAGCAAACGTATATAAACAAACAATCACAAACCACCTTGAATGAGTATATGACATGAATGATATGTATTGTGAGATCCAGACTCAATCAAACGGAGCTGGCCTCGTATGTTGGCAACGTCACGTTACGTTCATAGGTAATGGGGAACAGACGAGCCTATGTGATGTATGTGAGATCAAGGCTCAATCAAACGGAGCCGATCGAAATGAGGCACCTGTACTCAACCCGTCTCCCACGGGGAGCTGTTGGGCCTAATGAAATGTATGTACTGAAAATGATAAATTTAATCTAAACATTAACCACACAACAATTGATACATAATTGGATACACATTTGATCATGGATATGATGGATGCACAAGTGTTTAAATATAATAAATAATTAAGTGACACATGATACACCCCAAAATGTGATTAAAACGGGAATTGGTAGAGATTCACTCACATTTGGTGCGTTCTTTTGATGATGTTGAATGCGCACGAGTTTTGGGATTTGATCGACGAGGAAACACTAATCCTAAAATAATAACGAAATGGTTCGGTAAATAAGTGGATTTTATTAACAATTTTAATAGGATTTTTAGATTTATTTTTTGTGAGTTTAAGGTCATTTTCTAACTTTAAAAATATTATTTTTAAGTGTTTTTAATTGATTTTTAAATTAAATAAATATATAAATAAAAAATAAAATAAAAAAATTTGACTTTTGTTGACCGTTAACCGGTTCGTTGACCGGACCGTTGACCGTCGGACTGTGGTCTAAGTGTGCACTGAGTGAGGTTCGAACCCGGGACCTCTCGTACGCGTGCACGCAGCTCTACCAACTGAGCTACGTGTCTAACCCGAAATATTCTATGTTTTAATTATATATATATACTAATTAAATGTTAATTTATTTTTTTTATATTAAAAGGATTTAAAATGGTCGAACCGGTTGCAGGGACCCGGATCGAACTCGGGTCCTTCGGTTTGTAAGCGCACAGCCCAACCAATTGGGTTGTGTGTCTTATCTGTTTAACTTACGGTTTATATTAATCTTATAAACATACTGGGACCTGTTCTGATTCAGTTTTAAAAAAAAATTGGTTTTAATTCGGAAAGTCGGTGCGTTTGTAAGGTTCGAACTCGTGACATGCGCTATGTGTTTGCACACAGTCCACCGCTGGACTGTGTGTCTAACCCGGTTTAATATCCTGTTTTAATTATACTTATACAAAATGTCCGACTTCGTCTTCTTCATTCATGAAGACACAGACAAAGATGTTCGACTGTTCTTGTTTAAATCGTTCGTCGAACATTTTATTGATTGAAGTGTAATGGATAAAGAGAGTTACGGAATCGAATGTACCGAATCGAATGTTTTTATCAGAATTCCGGCAATGGTCGTCGGCTCTGATTTGTGAATTCCGTCTGATTGAATCAATTAACAATTTTGATCGATGAGTTGTGAAAATAAATGACTAAACAAGAGATATCAGGAGGTTTAGATGATTGTACCGATTTACAGTGTGATTTCGGAAATTTCCAGAGATTTTCCGGCGAGTGCAGAATATCCGGTAACGTCGTCTGGGACCGATTCTGGTTGAAGGATTGAAGTTAGTATATGTCTAACAATGGATTGAAAACGAAAGAATCGAGAAATTTACCGATTTGATGTATGTCTCGGTTTTCCAGCGAAAGTCCGGCGATTGCAGAATATCTCCGGCGAGTGCTATTGCTTCGAGAAATTGTGCGATTTTGAGCGAAAAGATTACCAGAGACTTGGGTGTGTATTTATAGGGAAGAATCAGGATGAATGGAGTCCGATTTTGGTCTTGATTCGTGGTCAAGGTTTTCTCCGGCGGTTATGACTGAGATCGCGGGATTAGACATCAGTTATAACCGATGTCGAAGTTAATATACCGTTCAGTCAAAGGAAACCGTCGACAATTGGCGAAATCGTCGGTATCACCGGCGACTACGAATTGGGCGCTCTAATTACCGAATTTGAGTTTTGAGTTTTATTATAAGTATTAATTGTTTTATCATTTATCACAAACAAGTCAAGTGGCAGAGTAGTTAAGTGTTTGTTTGTTTCTTCCGGCTGACCCGGGTTCGAAACCCGGCAGCCTCTTTTCTTTTTTTACTAACTTATTTTTACTTTTTAATAATTATAGTTTTTAAATTCTAAAATGTTTATTAATTATGTATTGTTTAAAATTAATATTAATCATAAATACGCAACGAAATTTTAAAACTGATTATTCGATTAATAAACCAAGCGGGTTTGGAAACCTGTTTTTCGACGGATGTTACAGTATCCCTACTTTTAGAAATTTCGTCCCGAAATTTAAGTAGTAGTCGTAACAGGAAAAAGATGTGGGTATTTCTCGCGCATTCAGTCTTCACGTTCCCAAGTAAACTCAGGTCCTCGTTTCGACTCCCAGCGTACCCTGACAATTGGAATACGACTTCGTCTTAAACGCTTCTCTCCGAAGTCCATAATTTCTACTGGTCTTTCAAAGAAATGCATAGATTCATCGACTTGAATGTCTTCTAGAGGAATATGGAGGTTTTCATCGGCGAGGCACTTCTTCAAGTTTGATACGTGAAATGTGGGATGAATTCTGTTGAGCTCTTCTGGTAGGTCAAGCTTGTATGCTACAGGTCCTACTCTTTCGAGTATCTTGAAAGGTCCTACGTAGCGAGGTGCTAGCTTGCCCTTCTGGCCAAAACGAACCACTCCCTTCCACGGTGATACTTTTAAAAGTACTTGGTCACCAATGTTAAACTCCAAGGGCTTTCGTCGTTTGTCTGCATAACTCTTTTGACGACTTTGTGCCGCTAGAAGATTGTTTCGAATTTGATGGATCTTGTCTGTTGTTTCTTGAATTAATTCTGGACCGGTGATTTGTGCTTCTCCAATTTCGTGCCAACATATTGGTGATCGGCACTTACGACCATATAAAGCTTCGAAATGAGCCATGCCGATACTTGAGTGATAACTATTGTTGTAGGAAAATTCAACTAATGGAAGGTGAGAGTCCCAATTTCCCTTGAAGTCTATGACACATGCTCGAAGCATGTCTTCAAGAGTTTGGATGGTGCGTTCAGATTGTCCATCAGTTTGAGGATGATAAGCGGTACTGAGGTCTAATCGTGTACCCAAGGCGGCTTGTACGGCTTGCCATGTTCGTGAAGTGAAACGGCCATCACGGTCTGAAATGATGCTTAAAGGTACACCATGACGGCTTACGATCTCGCTGATGTAGATACGAGCTAACTTCTCGTTCTTGAAGTCCTCGCGAATCGAATGAAGTGAGCTGATTTTGTAAGATGATCAATGATTACCCATATAGTGTCATACCCACTGGAGGTGCGAGGTAACACGGTAATGAAGTCCATGGTTATGTTTTCCCACTTCCATACAGGTATTTCAGGTTGGGTTAGGAGTCCTGAAGGTCTTTGATGTTCACTTTTACTTTAGAACAGGTAAGGCACTTGGAAACAAAAACAGCAATATCCTTTTTCATGCCAGGCCACCAGTAGGTGTATCGAAGGTCTTGATACATCTTGTCGGCTCCTGGGTGTACAGAGTACCGTGTTTTGTGCGCCTCATTCATAAGGAAATCACGAAGGCTATCGCGATCGGGAATCCATATGCGATTTAGATAGTATAGAATGTCGTCGGATTTTTTTTCGATTTTGATTCTGCTCCACATGACAGCTCATCTCGTACGTCGTTTTCTGTTACAGAAACATGTTGAGCTTCTCGGATTCGATCCTTGATGTCGGTTATGATTTGCGAACATAGAAGACGAATGGAGTTCGCATAACCTTTTCGACTGAGCGCATCGGCCACCACGTTGCCTTGCCAGGATGATACCGAATTTCACAGTCGTAGTCATTAAGAAGTTCGACCCATCTTCGTTGCATCATATTCAACTCCTTTTGGTTGAAGATATGTTGGAGACTCTTGTGGTCAGTGTATATTTCACACTTGGTACCGTAGAGGTAATGTCTCCATATCTTGAGAGCGAACACAACGGCTCCAAGTTCTAGGTCGTGGGTGGTGTAGTTCTTCTCATGAACTTTGAGTTTCCTAGAAGCATAGGCTATCACTTTTCCTCTTTGCATCAGTACACAGCCTAGTCCTTGCCCTGACGCGTCGCAATATACTACAAAGTCATCGCAACCTTCGGGGAGTGTGAGGATAGGTGCGTCACAAAGCTTTTGCTTAAGGGTTTGGAAGGCTTCTTCTTGTTTAGGTTCCCGTATGAAGGGTTTCCCTTTATGAGTCAAAGCCGTGAGTGGTACAGCAATACGGGAGAAATTTGCAATGAAACGGCGATAGTAACCAGCCAAACCAAGAAATGATCTTACTTCGGTAGGGGTACGTGGCGCTTGCCATTCTTGTACTGCTTTGATCTTTGTGGGGTCAACATGTATTCCCTTGTCATTGACGACATGTCCAAGGAATTGTACCTCTTTTAACCAGAATTCGCATTTGGAGAATTTGGCGTAGAGCTTTTCATTCCTTAAGAGTGTAAGGATGAGTCGAAGGTGTCGTTCATGATCAGATTTAGACTTTGAGTAGATGAGGATGTCGTCGATGAAGACTATGACAAAGCGGTCGAGATAAGGTTTGCATACCCTATTCATTAGATCCATGAATACAGCTGGGGCGTTGGTTAATCCAAATGGCATGACCATGAATTTGTAATGACCATAACGAGTTCGGAAGGCGGTCTTTGGGACGTCTTCTTCATGTACTCTGAGTTGATGATATCCAGAACGAAGGTCGATTTTTGAAAAACAGGTGGCGCCTTGAAGTTGGTCTAGAAGGTCATCGATGCGAGGTAATGGGTAGCGGTTCTTGACCGTTAACTTGTTGAGTTCTTTGTAGTCGATACACATGCGAAATGTTCCATCTTTCTTCTTCACAAACAGAACAGGTGCACCCCATGGCGATGAGCTAGGACGTATGAATCCTTTGTCAGTCAGCTCTTGCAGTTGACTGGCCAGCTCTTGCATTTCTGATGGGCTAACCTGTAAGGAGATTTTGCGACTGGTGTAGCGCCAGGTATAAGATCAATGCGGAATTCGACTTCCCTCATGGGAGGAAGTCCTGAGATGTCGTCGGAAAAAATTGTGGGAATTCTTTCACTACAGGTATATCTTCTAGTTTCTTCTCCTTGTTTCCCTTCTTGACGACGTGAGTTAGGAATGCGACATAGTTTTTGCGGAGATACTTTCGGGCTTGAAGGCAGGACATCAATTTGAGTCCTTTCGAAGGGGTTTCTCCAAAGATTCGTAGGGTTTGACCGTCTGCAAGAGGAATGCGAATGAACTTTTCGCGGCATACTACTTCAGCATGATGTTGGCTGAGCCAGTCCATACCGATTATAATGTCGAAACTTCCCAACTTCATAGGAATGAGGTCAACTGGAAATCGTGATCGTTTAAAGTGAGGGTACAATTTCGTATAATAGAGTTTAATGAGACCGGTTTTCCAGTCAGCAACTTCCACCGTTATGGATTCCATGAGATTATCACGAGTTTGGTTGAGGATGGGTTCAAATTCTAAGGACACAAAACTCTTATCCGCGCCAGTATCAAATAACATGGATGCATAACTACCATTGATGAGAAACGTACCGTTAACCACGTTGTTGTCAGCCCTAGCTTGATTGGTGTTGATGTTGAGAGCTCTTCCTCTAGCAGGTGGAGGAGCATGGTTAGTTTGGTTCACCGGATTTGCTTGAGCTTGGGCATGAATGATGTTCACCAAGCGTGGACAAGTGTTTCTAAAGTGGTTTGGGTCTCCACAGTTGTAACAAGCCCGCATGGGTTGCATCATGGGGTAGTGGGGTTGCTAGTAGGATTGGGTTTTATGTTGTGTAGGTGGTAGAAGTAAGGGTTGTTGGGCTTGACCCACTATCTTATGGTGGGTTTGGGTTGAGGGTTGGTTGCGGTTCATTCGCTGAAGTGTGCGACAGGTTTGGATAGTGTGACCTGCACGGCCACAGCTGGTGCAATGTTGGCAGGGGTGTTCGGGAAAGTGATGGTATTGGCAACGGTTGCATTTTGGGTATGGGCCGGAGTATGGCTTTTTATATGGTGCAGCTGAGGGGGCAATTTGGGTGATGGTGCAGCAGTGATTGGGGGGTTTGTTTGAGTGACAGCAAAGTTTCTGTTGTTTCGCTTCCTTTTACCAGTAAACTTCGAAGAGGAGACAGAATGGTTTGAAGTTTGAGCCTCAATGGGGGCTTTCTTTTTCTCCTCCTTGAATTTACCGTTTCGGATGCGATTTTCGGTAAGTTCGGTCCCTAGTTCCATTGCGGCTTCAAGTGTCGCAGGCGAAGTGCTTAGAACTGAGTCTTGAATTTTCGAGGGGAGGCCTCGAATGTAGTGTTCAACCAAGCGGTACACTGGGGTGAACAAGTTGGGGATCATTTGGTTTAGCTCGAGAAATCTTTTGTTGTAGGAAGTATGATCTCCTTCCTTTTGTTTTAACGAGTGGAATTCATCTTCCAACTTCTTGATTTCGCTTCTTGGACAGAAGCGTCTTGTCATTATTCCCTTAACTCTTCCCATGTTAAGGCCATAGCATCTTCGACTCCTCTCTTACCCTCCTCTGTGTTCCACCAGGTCAGGGCTACCCCAAACAGTCTCCCGGTTGCGTAACGTACCTTGCGATCCTCGGGACAGTCTAAATTGAGGAAGGTGTTCTCCATTTCCTCAAACCAGTGGAGGAGAGCAGTGACACCTTCGGTCCCTTCATACTTTGGGGGATCGCAAGACTTGAAGTGTTTGTAGGAGCACTTTTTGGAGGGAGGGTTGTCGACGTTCTGGTCTTCTTGGTTGGGAGGGTTGATGGGATTCGCGGTGAGAGCTTGTTGGACTTGAATTACGATGTCAGGAAGCACCGCGGCCATTTGTTTTGCAATTTGGGTGGCCAAGCGTTCGTTTGACCTTCCTGACTTTCTACCTCCACGTAGCTGCCTAGCCGACATCTACAGGAACATACATAGGAAAATTGTGAGTTTAAGGAGTCTCTTTAGGTGTCATGTGTCATTAAAAGTAATAAAATAACATAATCATAAATAATGCAACTACATCCATAGGATGTCTTGGGTTTGCTCATGTTTGGGCCTCCAATGTCCCCCATACATCGCCTGTATAGTCATGTGGGCCCCCATGACTATTGGCTAAGTAGGATTCACATTGGTGTTGGCGGTTTAACACTCCATCACCCGAATGAAAACCATGAAATATGTTCGCGAGATGTATGGTAGGAGGGTGTCCAGGTATAGACACAATGACAACTCAAAGTGGGGTTAGCTCACACGACGTTTGGTATAGCATGCTTTGGCCTAATAGGTCATTCGTACTCTCATCGTTAGTCCCAGGTAGGCAAACTGGTCCTTTATTTTGGATTTATACGAATGCCAAGCCTAGACAGGACGTTCGACTACCGGTACTCGTACCCTTCCAGTTACTACATGCCCGTCATGAAACTCACTTTGATGTGATTTGAAAATACAAAAATCGTTGCAAAAATCATAGGAATTGTGAGGTGTGTGCTCTCATGGATATGGTATGTTATGAGGATATGATTCATGATAAGCATTGTATAATAATATGTACTTATGAACATGCTTGCATAACATTGAATGTAACAATAAACACAAAGCATATAAACATCATGAATTTTGCATGTAACACATAAACAATTTAAAATTTTTAATCAACTATAGTATAGGCTCTAAGGGTCTAATAACCTATCCTATATCCCTATAGTCATGGCTCTGATACCAATCTCTCAGACCCCGACCCGCAGCGGAATAAGAGTCGGGGCATAATTGGGTTATCACCAAAGCTCATGATGTTTACTAAAATGTTTCATATTTATTAAATTCAAATTACAACTTAAATGTTCAAACCAAATTCATACAATACAAGGAAATGAAAACTAAATAAACAATCCAAAGCCTAAACTGATTTATTCTTCTAGGCCGTCCTATGTGTTTCTTGCTTCAACTGGATCACCTGGATCATGTGTAAAAATGGGGAAATTTTGGGTCAACAAAAGTTGGCGAGTGAACCTTGTTTAAAGAACATTGTTATTGATTTCTTGTTGTATTTAATATTGAAAAGTTGTGCAATAATCATATGTGAGCAAACGTATATAAACAAACAATCACAAACCACCTTGAATGAGTATATGACATGAATGATAATGTATTGTGAGATCCAGGCTCAATCAAACGGAGCTGGCCTCGTATGTTGGCAACGTCACGTTCCGCTCATAGGTAATGGGGAACAGACGAGCCTATGATGATGTATGTGAGATCAAGGCTCAATCAAACGGAGCCGATCGAAATGAGGCACCTGTACTCAACCCGTCTCCCACGGGGAGCTGTTGGGCCTAATGAAATGTATGTACTGAAAATGATAAATTTAATCTAAACATTAACCACACAACAATTGATACATATTGGATACACATTTGATCATGGATATGATGGATGCACAAGTGTTTAAATATAATAAATAATTAAGCGACACATGATACACCCCAAAATGTGATTAAAACGGGGAATTGGTAGAGATTCACTCACATTGGGTGCGTTCTTTTGATGATGTTGAATGCGCACGAGTTTTGGGATTTGATCGACGAGGAAACACTAATCCTAAAATAATAACGAAATGGTTCGTTAAATAAGTGGATTTTATTAACAATTTTAATAGGATTTTTAGATTTATTTTTTGTGAGTTTAAGGTCATTTTCTAACTTTAAAAATATTATTTTTAAGTATTTTTAATTATTTTAAATTAAATAAATAAATAAATAAAAATAAAAATAAAAAAAATTTGACTTTTGTTGACCGTTGACCGGTCCGTTGACCGGACCGTTGACCGGTCGGACTGTGGTCTGAGTGTGCACTGAGTGAGGTTCGAACCCGGGACCTCTCGTACGCGTACACGCAGCTCTATTGTCACACCCCGACCCGCAGCGGAAAAGGTGATCGGGGCATGATTGGGTTATCATCAAAGCTCATGACATTTATTATAACGTTTCATATTCATTATTACAAATTAAATGGAAACATACAATCATAATTACATCATGTCCTAAACATCATTCTAGACTTCATTGATTTCTTCTAAGGCATTTCCTAAGTTTCCTTGCTTCATCCTGTTCACCTGTATCATGTGTAAAAATGGTTTTTGGATCAACAAAAAGTTGGCGAGTGAATCCTATGAAAAACATTTGAACAAGTTTATTTAATTGATTATAAATTAAAGTGCACAACCACATAAGAGTAAATATAGATGTAAACTTATTCACAAAACACTTAATCATTAGATAATGCACATACATACAATAATGGATTGTTTTGAGGCACGCGTTGCTCAACTCGTCTCCCACGAGGAACTGATGGGCCTAATGAATGATTTGCATATAACTTGACAATATGAAATACATAACTACGAACAATATATACATTCTAAGTTTAGATCACAATATGGTATGGCACAAGTTTAAATAAACGAGTTAATTTTTGTGACACATGACACACCCAAAACGTGTAATTAAAAAGGGGAGTTGTAAGATTCACTCACATTGGGTGCGATTCGGTTGATGATGTTGAATACGCACGAAGTTGGATTTAACCACGAGTGAAACAATCTAGATAATAACATAATGGTTTGGTTTAGTAGGATGATTGGATATATTTTTGTGAGTTTAAGGCTATTTTATAACCTTAAAAAATGTTATTTTTAAGTATTTTTAATTGATTTTTAAATAAAATAAATAAATAAAAATAATAAAAAATGTTGACTTTTTGCGACCGTTGACCGTTGACTTGTTGACCGGTCAGACTGTGTATTTGTGTGCGCCGGGTGAGGCTCGAACCCGAGACCTCCCGTTCGCGTGCACGCAGCTCTACCAACTGAGCTACGTGTCTAACCTGAAATATTTCTGTTTTTAATTATATTTATATACTAATTGAATTAAACCGAAAATCATTTATTTCAAAAACGATTTAAATGACTCGCTCGGTGCTCTCCACAGGTCTCGAACCCGGGACCTGTGGTTTGGGTTAACACACAGTCCACCGCTGGACTGTGTGTCTAACTTGTTATATAATCTGATTTTTATTATACTTATATACAAACTACATTATTTCATTTCTGCCTTATATAAAAAGTTTGTAATTGTCCGGACCGGTGCGGTAGTCTGGACTCGAACTCGTGACGTGTGGTTAAACGTTCACACAGTCGACCACTGGACTGTGTGTCTATCTTGGTTATTATTCCGGTTTTTATTAAACTTAACATCTATTGCAGTGAATCCGGTTCGGTTAAAAAAAGGAACATTTTTATTAAGGCGAGTGTGCGTGGGACAAGAATCGAACTCGGGACGTAAGCGTGTTTTATTTGCACACAGTCCACCGCTGGACTGTGTGTCTAACCCGAGATATATCTTGATTTAAATTAAACTTATATGCAACTGAAAACTTCATCTTCTTCGTTGAACTTAACCAGAAACGATATCCGGCTGGTTCGACGATTTAATCAAGTTTCTTTAGGGTGTTGTGATTAATTACATGTAAGATTAATAAAAAGAATGAGAGATTAAGTGTATGGTATACCGAACAGGGCTCCTCTGTTTCACCGGCGAAACTCCGATGTCAGCAGGTTATTCCGGCGACGTGTGTCTTGGGGCAGAGGGTCTTCAGGGAGTTTGAGATGAGTGTGGGTGGCTTCGGTATGAGCTCTGGGTGTTCAGTAAGGCACAGAGGTGAAAGGCTCGGTTTTCCGGCGAGTTGCAGCAGTTCTCCGGCGAGTGAAATTATGTCGGGAAAGAGTGTGATTGTGAGCGAAAAAGCTAACAGAGGTTAGAGGGGGTATTTATAGGGCAGAACATTGACGAATTTAGTCCGATTTCCGTCTTGATTCGTCGGTTAATGATTTTCCGGCGGTTATAACTTGTGTCGCGGACTGGACATCGGTTATAACCGATGTAGTAGTTAATGTTTACGTTAAGTCATTGATAACTGACGCCGTTTGACGAAATCGTCGGATTTTCCGGCGTCAACGGATTTGGGCGCGTCAGTTGACTGGATTTGATTTCTGTTTTCATTACTTGAATTAATTGTCTGGATGTATTACTAAAGAATACAAGTGGCGGAGTGGTTTGATGGATGAGTGTTAAGTCATTGCTGAAATCGCTGGCTGACCCGGGTTCGAAACCCGGCAGCATTGATTTATTTTTATTTCATTATTTTTAATACATTTTCAAATATAAATTATATATTCCAATATACTTATTAATTATGTATCGTTTAAAATTAATTTGGGCATTAAATACGCAACGAAGTTTTTAACTGATTGTTCGGTTAATAAACGGAGCGGGTTTGGTAAATCCGGTTTTTGACGGATGTTACATCTACCAACTGAGCTACGTGTCTAACCCGAAATATTCTATGTTTTAATTATATATATATGCTAATTAAATGTTAATTTATTTGGTTTATATTAAAAGGATTTAAAATGGTCGAACCGGTTGCAGGGACCCGGATCGAACTCGGGTCCTTCGGTTTGTAAGCGCACAGCCCAACCAGTTGGGTTGTGTGTCTTATCTGTTTAACTTACGGTTTATATTAATCTTATAAACATACTGGGACCTGTTCTGATTCAGTTTTAAAAAAAATTGGTTTTAATTCGGAAAGTCGGTGCGTTTGTAAGGTTCGAACTCGTGACGTGCGCTATGTGTTGCACACAGTCCACCGCTGGACTGTGTGTCTAACCGGGTTTAATATCCTGTTTTAATTATACTTATACAAAATGTCCGACTTCGTCTTCTTCATTCATGAAGACACAGACAAAGATGTTCGACTGTTCTTGTTTAAATCGTTCGTCGAACATTTTATTGATTGAAGTGTAATGGATAAAGAGAGTTACGGAAGTCGAAGAAAGTTTTTCTCAGAATTCCGGCAATGGTCGTCGGCTCTGATTTGTGAATTCCGTCTGATTGAATCAATTAACAATTTTGATCGATGGGTTGTGAAATTAAATGACTAAACAAGAGATATCAGGAGGTTTAGATGATTGTACCGATTTACAGTGTGATTTCGGAAATTTCCAGAGATTTTTCGGCGAGTGCAGAATATCCGGTAACGTCGTCTGGGACCGATTATGGTTGAAGGATTGAAGTTAGTATATGTCTAACAATGGATTGAAAACGAAAGAATCGAGAAATTTACCGATTTGATGTATGTCTCAGTTTTCCGGCGAAAGTCCCGCGATTGCAGAATATCTCCGGCGAGTGCTATTGCTTCGAGAAATTGTGCGATTTTGAGCGAAAAGATTACCAGAGACTTGGGTGTGTATTTATAGGGAAGAATCAGGATGAATTGAGTCCGATTTTGGTCTTGATTCGTGGTCAAGGTTTTCTCCGGCGGTTATGACTGAGATCGCGGGATTAGACATCGGTTATAACCGATGTCGAAGTTAATATACGCGTTCAGTCAAAGGAAACCGTCGACAATTGGCGAAATCGTCGGTATCACCGGCGACTGCGAATTGGGCGTGCTGATTACCGAATTTGAGTTTTGAGTTTTATTATAAGTATTAATTGTTTTATCATTTATCACAAACAAGTCAAGTGGCGGAGTGGTTAAGTGTTTGTTTGTTTCTTCCGGCTGACCCGGGTTCGAAACCCGGCAGCCTCTTTTCTTTTTTTACTAACTTATTTTTACTTTTTAATAACTATAGTTTTTAAATTCTAAAATGTTTATTAATTATGTATTGTTTAAAATTAATATTAATCATAAATACGCAACGAAATTTTATAACTAATTATTCGATTAATAAACGAAGCGGGTTTGGAAACTCGTTTTTCGACGGATGTTACACGGGCAAATACGAGCAGGACTGCCAAGCGAAAAACAACGGTAAGCTTCCTACTAATTAAAGTTGTAGAAAGCTTACAAGATTCTAACGGTACAATGTGACTGTCGTTTGTTTGTGGTTGTGGGTTGCCATGCGCGCGTCGGTTGTTAGCGTATATATAGATACGTAATACATTATTCTACCAACCATGTCTTTTAATAACAGCATTTCATTACGCAACGGTTTCACGTATTCTGTTGTTTCAATTTAATTTAGGTGAAATGATTCCATTGGAGTCGATAGACCCTTTTGGCGAAAGCTAGATATGAAATCTTTGAACGAAGAGTGCGAGGAGGAGGATTTCGACGTAGACAACGAACTAGCGAATCTTAAACAGCATATAATGGGGCAGCCGAGAGCAATAAAGATGAACTTGTTTCAAAAGATAAATCAGTTGGTTAATCCCAATCAGACAAATGTCAAATAGCCATTCGTGCAGAAAAACCGACGGGGTCGTCCAACTTTAAAGACTCAACAATAAAAGATGGCTGATTCGTCTATGGAGCCTTTTAGACACAGTTTTATTTCAACAGCAGACGCCTATAGTGATTTAGTGGTCATTGCAACACAAGAGTCATACCACGTACCTGCAAGGCATAGCTCGTTTGCCGAGTCAGAAAGTTATCATCGTGGAGTACCAACGTTCATCGACAAGCTAGCGAAGTGCGCTAGGCAAAGAAAAAGGTCGCCAAATCAATACAAGAGGCAATGACGTTACCTTTATTACCTGCAGTACAACTTAACCTCAAAGGTTCATTCGACCTTGCTTGCATCCATACCTAAGTCAAATACAAGATGTCCAAGGTGATCCATTGTCCGGCTCCTGCTTTCTTCAATGCTACATTTTATCTTTGTTACCTAGTTTTTTTAGGAGCTGAACGATAAGCGATACAACTTTATCCAGCGTATTGTTTGATTCGTTGAGGTATCTCTTTAAAGGCGCATGTTGACTCTCTACCGTGTTGGTTGTACGCTGAATAAAGTTCAGATGTTGATCGGTCCAAAAAGAAACAAACCGTTCTCTATATGATTCTACAAGTTAGAAAACAAATAATCCATAATATCTTAAAACAAAGTGAATTGCAGTTAGAAAAGTCAGATAAGTACGATTACTAATAAAATTAGTATGAAAGTTACTGTTACGTTTTTTGCTCGGCAGTCCTGCTCGTATTCGTCTGTACCACTAGGTGTAGTCAACATCAGTCGTTGAGTTAATCAGCTTGCGCCGCTTGTATAAAAACTTTTCCCAGTTTTAAAGCTTGCCTTGCAAATTTGGTGATATTTTGTTGCATGTGCCACCTACATAGTGAATGTCTGGCGTTCGGAAACACGCTTACACATGCGTTCATGAGGGCGAGATCTCTGTCCGTTACTATTACACTGGGCTCTATAACACTTTCCAATGAGTCTTTCAACCTCTGTAACACCCACGTAAAGTTTTCCTATTTTTCGTTGGTTATGAATGCATGGACAATGCAAAAAGATAAGTATGTGGGTGTGACACCGATAATCTGAACTAGCGACATTTTGTACCAGTATGTCTTGTAAGTGGAGTCTATAAGCAACACATGCGGGAAGGTGCGGCACAACCTGTTCGACTCCGGATGGATAAATAAAACATTCAGTACCCTTTCGTCGTTTTCAGATGTTCTGTTGAAGAAACAAGCCTAACTTTGTTCTACCGGTAGAAAAGTATCTTCATTGGAGTATCGTCGACTTGGTCACTTCGACCCAATTTCGCTCGTGCGTTGTATATGGTATTTCTTCTTGAGACATTTTCAGGGTTTGGTTATTTTATGGTAGTAAGAATATTGCGTGGTCGTATGTTCAGATACATCAGCTGCTCCAACGTCCTCGCTTCCGCTAGAGTCAGCCTCATTGAGGACGGATGACCCTCGGGATACAGAAAGGGCTCATTAAGGACGGATGACCCTGTGGTGGCCGGCACAATCAAACATAAGCTATATTTTTAACGGTTAATCGCTTGGGGGTTTCTCGTAGATCGTGCATTTGGTGACTATGACTACCCATTGTGGCGTCCGACTGCTCTACACTACTCTACCAAATCATCCATGCTATCGAATTTCTAACAAAACACTTTATGGTTATAAAACAGTTCTATTAAACGTAAGACAAATAAACGTATAAATAAATGTTATACTTGATTGGTTTCAAACTCAATAGGTTCCTGGTCATCATTTAGACCCTCGAGCGGCGGTCCACCACTACCGGGAGGGGATTGAAAACTACCGGGCGACGGTGGATCTAAACCCCAAGGATCCTAGTTTGCATCATACGTAAGATTTAGATCGAACGGAACATTTAAATCAAAAACTTGAATTGTTATTTTGATTAATATCATAACTCGTCTGATTCGACTCGCTCGCCAAGTCACCACCGAAAAAATTATTGTCGCCCCAAAATGACATTGATAACGTAATATAATTTGAAGATGGAGAAATACAGAAAATACAAATAGAAGTTGAATAAAAATGAATAAGATTATTGCCGTTTATATAGTAAGTTTTTACGGAATATTACGTCGTTTCAAATTATTAACTCGCGAATCGAGGAATCTAATGTTGAATCAAATAACTCGCACGAAAATCGAGGAATCTAACGTCTACTCGAATAAGTCGCATGAGAATCGAGGAATGTTACGTCTAGTCGCACGCGTATCAAGGAATAATACGTCAAATCAAACAGTTTAAAAAAATAATAATAGAAATCCGACGTATACAGAACGTATAAGGTTATACAGCCCGTATAAATGGATTGTAAATATTGTATACGACCACCCCAAAATCTTATTTTCACATGATGTATACGGGCCATATAATACGATCCGTATACACCATATGAAAATAAGATTTTACCATGTGTTATTATTAGGACCCTTAAAAAAACACAAAATTTGGACCCAGGAAAGTGGGCCATAGACTCCGGATAGTCGGCCTGAAATGGTGAAACCCAAGTAATGATTATTAACACGAGACCTAAAATAACATATGGAAGATTTAAATCTTACGAAACATGTTTAATCTGATAATCTAGCAAACAACCGTTGATGTGCGTAAGAATAACCTAACTACTTAAATATAAGCAAAATGTGTTTTAAGTTTAAGAACACTAGTGATTATTATTTCTTCTTAAAAGCGTGCAAACCTACATTACTTTTTTCTCATTTTTTGGGTTTGAAGGAGGCTTGTTCTAATTATTGGGCTATAAAATTAAGACTCTTATTAAGAAAAATTGAGGTTCAACACCAACCATCTTTAGAGGAGTGTTGACACCCCCTTAGATCCGCCCATGGACTTATGTCTACATTCTTTCCTGGTTTTTCCCCATGAATTACCTTAAATGCTAAATACACCATTATACAAACATTTAATCCATACCAAAAATTAATCATAAGCTCCGCTCCATCTTCGTCTGCAATAAAAGTAAAATCATTATCAATACACGACAAGTTTAGTTTAGGTCCGTCCAAACAAAGGTTAGTTGGTTCACCAGCTTACCTTCAAGAAACCGACTACCACATTTGAGGTCACAAAATGTTTAAATAGAGCATGATACCAAGAACGAGTCCCCAGAAACCATCCTTATAAGGCCTTGTTCCAATGAAGAATCTTAATGTATCCACCCCACTTGTTGCATTGGTCGAGTTCACCACCGTGTCTGTTCTATTGCTTATTATCTTACTGCACCACATTCAAACATAATCAGCCTGAATCTTACAACAAGGGTAACGCAGTAACCTTACAACCTCCTCAAATCACTTTATTAGAAAAAAAAAACAATAATAAAGATATTTGATTTGACCCTAACCCATTACCCAATCCAATCCGTGCATTTTCCCACCTCTAGGTTCGAGTCTTGGAACAAACATTAGCAAGATCACTACTTCATGACAAGAAAGATCATGCCTTTTGAGTTTTGACTCCTCAACCCAACGAACCCTAAGGCACCTCGGTTTGCTCTTTGATAATATATACATAAATAGAAGATTAACCACTCTCTTTGGTAATATTTACATAAAAGGAATATCAACTATCTTAGACTTACTTCCAAAAAACAAGAAACAGTTCTTGCAAATAATTTTTGGGAAATGAAAATTTGGACAAAAGATGACAGAAATGGTAGCTAACCTTCCTGGAAACACACATGCCCCATGACCTGCAGTTGGTACACAAACCAGAGCAATAAAACAAGTTACTCCACAATACTAAAGTAAGGTAGCAGTGAACAGATACAAAACTAATGGCCCCCCCTTCACGGCATCTAGTTCCTTACAAGGGCTAAAATGGTAAAAACAATCATAGTGTATAGATTTCATAGCATGATCTATTTGGATCTAAGCATTATTAGCTATATTTTGTGGGTTCAACTGCTTTCACTTTTCCCCCCATCAGTCAGAGAAACAAGACAGGTATGTGTATTTTTGTTTTGTAAGTGGAGGACATTGTGTACACATACTCATAAATGTTTTTTCTACAGTAGAAGCATCCAATGAATCAAAACAAAGTCTGAACTTTGTAAATCATTGTTGAAAGTGTTGATTAGCAAGATAAAGTTTCAAACTAAAGCCAACACACTAGCATGAATGTAGTACATTGTGCAAAGAAAGAAGTACTTACTTGGATCAGTAGTGGTGATAATGGCCACACCTTTGAAATCACAAGACCCTCCAGCCCTTCCTTGTTTCTCATAGTAGCTATCAAATGCATAAGAAGCATGATTCTTTACATTATTAGGTGAATAACAGCTTTCCCCTGGTTGAATCTCCGAACAATTTGCTCTTCCAGGCCCACAAGCCCAATCCAAAGCTGTTTGCAATGTTTTACCATCAACACCATCCATTGCAACACAAAAAGTTTGATTTGTAGTGTCATTTGCCAGAAATTCACCGCTCCCGGATACATGAAGCAAGTAAACCGGAGTTGAATTCGCATAAAACAACCCCCAATGCGCCTCAGAAACCGGGGATGACCTCAAATCTTCATTGAACAATTCATATATGTAAACACTAGAAGTGACCTCAGGATGAAATGGGGTACCACTTCTATCAAATATATGCTTAATCAAATTAGAGTTATATGTATCGGCATTATCGATCGTTGCATATGGCTCTTTTGAATCACCTTTTGAAGGCCAACCGGTTTCAGTAACAAGAACTAAAACATCAGAAACATTCAGATTCTTCATTGAAGAATAAGCTGAATCAATCATAGCATCAAGAACATTGGTATAATGCAACAAAGTATTTGGATCCACCATTTCTTTTGAAGGTGTTAATGGCTTAAACAACGAATTATCGAGAGGGACGACCCCTTTGTTCTGCATAAACACATAGTAGGGATACATATTCATCATAAGTGGTGAACCAGTCCTTGAAAGAAACTGAAGTAGTTGCACTATAACAGGGGCAAGTGTTTCATTGAAATAAGCTTGAGAAGGTGGGAATGGGTCAAGAATAATATTCGAAGCATGTGGAGTCGAAATCTTGATCTGGGTATGCAAATTGGAAGCCACTAAAGCACTGTAAAGTGCTTCAATAGCTGGCATTAACATAGAAGACAACGAAGGGACCGTTGTTAACACCTCATCGCCAACCGCCACAGCGGTGATGAGGATATCAGGGTAATAAGCTGCCACATTCCGGTTAATCCAGTTGGCTGCAGTGGTGTTGGATGACCCAATACCAAGAATCTGGTTATTGGGTACCGAAATGATGACCCGAATCTTGGTTTTGGATAGGGCTTTTAGTATATCCGGGTCAGCATCATAAAGACGGATATGGGTTACCTTTTGTTGTTGCAGGAATGAAACTAATTGTGCAGGGGGAAGCAAGTTCGATATATCTGTACCTATGTTAACTCCCACATAAGGTTCATCTCTTGCTTGTTGTACCTTAACCTCTGCAAAGTAGATAAGAACATTAACATAGGGCTTCACTCTTTTCATCATTACTTGAAGAAAAATCAAATCTTTTCATGTGGGGTTTATGAATTAGCATTCAAAAGAGTGAAAAAAGGGATTTTTTTTGAAGTGGGGTTTGTAACTTGGTAGGTTTCTTGAACTTTGTGCTAAAAATATGTACTTATTGACATGGTTCCTAGGAGTTAATGATCTTTGAAGCATAACTGAACTAGGTTTATGAAATTTGTGAAGAAAAATTGAAGTTTGTACCTGGGAATGAAGCAGCAAAGATGAAGGAGAAGATGGAAAAGAGAGCAAGGAGTCTAAGAACTGACATTAGAGAGAAGTGTGAGCTCTGCAACTTTCATGTTCTGTTATTAGTGGCAAGAACAAGAGGTTGCAGTTGGACAAGAAATCTTTTGAGAAATAATTTGTAGTAGTTTTGACTATAGTGAGATCTAGAGCAATTGAAACATAGGATTTTCTATAATTACTATTATACCCTCAAGAGCGTTGGGTCCCCACACTTTTGCTCCTTTGCACTTTGTTCCTCTTTTTTTCTTGAATATGGGGATCATGCAAAAGGTCGCTATCTTCTCACTGTGTAAAATTAAAGGAGGTAGGAATTTTTAATTAATGCACAATAAAAATTAAATCTTTCTATTGTTTTAAAAGAGTGTAAATATTTTCCAAATGGATTCAGTTTGATTTTCTTCCAGATTGATGTTATAGCTATGACAGTGTATTATGGGTTAGCACATGATTCTTATTTGAAGAGACTGAAAACAAATAAAAACTATTTGTCACTCTAAAAAAACTCACTTGTTTTATACAATGTCTTTTGCCAAAAGTAGTTCAGAAATTTATTATAATATTCGATAAGATGCCTCGGTTTATTGCTTCTATAGTGCACTTGAGGTGTAATGAATGGTTTTTGTTTTGGTATATTAAAAAGTTAATAACTATGGATTTACAGATCAAAATAATCAGATTAAGAAGAAGAAAAAATACCAAGTAAGATGAAATATTTCCTAATATTTAAAACTCCTGGTTAAATCTTTTCTATATCTAATATGATGATTTAGGAGTTAATTTGTATACAGTTTTTACTTTGCATCGTTGTTTAAGGATTTGTTTTAAATGAATGATTGTTTTAGAGTAAATTGCACAAAATATCCTTTATGTTTTCTCAAACTTGCAGGTTCCAGCCTTAATGTTTAAAAGTTGCTAAAAACAGCCTTTAAGTTTATTTTTGTTGCGGGTTCAATCCTTTACAGCTAACCACGTTATTTTCTTCAGTTAAGTTCCCTCACATGCATAACATGTGAGGGTATATTCGTTATTTTGGTTGATCTTCCACCCACTTCAATTATAAAAAAAGAATATTTAAGTTTTAACCTAGTTTAAAAAGTTTGGTAAAACGTACGCGACTACAGAGGAGCACGATTACCGTTTGATAGTGTTTAAGTCTAACTTGCGGCGTCCTAAGCGTCACCAGTTGCTGGATCCGACTACTGAACACGGTGTTACGAAGTTCTCTGATTTGACGGCATCGGAATTCCGTGAGAGGTATCTAGGGTTGAAGAGTCGTTTGTCGTTTCCGTCTGATGCCAATAAGGCGCCGATTCTTTCAACTGATGATAATCCTGAAGAGTTTGATTGGCATGATCAAAATCTGTGTTAATCTTTACAGCTTAGTGGGCTAGCTTAACAAGATTCTTATCTTAATTCCGGGTTCGCCGGAATCCGGCGAAGTCGCCGGAGAAGAAAACCGGAAAAGAGGGTGTTTGGTTTTTAAAAAGTTTGGTTTTATTACACATTAGTCCCTGCGGTTAGAATTTTTTAAAATAGGTTAAACCTTAAATATTCTTTTTTCTTATAATTGACGTGGGTGGAAGATCAAACAAAATGACGAATATACCCTCACATGTTATGCATGTGAGGAACTTAACTGAAGAAAATAACGTGGTTAGCTGTAAAGATATTTGAAGATTATTTTAAAATTTAAAATAATAATAATAATAATGATAATAATAATAAATAATAAAATATTAATATAAAGGAAAGGAGCGTATGAGAGAGAAACACAATCAAACATCTACTGAGAGATGATTTTACTATAATAATAAATGTTTATTTCTATACTTTTACTCACCAAAACAAACAAACTTCCATCAAACACAAGACCAAACTAGAACTACAAAAGAGAAAGAACAGCTATACTATATGAATATTATATCAATGACCAAACCAAAACTGTGCATTAAGTTGTACATTCGCGTACAAGTTCTCAATGCATAACAAAACACTCTTTTCTAGTTTTCTCCATCATCTTAGGGCGTTAATGAAAGCCATCAACAGTCAACATCTCTCTTCTCAGACGGATACTTAATAGGCCTTGTCGAGTGCTTCGGGAAGAAAAGGATCGTCGGGAAGCTCCCAAGTTGCAATTCTTGTTTCCCCGAACGTCTTCTGGTCACCATCGGCTCTAAATTTCCCAACCTTAACACCACTTCCAGCTAACTTATCGCCCAGTTCCACATACGATGCTTCCATTGCCTCAAACACAATAAACGTTTAAGACTATGACAATGTGTAAACTACATTAAATCGATGCATGTAGTATAACCATGATCGTGTTCATTACCTGACAGAAGGGGCACCAGGGTCCGTAAAGAACAACCATCCAACCGTCTTTTTGGTCTTCCATCTTCAGAAGATTTTCAATTCCAGGCCGGCTCAAGTTCACGATGTTTTGGCTCTCAAAGATATCAGAACTAGCATTACCATTCACCGAACCATTTCCATTTACGTTATCCTCTTTAAGGTTTCCTTTATGCAGCCCACATTCTTTAGCTTTGGCATCCTCCCACCACCACCTTCCTTCCCTCTCGTGTTGACCGGGCAAGACAGGCCTCGTGCATGGCTCGCACCCTATCGAGATGTACCCCTGAGCATGCAGCGTGTTAACCGGTACCTCCATGGTTCGGAGGAAGTTCCATATATCGTTACCAGCTACATTAGCAACAGGGTTCCACTTCACCTAAGCTTCCTGACCCACCATCCATCCCTTCAAAAGCTGGATCCACCTGAACCACTGGAACTTCGGACCTGGTCCCTGGAGACTGGTCTTTTCTTTGACCCGTGATCCATGCCCGCAAACCCTTCAAGGCCCGCCTCAAAGGTCGCACCTTTCGCACACGGCAACATTCCTGATGACCGTCTTCATAAAATGAGAAAAGACCCTTGGTTCTAACCAAGGCCTGTACTTCCACAGCATCCGGGAACATGTACTCTATCCGGATGCCATAGTGTTTCTCAACGGTATCAAAGAATTTGTACGTTTCTGGGTTTAGCCTCCCAGTATCAAGGCTAAAAACCCTGAACGGGCGTCCGGTCAAGTGAGCATACTCTATTAAAGCAACATCTTCTGCACCACTGGAATCAAGGCACAAGGTTAAGATTGTATTCCAACAAGCATTAGCTGCTTTTTATATCATGCAGAAACAAGTTGTAGTGTTAGATTACCTGAAAGCTATAGCAATATCATTCCCATATTTTTCAAGGGCTTTATCCATGATTTCAAGTGGAGAAGCCTTCTCAAGATCCTGAGCCAATTTCTCAATGTCCTCAACCTCTATTGCTTTGTCCACTACATCTGTATAATCAACCAATACAATAAGCAAATACGGATACATCCTCGTAATGCTTTAAATACTTATACATCTAGCTCCTAATCACTTCAATCTACCACCATATCCCCAAATGAATATAAACAAACTTACTAATTGATATGACTATTTCAAATAAAACTTCAGTGGGGATCATGAACAACACTTAGTTATAGTATAAAAACCAATTATGCAACATACTTGTAACAAAAGCAGTAAACTTTATGCAATATTTTATAATTTAAATCCTATAACAAGACTAAAATACCCCTGATTGCATGATTGGTTTACAAACCCTAGGCTAGAAAAAATAATAATAATAATCATACCAGTAGCAGGAGCAAACACAGTGGCAGCAGAAGGAACGATTGAATCATTCCTCTTAGGTTCAGCATTCAAAGCCTTCACAGCCTCAGATCGTTTCCGGGATAAATTAAGAGCTGCCGGTGACAGAAAAAGATCGATCTAGAAGTTTGCAAATTGCTTGTACTAAACTGAAGCCCTGAAATCACAAACATTGCAATTCAAAACACCATCATTGAAAATTAGGAAACAGAAACAGTAAATAAAAGGGATGAATATACCTTGTTGTTCCGTACGAGAATTAGAAGAGGAAAATGCAATTGAAGCATTAAAAGCCAACGCCATTGATGAAGACTGAAACGAGATGTAAACAAATTGAGATATGTGAATTTGATGATGGAAGTTGGGGGAATTTATGTAAAAACGGACAAGAAGAAGAAGAAGAAAAAGGATGATCAAAGGTGTGGGGGGGGGGCTTTAAATGTTCATTGAACCTGGACGTCATTTGAACGAGTGCTTTTTACATCGAACACACGCACTCAGCGGATGACGTGGTACTTTCTATTAGGAAGTTGAGGGTGGGTCGACATACATTTTTGTCTTAGCTAACGGCTTACATCACCTGGAGAAAATGTTATTAATTACATGAACAACAACATTCATGCATCTTCCCTTTCCAAATTCTGCTTCTATATTACTAAAATCCGGAGCAAACTACTTGTTTGTAATGCCATACCTCTTCATCTCTTTGCCCAATCATTATTGCAATATTACAGGGGCAGATAAATAAACCTCAAATGCATCATGCTAATCAAGCATTACGTATTAATCCAATTATCATGTGCACCATTATCTGATTAAAGAACTTTTACACTACATCCTAAGTTTTAATAAAAAGTATTTACATATACTAGAGGTTGAACACAGTGTATTCGGTTTGTAGTACAGCCGTAACAAACTTTATTAGCTTATGGTGCGGATAGTAGTTCTATAGTCACAGAGCGGATGGAAATAATATTCATGAGAATCGTTAACTGATCGTTATAAGTCAGTGAGACTCGATTGGTTAACGTGGTTTTGAAAACGGTTTTTCGTTAGATTAAACCGGACAAAATGTCAATCATAGCCTTACAAGTGAGGAACTCTCATATATTGTGGTTTTATTAACCATACAATCTATTTTGAAAAGGTTTTGGAAAGATGTTCACACATTACGGCGCGTTTTACTGATGGTTCAAACAATTTTTAACGAATTATATTCGTATAAACGGGTTCTGACGAAAAAAGATGTCTTGCAATAGTTAATTGTTATTCAGTTACATAAGTAATAGAATAAACAATAAAAATGAAATCATTAGTTGGTGATGATGAATTGCATGTTATCAGTATTAAGTAGCCCAATTACTAGTCATTGCCTAATTTATCACTAGTGTCTATTTAACACTCCTGACTATTGCCACTAATCATATATGTCACTGATAGAGCAAGTTGATAGTAATCTTAGATACCACTAGTGATGAGTAACAACTTAATACCGATAATCAGTGGCGGATCCAGAAACTTTTTTCAGTGGATTTGTTTTGGTAGATTCCCACTAACTTTTTTCAAATCATACAAGGTTCTCACTATCTTTCCCATTTTTTTTTCCAATCCGAGTGGGTTCATGTGAATCCAAAATACAGAGTTGGATCCACCACTGCCGACAATCAGTTCTTACTAATTGCAATTCTTACTAATGACCACTTCATACTAATTATCATTCCGATACAACTTTTTATCAATCATATAAATTCAAAACAACTTCCAATGTCAATACATTTACTTGCTTTACAACAAGAAAGTTATAACTTTCCATGATCTTGAGAAATGCAAGGTTTTTCATATACATGTTTGAATATTAATGTCCTCCGTTAAGATCATTCGTTATACCCATTACTCATCATTTACTCTCACCTTAACGTCACATTACCACCACCTCCATCATTCAACTCCACCACTCAACCTATGTTATAGCAACACTCACAATTCACATTTATTATTATTTTTTTATTACAATTCAATATAGGGGGAGCAGGATGGTGGTAAAACGCACATTATTAGTTTTTGTAGGATGAGGGTGCCTCCCCACACAATCATGTAGGCTCACCGTATCCTCTCTCTATCTCTCTATCATGTATAACACATCCCATAACAATACTAATGAGGTTGAAAGTTCATCTTTTTTATAGAACAACGAATTTCTTTAATCCTATCACTTGTAAGACTTAATCTTGAGACTTCTAAATATGAATATTGCTAAAGATTTTGCCTTTGCATTAGCCATCAACCCCATTGGTTGTTTGAAAGTTCATCTGGTGGCAACGAATCAAACAATAAATTGTGTAGCCCACACACATGTAAAAGAAAAATTCATAAAGAGGGGAGAACCACCCGTTGCCATGCTTTAGAAAATGGATGTCACAATCTCTTTATAAATAAAGGACAGTGGTGCAATAATTATGTCACAATTCATCAAACAACTATTTTACATAACTAATTATCGTAAAGTATTGAAAGTAGAATCTTAAAAGTTAAGGTGTGTCTTGGGAATATATTTATTATCACATATCTCAATATAACATGTTATATAACTCATTTTAACTTGTTATAAATCTATAACGATTACACGTTATATCTAATTTGGCTTGTTACAAATGTTTATTCATTATGACTTGCTATTATATTCGTATCAACTTGGCATGCTACAACTTGTTTTAACTCATTATAAACTTTTAATGTTTATCATTCAAAACTGAAATAGATGATACAAATATGTCTTTACACAAGATATCATAAAATATCAAAGTGTATCAAGTCATTTTGTTTGAAGTTTACAAAAGTATAACAAAATGTTCAGACATTTTGGATGGTATTGTTGTATATTATCACTCTAAAATACGCTTTGTGATTAAATTAAAATTAAGACAAAATTACATTAGCCAACCTTAATTTATACTTAAAGGTGCAACTTTCACCTTTAGATTAAAAAGCTCCCAAACCAATCTTCAGTTTTATTTTTTGTTGCGAGAACCTTTGTCACAAGCTCTTACACAGTTTGTTTTCTTTGTTAAGTCATCTTACATGCAAAGCATGTGAGGTTTTCGGTCTTTTCACATCTGTATTTAATATTTATTTTTTTTTTAATAAAGTTAACAGAGAAATTAACGGGCTTCACAAGCTTCAACTTGATACTATTTTCTCATCAATCATGGCTAAATTAAGCAACTCACAAGTGGTGTTCTGTTTAAACACCTCTGTACGAGTCTTTAACACACAAATCAACGATTTTGCAGCTCATTCACTTGCTATTGACGGATTATTATCATCTAACAAAGATAAATTCAATAACGCAGTAACAATCAGCACATCTAATAAGCGGAGTTAACGCCGAAACAACACAGGATTCACCGATTAACGCTCGATTATCCGATCGGTTTTCCCTATATATCCGATTCTCGTGTTGATTGTTAATGGCTGAATTCAAAGTTGAACGTCCATTTTTTATTGTTAAATTGAATGTTTGTACTAGTAACTCACTAAATGTAATGTTTGCAATGATTGTCTATTTGTTCAACTCTTAGATAAAACATATATATATGTATATATATTATACTTACCCATCCACGTCCTAATACCACAAGAACTAAGCCTGGGAAAATGATGGGTCAAGGTTGTACAACGGGTTAAACACAGTTAGGGGTCAAACCGAAATCATATAAAAAAATATTTGGGTCAAAACTATTATAACAATTTTTGATCAAATTAAAAAAACTATCAAAATAGGTCCAAGCATAATATTATTCCATGGCGAATAATTACAATGGGGGAGGTGGCGGCGGCCTAGGTAGTAGAAAAAGAGGTCTGTTCCATTCTTAGCAAAACAAGTTCCTGTACAACACCAATTTTTTATTTCAAAATATATGGCCGCACCAATTCCCACTAGTTACTAAACATGTAGTCAAACAACAACGCCTTCTACACTATTCTTCTTCGTCTTTCTAACACCCAACTTACCCAATTAATAAGCTATTAAATACTATAGATAAGCATGGTACTGGTACCAGTACTGAAAGTACCTACATTCACATATAATATTTGTACAGGTAGCACTAAAACTTGTACAAAGATATTTACAGAGTATTAATAACTAAATTATAATATAATATCATGTGTTATACAAGTTGATAAAGGTGATGTTATAATTAGTAATAAAAAGTTATGTATTTAGTAAGTTTTTTTATGTATGATGGTTTGTATATAATGCTTATGCGTAGCAAATTTGATATGCAATTATGGTTGTATATCATGCTTTGTGAATATTCTATTATTTTTTTTCGAATTTTACATTTAACCACTATACTATTTATCTTTTACAATTTAATCCCAACACTTATTATCTTTACATACTTTTTTTACATTTTGGTATAAATTTTGTGAGTTAACACACTGTAACATACGTGTATGGTTCAATATTTTTTTTATTTTTTATTTCTTTTATTTTAAACAATTTTCCGGTAATTATGGTAATTTAGTACTAGTTGACACGCTTTTGCATGGTTTAATAGAAATAGAAAAAAGCTAATAAAGAAAATCAAAAAAGTCTTTAAAAAGGAAGAAGGGGTGAAGCTTTCTTCAATCAGTTTCTGGTAGAAGCAGCTCCCTGTCTCCCACCGTTGGGTTTTCTGTAAGTGCTCCCCCCCCCCCCCCCCTCTTCTTTTCCGCTTAATCCTTCATTTTCTCCAAGATTTTCTTGGAAATCGCCTTCATTTTTCATGTCTTTAGGTTTACCTAAGTTAGGGTTTGTAATCAAAATAAATAAATGGCTTGTCTATTTGGAAATGGCTACAAACCTCCGTTAAATTCCCTGTATCTTAATTCTTGTTGGCTTCTTTATTATGGTTTACCGTGGAATCTGTGATGATAGAAGCCAGTCTTTAGTGGCTACTCGCTGCCCCATGTTTTCTGCTTTTGTGGTTTCTTTATTCTCCATAGATTACCCCATGTTTTGATCGTTATCTGCTCATCACATTTTCGGTTGTGTGTTGCTTCTTGTTATGAAAAAAAAAAAAAAAACTGAACTTGAATATTAGTTCTGACTTTGAGGTATGTGGTCTACCTTTTTAGCCATTGTATTAAGATAAGAAATTTTACTGAGGGTTTTATATGAAGCCCAAGCTCAGAAGATCAGTTTTTTTTTTTTTTTTTTTTTTGTAAACCACAGTGCATATGTTTTGTTGTTTAATCTATGAAGTTAAAAATCAGGATTGGTCCAATAGTACAGGATCTATATGATTCTTAGGCTTTGAGTTCAACTGATCAACTCTTATTTAAAAAAATGTAGCTTTCACTTTATTTGATATAGTTAAAAACTTAAAATTGAGTCAGATTACTCTGTTTGAATGTGTAACTCGTAGGATGCAATGTGTAATGGTCTAATGCATATACCGAATGTGTTTCTCGTTTCATTCGTATAACACAAATCTATAAATTCATGAGCAGATTAGCAATTAAACGTTTTCCAGTATGGCTGACACCTTAAGTGCCGAGTTGTTGGAATTCCCGAAGAAGGATAACCGTCGACTCCTACATGCAGTCTACCGTGTTGGTGATCTTGAGCGCAGCATCAAGTACATTACCCATCTCTACCATTAGATCATTCAACCAATGTATTATTTGGGTATTCATTTTTTATTTAATTTTTGTTATCAGATTTTACACAGAAGCATTTGGGATGAAGTTACTGAGGAAAAGGGACGTGCCAGAGGAGAAATACTCAAATGCTTTTCTTGGGTTCGGCCCTGAGGAGTCGAACTTTGCAGTGGAGCTTACATACAGTTTGTTTCCGAATATTTCAAAAAGTGTATCTCGTACCATGAATATCTGTTGATGGTTTATGTTTATGCACAGATTATGGAGTCGATAAGTACGATATCGGAACTGGATTTGGGCATTTTGCAATTGCTACCACTGATGTATGTGTTACATTACTACATCTGATATATAATTTGTTGATTTTTATGCAAAATTGTGTTTCTGGTAGGTTTACAAACTTGCCGAAGACGTTAAGGCAAAAGGGGGACCATCACAAGGGAGCCGGGTCCAGTTAAAGGTGGAACGAGTGTAATTGCTTTTGCTAAAGATCCAGATGGCTACCTTTTTGAACTCATTGAACGACCTCCCACTCCTGAACCACTTTGTCAAGTAATGCTTCGTGTTGGTGATCTTGATCGATCCATCAAGTTTTATGAAAAGGTCTGTTTTATTTGTTAATTTCTCAATATATCTAATGTAACTTATCCATGTAATGTTGATTTAATGGTCCAAATTTGTAGGCCTTGGGGATGAAGTTATGCAGGAAAATTGATAGGCCAGAACAAAAGGTACACCTCTTAATAGATGTTTCCTGTATTAGTTTAAGTTACTAAAATATTTTTTGCAACCCAGTACACATTGGCAATGATGGGGTATGCTGAAGAAAAAGAAACAATAGTATTGGAGCTCACATATAACTATGGTGTAACTGAATACACCAAAGGCAATGCATATGCACAGGTTAAACATTGTAGCTTGAGTCTATTTGTTTGCCTTTTTTTATTTTAATTCTCAAGTTTGGTGTTGTGATGTTGAATAATAGGTTGCAGTTAGTACGAGTGATGTTTATAAAAGTGCCGAAGTGGTGAATCATGTCACCCGAAGAGCTTGGTGGAAAGATAACCAGGCAGGCTGGCCCACTTCCTGGGCTGGGTACGAAAATCCTCTCTTTCCTTGATCCAGATGGCTGGAAAACGGTAAATCTAAGCTTTCAAGATTTCCTTATACTTTATATTGTATGGTTGGGTCTTAGATATGGTTGAGCCTCCTTCAATGTTGGCCTCCATGTTTGTTCAACGTATTGATGAAGAAAAATGCGTAATCTTTTTCATCGGCTGTTTGATTGTAGGTTCTGGTTGATCATGAAGACTTTCTGAAAGAACTTGAGAATAAATAGTTGTCTAATATGGAATCGGGCAGTTGAGGATGCGGTAGACATAATAAATAAAGCTATGTGCAATATATTTGGCACATAACACCATCTATGTGTAGTAGCATAAACCTAGTTGTATGACTAGGAGGGGTATGATGCTACAGACGCATGTATGAGGACCTTATTAAATCTTCTTATGAGTTTGTAAGGACATCCTTATTATTTAAGATCAGACACCTTTATCTTCAGTCAAGTGTCATCCATCAAAATGTTTTGTGATTTTGCTAGATTAAATCTCAAAAGATGATAACATTTATATGGTATTATTATCCTAAATGTCACTTTTAGATATATATGTTATATATATACACAAGATTAACTTTGGCATTAGGTCTTAGGCATTAGAAGGTGCCAGCGAAGACGGACATAAAATGGGAAGAATGAACCAGACTATAAAATGAATATATGTTTATTAACATCTGAAATAAGGATTTGGATACATATGTTTATGCATTATCTTGGTTTACTGGATATCCAAATGTGTTTTCACCACTGTAGGTCATGTAAAGGAACCCGTCTTCATCCTTGTTTTCCTCATAAGTAGCAGACATCAAGGCAGCTGTTGGAAAGAAAGCAACAGGAAATATGAGTTTATCTCAACAAAGATTATTATTAAGTTTATGGTAGATGGCTAAAATATGGCTCTCACCAGTTGGCGGTAACATGTTCTTGACGAAAAACAAATATAGCCTTCTCCGCGCTAAGTTTGATCCTTTTACGAACCACATAAACAAACTGACCTACGGTCAAGTCAGCTGGTACTAGATATCTGCAATACGATATACATAATCACTTTGAAAACGCATATCCAAACTATTGATTTGACTTGTGGAGGTTCAATGATATCTGGACAAGAGTAATTGGTTTAATCACAGTTGATACATAAGGCAAGAGGGAGGAAAAGTTACTTGTTTTTGTCGATGTCAGCAAGATCGCTTCTTTCAGCTCTCTCAACAATCACCTGAAAACTTACTTTTCTCAGTTTAAAGATAGATACAACAACATCAATATACAAAGTTTGTGTTAAATGTCTTACAGGTACTCGATCAGGATACTTGTCCCTGATACGGGTGGATTCGGCCAGCCTCTTTTCTGTTTAAATGAGATTTCATTAATCATGCTCCTTATTTCTTAATCGCAAAAATAAAAGCGAAAAGGAAACAGGACGATACCCGGTGGGTGTTGAAGCTTAAAGACCATGTCTGCACTCTGATTGCTTTCTGCAAATTTCAAACATTTCAGAAACATCGCATCAAGAATTTATAAAAAAAAAAAACTTCATGAAAAAATTAAAGAAGATAGATTTATGGAAAAATATAAGCTAACCCAAAGAAGAACGCAAAGAAAAGAAATTCAAATTAGAATTCTCACCTAAGATAGCGATGGATTGATTGGGAATGCTATGATCCAACTGTGTGAGGTTTATTTAAAAGGGGCCAAGCAAGGAAGGAGATGATGCAAGTTTTGGGATTTCCAAGTGTACAAGGAAACTACCTGTATTATTATTATTTAATAATTAATTATAATAATAATAATAATATAATTTTTTATAATATATGTTCCAACTGTATAAGTTACCTCTAATTAAGGCAGGGAAGGGTCGGATAATGGGTCAAAACTGGTTTGGCTCAAAATAAGCGGTTTAAATAAAATAGATCAATTTGGTTCGGGTCAAAAGGTTCATACTAAAACTGACTTGGGTTAAAATGATATTAAAGCATCAAACACTATTATTTTTTTTGGTAGCTAGAGCCTAGAGACAACAGTTGAAGGCGGCAATGATGGTGGTAGTCATAGTGGCAACAATGGCGGTGGTGAGGGTAACAACGATGACGGTAGTGAACTAGTGTCAGGTGGGGCGGCCTCAACGACCACAAGTAATTGATGACAACACAATATTACACATAATAGTTATGGGTGGTGTTGATTGTTGACCAAATTAAGCTCGTTTTAAACCAAGGAAAATTTATAAGAAATTGATACCTATATTTATAGTTATATGTTATAAAGATACATTCCATAATTTAAATCAACAAATAACTCAATATATGATATTTTTCACATAACACATAACAGTAAGTTATATAATCAACCTTTGCTTAGTTATCGTCCAAGAAAAATATGTACATCTTTGAGTTATGCCTTTTGCGTGTTAAAGACTTGACAAAATATTTGGTAAAACACAAATATCATGTACAAGAAATACATCTTTGTCAAAGTTGATATTTAATGTTCTATAGTTAAATCACAAATGAGTTCGAATGGATATAAAGAACGGATGATTAACTGAAATCCCAATGGTTAAAAGTTGATATGCTCTTAACACGTTTAAATTTTTTTTTTAATTTTGACTCATTTTTAACTTTTCAAACAGCCATCTACTGATTCATGTGGGGAAACGCCTCATGCCACATGGCATGATGACGCCCCCACCACCGTCCAACTTTCGCAAAAGTGGGGGCCCTATCAATGTCTTCGTGAGGTAGTTGGCATGTGCCAACGGGTGTTGTGCATTTATTCTTGTTTTATCGTTGTTAAACACGTATAATACATAAAATTTCTAACTTTATCTCCACTATCTCCCATATAAATCCCTAATCTTTACCACCACCATTCACACTACAATTCAATCGTCTTTTCATATTTTTCAACCATTTTTATGGCGAACCGATGGATAAAGAAGAGACATCGCTTTAGCTACGAGTTGGGTGCATGTTGCGGAGTAAGGACACCCTCCAGATCATGATGCTACTTGGAACATGATTTTGACAAATTAACAGGTGGGTGGAAGCAATTGTAATTTGAATTTTATTACTAGAAGGTTTATTTTAATGTGAGCAACTTGCGGACTTTTTGAGAGGCTTTTATCAATGCCCTGAGCCGCAAAGAGGACATAACTAAGGATCAAGTTATTGCGGCGGTCCATGCCGACTACCAACTACATTAGAACAAAGCCTTCCGTCATCTTGCGGCTTGAAGAATTTTGCATGCCCATTTTAACAATTAAGCAGTTTATTTTAATTAACCTTTTATGTAATTCTTTAATTAAGTTGGGTTAGAATCTTTTTATTCTAGTATAATAAAACATTTTATTTTTTATCTTGTTTTGATTCTTATTTTTTATATCATGTTTATTAATTTAAATCTAAAGTTTAAAAAGTAATAACCGAGTAACACGATGCTTTATGGGTTTTATTTCACTACAAGTCGGTAACAGTGAAGTTCTCTGTCCAGTTGGCATTTACGTAATGTTTATATGACGTAACAAAACCCCTAGAGACTTTATCCCATATCATATAGCCTAACAACCAAAACAATTAAAACACCATCACACTTGGTTAATCTTAATTACTCTTCGTAGAGAATCTTTGTGTATTCAGAAAAGAACATATTATTATTAAAGATAAAAAGAGTAAGATGATAGTTTAGCATCACATTTTACCAGTGAGCCCAAGCCATTCGTTTCTAGATCAATCCATTTCAAGAAAATCATACGTTACTTTTCAAATTCCCACCCGGTAATAATTAAGTTTTTTTTTTATAATAAACGGGTTCGAGCTTGTAAATAAGCTTGTTTAATGAATAGACGCAAATCTGAGTTTTACTTATCGAGCTCGAGTAGGCTCAGAAACCTCGATGAACCTATCTTTTAATATAAGTTTTGTTTAGCAAATTGAACATATATTTACACGACTATTATTCTATATAAAGTTATGTTTTAAATAAAAAAATACATACCATGTTATATATAAAAGGTATAATTATAGATATATATAAAAATAATTACAAATATATATATATATATATATATATATATATATATATATATATATATATAAATATATAAATTAGTTAATAAATAACTTATAATGATAAACAATCCAAGCTCGAGCTGGAAAAACTATTTAGGAGCCAAAGTCAAGCTTTAAAATAGAGCTTGAAAAGAGCCGAACTCAAGGTTAAGCTCTCGAAGGTTAAATGAGACAAGCTCGAGCATGACTCGTTTACAACGGTAACTAAACCAACCATATATTATGCAAAGGCCATGGTCTTGAAAATTTCCATTACAAAACTAGTGGATGCTCGCGCTCACATATAGCTAAGAAAACAAGGTTAACGATGGTGGTGGTTGTTAAATGGAAAACTATTCTAAGAAACCAGTTTTGGTCCAAATGGCATTTCTCAATTTGTTAAGGTCTCTTCCTTTGAGTGTCCTCCGAACACCTTCACACATGGAAGTAGTAATGTGATTCCTTCTTGCAATGTATTCATGTGGTGGCACCATATGACCATCATCATCATCATCTTCATAGCATCTGTCTCTTGGACCTTTGCTTCTCTCCGGTAAATCTTGACCAGTCATTGGAGCTGAAGACACCTTACCCTCGTTACACATCTTGCTCCATCATGGGATACCATACACATGACAATGATGATCTTTCCTTCATCTTATTGGAAGCTTTCTGCCCTTTTGTGTTTGATTCCATCACATGATCACCCCACACATCTTCTTCTTGAAAATCTTCACTTTCCATTGAACTCTTCTCATGCCAATCTGCCATTGCTTCAGCCAAATAAATTTACCAACAATTCTATATAGCAATTTGTGTGTTTATCAAAATAAATGACTTAAGGTGGATTATATATAAATATAAATATATAATATACCTTGCTTTTCAACAAGCACCAAAAGATGAGAGCTCTTACAAAGTTTTGCTCAAACAAACCACTTAGAGCCAATCATACTAGAAAAAAGGTTAACAGAAGCAGAGTGTCAAATTTATATATTTTTCTCCTTCTTCTTTTGCAATGATACTAGAAAAGGTCAAGAGGGAAAATAAACACTTGTTTCAAGAAACTAGATGGGCTTTTGGGAAAATGAAATCATAAAAAAATCAACACTTTTTATAACATATAATAGAATTATAAGAATAAAATCTAGAGTAAATTAACTATACATGCAATTGTACATTTGTAACCTAGATTTCATTTGTTTAGGAGGTTTGAGTCATTTTCACCAACTCTTATTATACATGATACACTTTATTTGTAAAAATATATAAAGATATTTCAGGCAAATCATAGGAACGTAAATTATTGATAAAGATACTTCAGACAACGGTTTACTTTCTATTTTTTTTTTTTACTTCTAAGCCTATAAATTCTTAATGTCACATAAACATGATACACTCTGAATGCAATAATATATAAAGTTGGGTCATGTATGGAAGCCTGTTTGATATTTAAGCCCGGACTCATACACATTGTCTAAAACACCTATTTAACGTTTGGATATCGTGAACTTAAATGTATGTATATAAAACACACATATTTACGTGTATGAAAATGAAAAAAAAATGGTAGTATCAGATAATCATCGAGGAAACTAAGATTTTGTTGGGTGACTGACTGAATGAATGCGGTGATGATTGATTAGTTGATGAAAACTTAAACCTTATCCAACGATAACTAAGAGCATGTGTATCTGTAGTGGAAGGTAAAGAAAGCCTATCATTCTTCGGTGTTTTGTGTCATGTGATAGTCCAGTCAGCAGAAGGGTTTTATTGGGCGTTTTTCTAAAACGGGCATAGTGGAAATAAGCCCCATTAATGATTATCCAATAATTGTTATTTTGTTTTTTTTTTAAATTAAAAACTAATGATATTTGATTTGGAATGATCTCTTTGGCCAAAGAAATAAGGGAGGGGCGTGAAAAAAAGAACGCCAAATCAATTTTTTTGAAAAAAACGCCCATGGGCTTGTAAGAGGCTTATTTGGGTGGTTTTTTAAGAAAAAAGTCAAAAAATCCCACAGTGGTCTAAACAATTTTGCAAAGAGAGATTTGCACACAGTATATGTACCTCAGTGTATATTCTAATCATGTATAAACTGACATACTATCTTAACATTTTAAATCTCAAAAGTTTTTGGTTTCGAATAAAATGACCGACTTATAAAATTACCTTAATAGGTGCTACAAAGATGTTTATAGTAGTTACCAATTTTTTCTCACTACAAGAAATCGCTATTTTTAGTGGCGATCTTTATCGCCGCTATTAGTCCCTTTTGTCGCCGCTATTGACTTTAGCGGCGATACGTGGCCGCTAATGCGCCGCTATTGCTGGGACGCTATTGCTCTCATTGTCGCGCTAAGGTTACGTTGCCGTATTGCCTATTTTGTCTTTAGTGGTTTTGGCGGACAATCAATAGCGGCGACATGTGTCGCCGTTAAAAGTCAATTTTTTTTAATACAGCAGCTATATACAGCTACTGAACCTGTTTCGGGTCGAAAAAATGCAACCTGTTTCAAAACGCAACCTGAATACAGCTACATTCAAATATATTAAACACCAAAACCATATACAAAACGTAATACAGTTTCAAACAACAGTTACGTCCTACATTATCATCCTACATGCGTAAAAACGTTAAAAATAACTACCCATACTTCGAAATCATCCTAATCTTCATCATCCTCTTCTTCGTTATCGAAATAAGGGTTATAACAATTGTCGTCGTCTGCTGGTTCTTTTCCTTTTGAACTTAAGTAGCTGTCAAGTCGATTCAGGAAAGCCGGCCTTTGGAGCAAGTTGTCAACAAATCCCTACAATAATAAATATCAAAACGTATCTTAGCATATTAGCGGATGCTACCAACATATATTTAACAAGGAAACACGCGTTCGTTTATCATTTTATAAATTGTGTAGTTTACCTCAGAAAAGGGTTCTTGAGTCTTAGGTTGGGAAGCCGACAAGTTCGGGGGCGTATTTGAAGGTTTATGCCCCATCCCACGGTACCATCCTCTCCGCTCTCCAAGGCTTCCTGAAATGAGGCAAGTGGAGGACCGTCACCGTACCACTCGTTTGTGGCCTGTTGTAAGTTCCACTGTATATTACGAAGATGATTATATATATATATATATATATATATATATATATATATATATATATATATATATTATTGTTATAGAAAAATATACTTTAAAGAAATACTTACGAAGTTCTGTTCAGCAACCGGGTCAACCCAATGCCCCTCCTTATCTGGTGGGTTTTTGCGTACGTAGGTACCCAATCTATATCCTCTTGAACATAAACATTCAAATTATCAAGTTAAATATTTTTTTTCTCAAACCTAAACATAAACATAGAAATTATCAAGTTAAACATATTTTTTTCAAACATAACCATAAACATAGAAATCATGAAACTTAAACATAATTTATACTACCAACACATATACATACTTATAAACAAATATTTTGAACAAAAACACAAGATTTATACATACTTACATACATATTTGCATACTTTATATAAACATACATACTAGCATAAACATTTTTCACCAATTGCAAACATTTAGATGCACAATTGTTCATCATTTACATACACCTACATACTAACATACAACTTGATACATTCATTCATAGACTTACATACACACATACATGCTTACATACACCTACATCAACATAATACATAGATTTCCATATACACATTTTCACCAAACACACTTACATTATACATTTTACATACAAACATTCATCCTTACATACACCTACATCAACAAATACATAGATTTTCATATACACATTTTTTACCAAACACACCTACATTATACATTTTACATACAAACATTCAATCTTACATACACATTTACGTACCTAAAAAAAATTATACAAGTTCTAAACTTAAAAAAATACATATAGAACTAACCTTTTTTAAAGTTTCAAGGATACGAAGACCGCGGAGAAGAGGTGGTGCCGGAGAAATGATGGTGGTGACCGGAGAGGAGTGGTGGTGATCTTAGTTATATTCCACAAACACAAAAATACACAAAAACGAGCAAGAAATTAAAGCCTATTACATGTATATAACAAAAGTAGAGAAGAAATTTAACATAAATAGAGTTAAACTAACCGATTTGGGCAAAAGATGGGTGTCTCCGACGGAGCTCAGGCGTTTTGTCGAGGGAAAAATGAAAGGAGGGAAGAAATGCGCTGATATTGGTCTGTACGTTCATTACCGGCGACACCCTGTCGCTGCTATTGGTACTACCGTCGCCGCTACTGGTTGAACCTGGATAACATTTGTGTGGCTAGGGTTTATTGCGGTTTAGGGACCTTTAGCGGAGACGGCGTCGCCGCTAATGGTCTAATATTTGTCGCTTGCCTGTTGAATCCCCAACCGTCAGATCTAGAAAATGATCAACGGCTGGAGTTTGGTCTAAGGGCCGGGACACGGATCGACCAATAGCGGCGACACTTGGCCTGTCGCCGCTAATGGTGTCGCCGCTAAAACCGATGGTTTCTTGTAGTGTCTATACATTAAACATAAAATAGTAAATAAGTTTGAATGTATTTTCTAATAAATTTATTCAAAAATCATTTTAACTTCAATGTTATCTCATTCTTCTAAAATTGTAATAATTATTTAGATAAAAAATATAACAATTATGAAAGTTTATTATTATTTTATTGAACTTTTCCTTTACAACTACATACGTTAAACTTTAAATTAATAACGACCAAGTTCTTTTTTTTTTTAATCTAGTTCAGTTAAATCACTCGATAAACATTATTGTAACTTTATTAGTGATACTAGTAAAAGATTGAAAAAAACTTAATATTTAGTAGGCAAAATATGCTCTTTTAAAGCGAGTCACTTGTAAGTAGATTTGTTTTATTCCTATTAAACTACACAAAATATGATGCGCTAAACTTGTAGATTGAATCAAGAGATGAAGGCCAAGCAAAAGTTTCAAAATTTGGTATGTGACAATGATTGCATATCATACATTATACTGATAATATGTATATATCTGGTGTCATTACTTTAGAAAGATAGTGACCTAACATTGGATTCGCTTGTGACAATGACTTGCATATCATACATTATACATGATAATATTGTATATATCCTGTGTCATTACTTTAGAAAGATAGTGACCTAACATTGGGATTCGCGTGCATCCACTGTGTGTGCAGATTAGCCTTCAGTATATGGAGACTCACGGTAGAAGTAGGTCATGTATCTGCACCGTTATATACAACGTCGATTCCGAACCCAACACCAAAATGAATGTTAAATCTTCCAAAACTCAACACCACATGCCAAGTCTCGCCGTGAAAATGAACAAGGAAGGAAGGATTGCAAAATCACAGTCGTTAAACGGAGAAAAAACAAAGTTTACTAGTTTGTCTGCGTTGGAGATGGTCGATGATGCCTTCAATTTAACAAATGGTGGGGTGGGTTTTTCGTTGGTCGAATTCGTCGGAGCCGTTGAACTGAAAAGGAGGTGAGTCGGGGATTACTTCAAAAGATTTCTTGTTTTGGTTATAAAGGATGAAAAAACTAATTTTATTTTCTTATTAATATGTAAAATAAATAATTTCATTTATTGCTATTCTTTTTTTATCTAGAAAAAAGGCACTCTTTCATAAAATAACTAACTTAATTATTTTATTTTATGTTTTGATAATATTTACCTAGACCTAATATAAATAATAAGCAAGCTTTCAATTATTAATTGTAGTTGTAGGCTTGCTTTATTATTTATTATTATATTATTATTATTATTATTATTATTAGTATTATAAGAAAGTCTTTTATTACATATAAGAAGTCTTTATGAGGAATACAACTTGGTCTCAAACGGAATCAAATAGATGCAAAATCAAGGGATTAAGAAACTTCTCAAAGTAGCTTTTCCAGTACTCTCCATATATGACCTCCTTATATCGAGCCATCCCGTCACGAGCCACCAGCTCAGGAAACGGTCCAATTTTTGCCGTCAGCAGTGGTGAGATGAATCTTGGGACTGACACTCTTGACTCGACGTCCGTGGGCAAGTGGTTGCCATGATCATACACACAAACAAAGCAAGCATTTGATTACTAACTTATCCATTATGCCCTAGCAGATTGATTTAATGAATCTTTCTTCTTTAAGAAAACATTGTTTATATCACAAGTGGGCAAGTGGTTGCTGATCTACACACAACAAAGCAAGCATTTGATTACTAACTTATCCATTATGCCCTAGCAGATTGATTTAATGAATCTTTCTTCTTTAAGAAAACTATTGTTTATCATCACAAGTGGGCAAGTGGTTGCCATGATCATACACACAAACAAAGCAAGCATTTGATTACTAACTTATCCATTATGCCCTAGCAGATTGATTTAATGAATCTTCTTCTTTAAGAAAACTATTGTTTATCATCACAAGTGGGCAAGTGGTTGCCATGATCATACACACAAACAAAGCAAGCATTTGATTACTAACTTATCCATGCATCATACATACACTCCACCACCATCATCCATCCATATTCACATTCATTTAGAAGCATTCACCTTCCTCAAAACACATAAAAATAAAAGAAAAACATGTCCTACATTGTTAGATGCTCACACCATCTTTTTTATTTTCCACATCAAAACACAAAAGATAACTTTGGTTAATTAATGGTGCTTGTTTGCAACATTGCATTGCTTTCTAATCTCACCTTTAGCGCCAGTGAGTGGATTGTTCTCCGTAAGAATGGTGATGGCTCTTCCGAAATGTTTAAAGAAATAATCTTGGCTTTTCGCCATTTTCTTCACATATGGTTTGGTTCTCTTGTCGTTCGCCAATTGGTGGTCCACAATCAACAATCCCTTGTTGTCCAAAATGTTCCTGTAATAATTGTTGTCTAGTTTCATAGGGGTACCGCGGTCATTTCTCACGTACTGCACGGCCTTTGGGTCAGGAATTGCATCCGGACACTTGTGGAGCATGTGCTCAACATGGCCTGGGTCAAGAGCAGGGTCCACCTCTGGGTAAAGGCGGTGCACCAGCTTCACGCAATGCGTCCTACCGACACTGTGAGAACCTATTACAAGAAAACCACTGTTACACTACATGATGCATGATGATGATAATGATACACATACCTAGTAAAGCAACAACTCCAGGGGTGTCAATGCCAATGCTCTTGAACCTTTCAAGAACCACATCATGCTCTCATTGTGATCTGGAAGATATTGCTCCAAGATATCAGCTCTGCTCCTCCTACCATCCCTTCTCCCTGTTTTTAGAGGTATGTATGGCCCACCAAGCTGCCATAAATCATAATCAACAAATTACACCCACAAATCAACATTTGTCATAAATAATATCTTCATAGTCATACTGAATTTCACCAAAACAAAGAAGGGTAAAAAAGTAAAACTGGTGTAACTGTAAGGGCAGGATTGTCAAATCAGATAATCTTATGGTGTACATAAATATAAAGAAAAGTAGTATAAATCTGTACCTAGTACAAGCTGAAGTGGACACATCCAAAACAAATTGCATAAAATTAATGCAAGGGAGTACCATGAGTAAAACTAACTAACTAATGCATAGCATGTGATGCCTCGTGTTCGTTAAAGGTAATGCATACCGATCTATGAATAGTTATGTTATGACCCAAGATCTATGAATGTTGTATTTGAAAGACTTAGGTTTGCTAACAAAAAAGGGCTAGCAGCGCAACCTGTTGCCCGTTTGTCTTCTATTTGACGTACATTGTTAGTAAATAAAATTTATACACCAATCTAACCTCGTGATTAACGCCTACCGATCCAAGTATCAAGGAATAATTTCATAGATACCCTGTACAAGAAAGTAATCCATGCAGAAAGACAGCACATCAAGAAAGAATACCTACTAGCCGGTTATAGATAAAGCTTGTATCTTTGTAGAAATTAGACAAGATAACAAAATTAAGTAGTGACTAATGCACTAAAGATAAATCCAGATTTTTTACATAATATGGAAGACTTAAGAAGGTGAAACTACCGCAACAATGCCATCCCTTCCGGAAAGCACAAGAATATCTGCACAAGAAACAACACCAGGGCACTCCCTCTCAAGAGCTTCCTTGATGGTTTCAAGATACCTGAAATTTCTAAGTCCAAAGCTCCTGTCTGTTTCTTTCTCAGACAGCACCCTCCTTGTTGAGTCCAGAAGCAGTGAAGCATCACATGACTATATATATATAATCAAAACAGTTAACTATTGATCAGACCCTTTTGGATGAATCATAGATACTTATGAATTAGATGCATGGATACCTCAACAGCACAGTCATGGAAGATGTTTCTGAGCCAAGAGAAAGCAGTGTTCTTGTGGCGTTTGTAAAGAAGCCCAACTTGTTCTCTTATGATATCTTCAGCCTGTGGGCATGAATCTTTGTAGAAGTTGAGGACAAGACCTGAGTCTGACTCCGTGTCTGCAACTGAACCAATGGCTATCAGGGAGAACAAAGCCAGCACGATGAGAGCTTTTGGAGCCATTTTTGCTTTCTGTCACTGTCTGTGATGCTTGGAAACCAGCTGCTGCTCAGTTTCTTATAATGCTGGACCTTCCTATCAGTGACGTCATATGTGATACCATCATATATAGTACAACTGCACAAAAATGCAAAGTAATAAACTTTTGTTCTAGTTCAATACCTTTTAAAACTAGGGAAAAAGTACTTTATATTTTTTTTATCGACGACAAAACCAATATTATTACCTCATCGAACAGATAGGAATACGCTAACCAGTTGGGCACTGGCGCTTACAAAAACAACCCAAAAACAGAAAAAAACGTCGAACAAGCTAAAAAGATGAATTATAAGTGTATACAAGTTATTAAAGAATAAATATCATACTCAACTAGAGAATTAGAAAACATAATTTATCCAAAAGATATTGGAGGCTTAAATATACATCCACTTACTAAATATATTAAACAGATTGTGGTCCGGTTATGTTCATTTATCGGGTAAAACCAAACCTATGACCGATGTTTCGGTTTTTGAATTTTCATAACTGATTAATCTTGGGTGTAAACGGGTTGTTTAATATGATTGTTATTTGTTCATTAAAATACCAAAGTAACAAATTACAAACAAGTGGCAGGTAAACGGGCAACAAGCTGCGCCACAACCCCTTTTGAATTGCAAAACCAATCCTACTAAAGACGAAAGGGCCCTTAAAGGTTGAAAGATTACTATTCACAACCTGTTGGACCCTGTTTAGAAATTTGGACGTCGTTAGATCTTAACTAATTTTGATTAATATATTATTTATATATTAGTTTGAATATAACAATAAGCAAATTTTCACGTTATTAAGAAGAATAAACAAATTAAAATGTTACAAGAAAAACTATAACAAAACTTGTCATGCATATAAAAATTAGTTCTAAACTTGGGAATTTAAATCATTTTAGAAAGATATATATATATATATATATATAATATATCTTATTGCTTTCAAGTTATTAAGAAGAATAAATCCTAGTATTACAGTAGTAAAAGATATATAATAGATTAATAGTTAAAGATGGTAACACTAACCCCTTTTCTGTTAATAAAGTTATCACTGTTTCCGTATTCTAATGCCACTGTCAACTTTAGTTTTCAAAATTTTTATACTTTATATTAGAGCTCAATAGTTCAAATTCTACAAACTATATATATGCATAAGAATATTTAGAAGTAGACGAGTAACTTAGCTTGCCATAAAAAAAAAGTTAAATTTTATCAATCAATTGTATTCTGATTAAATTAACGCTTAACTCAAGCAATCAAAAAGTTTTAAGAAAAGCCAAAGAAACAATTAAATTAATTCCTGTCTTTATTAGATTAATTTAAAGTTGACTTTTCTTCAAGTCATTAATTGCTTACCATAAGCATTGATTATGTATGGGGTGACGAATATTTCCACATATAAAAACTCATTTGTATCCAAATGATTTGAACTCCTAAGTTTAAAAAATTATTTTAAGTACATGAATGATTTTCGAGTGATATTAAAAAAGATAAATGAAATTAGTTTTAGAAAGATGCCTGCAATCTAAATTTATGTATCAGCCATTCATTAATATTTACGTTTTTTATTTTGCTTTCTTGAAAATTGAAACCCCAAAATTGAAAATTTATCCTAGTTTATATACACTACTGATATTCTCATGCGCTTTACAACGGGAATTTGGTAAGTCTCTGTTAGGTTTGTTACGGTACCGACACTCGCTATAGTAATTGAAGAGAAAACCTTACATCGATCGAAAACAATTAAAACGAATACCGATACCGATACTAATGTTGTTTTGAAAACGGCTATTTTGCCGTAAACTTAGTTCGGTTGGTTTGCGTATAATTTTTTTTGAAAACGGCTATTGTGCCAAATCGAATCGAAACAGACTGAACAACATGTGTATCAACATTTATTTTCATTATTTTTGCGTTCGATAAGCTAAGATCGTATCGCTACCATACCGTACTAGAATAAACAACATCGGTACCATTATGTATTATTTTTATGGTTTCTTGTTTGATAATAGATATCGTGTCGGTACCGTAGTTGATTGAACGAAAACCGAGTGAACATCAGTTTGTTACTGGTATGTATTTTTATTGTTTTTTTTTTCAATAGTCTAACACCATATCGCTAGCATACTGTACCAAACAACATCGATACCGATACTTTTATCCATTTTTATGGTTTTTGATTTTAAAAGGATCAATAAAGATTAAATTCTTACAAGTTGTAATCGTTGGAGAGAATTTTTAAAATTAGAATTATTATCGCCAACAGGTGAAAGTGAGGATTATTAAAATCCAATAACCCATAATAAAAAACAAAAACATAAGAAATATGAATTACTATCTATTATTAAAAACCAAATGAATACTAAATAAAATATTACTTAATAATAAAAGGTAAATATTTAAAAATTTTAGTTTACTGTTCAAATAACTATCTATTAATATGTATATATAGTATATAATATAATATAATAATAAAAATAATAATAATATTCTATGATATTTTCCATAGCTATTGTAGAGCTTTTCATGCCAAACCAATTGAAAACATGCTTACTTGAAATTGAAGTTCAAATAACATATGCGTTTAACATTGGATCCATCAAGTTAAGAGGTTATTAAATCTCAAATTCTAATCGTGTAGAAATAAATGATTATAAAAGTCATTATTTAACTTATTAGTTTATATAAAATAAACTTATTTTTAACACTCATTCTTTAAATCATATTATATAAATAATATGATCATTTCTAACAAGCATGTTAGAACATGAAACTTTAAAAAAAAATATTGTTATAAAAATAAAGTTTGTCTAACACTCAGTTAGAAATTTAACATTTACAAAAAACGTATAGTTTACACTAAATCCGATCTAACACAAAGGTTAGAAAAATTAACAATTCCAAAATCGTTTCTAAACCAAACGTTTGAACCATACGCCATTTGTTTTTTTATCACGGTATAGGATTTAAGATTGTACCACAATCTCAATAAATGCAAACACAACAAGTTGTACTACATACATATATCCCAAGGATAATATTTATAAGATCATAATCTCTAAATTTTTTTATAATAAATCCTTTTGTGAACCCAAAATTCTTATAAAGCTTTTAGATTGTAGCAATAATTTCACAACATCTGTTTTAAATTTGTAGGATGTGGGTACAATTATAATAAAAAATATATATATAAATAAATATAAAAAATTGTAAAGATACCCCGTTTACATAATTTTGGTAAATTATAGTACCCGTAGCGTGTACAAATCCATACAAACTTAAATATAAAATACAACATATTTAAATAAATCAATTCAAATCGTTGTCTTTGACAAGAGCTTGAGAAGCGTCTTCCTGTACAATTTCCGCTAGAAAACTTGAACCCATCTCCTTGTACGATCCTTCTTGGCTACAAAGATAAACAAACTGATGTTGACGGTTGCGGCTGAGGCATGTGTTCAACACGCTTCCCTTAAAACAGATTTCGGCCTCTACTAAAGACGATGCATCTGTTTACCAGGGTACAACAGCCGAAGTAGTATGTACATGCCGGAGATGGCTCACGCGCCCGAGGTTACACCGGGTAGTTATAGTGTTTGAACTTATGGAACAAATAAGGATGTGATGGTGGTGGAAAACGAGTAGAGAATACTCATCTTCTAGTTGGTCTTCAAGTGTTCATCCTTCTTCAAGTATTCTTCATGTATTATGGTTATGTATTTTTCTTGTAGTAACAAAAATGAAGCATAAAGGCTACTAATTGTATAAGAGTTAAAGATTAGTGAAAGGTTTCACTTAATTAGTTACTTAATTACAGACTTAAAAACTCTAATAAAACTAACTAAATGTCATAAAGAAACTCTACTCAAAAGTTTCTTTTTTATTCACCATATAAAGAATTTAAATAATATTTATAATTTCACTAAGTTATAAATTTACTAAATATCCATTCATCAAATTTCTAACAGTCTCTACAATTAGGCTTAGCTAATTAGTGTTACATTATCATCTCTTACATGCTCTAATACCACTAAACCTATGATATACCCATCTCTCATTGCTCACTAGAAGTAATGTTTATATTCAAATCACTGTTTGCGATTATTGTGGTATGGGTTTATAAACAACAAATCACCTATTGATTTCATGTCCCCTATAAGGCCATGTAGGTATGGAACTTGGTGAGTGATTGGTGTAAAATAAAGGTTGGAATTGGAGATTATAAAGATTGTGAAGGAAACTAAAACAAATTCATTCATGTGGCTAAAGAATAGAACAAAATTAGTTCAATCAAATGGATCGATGTTGTATTGGTATTTGTATGTAAAAGTAAAAATATTGGTATCCATGTTTTAGCAACTTGCTAACATGCTTTATTCTGTAAAATTTCTCCTTTACCGTTAAAAAAGGGTAAACTATCATTGCTATTTTTCTCACATGCAAAAACATAACAAAAAAAACTATATATAATAGCTATTCATACCACTTTCACGAACTATTATAAATACTGTATTAAGAAAACTAGAGTTACGTCAATAAATAATGTATTAAGAAAACTAGAGATACGTAAATATCAAGTAATGATTAAAATACAAAGGAAAGCTCTAAATTTATTAAATTAAATAAATGAAAGATACCCTTAACTAGGTATTTTATATACAAAATAATATATACAACTGCAGAGCTTCATTGAATTTTAACACTTTTACTTGAGCTTTAATTATTTTACCATGTCCACCTGTTTTTTGGTGTGATAATATTGGTGCTACATATCTTGCATTTAACTAAGTGTTTCATCAGCCTACAAAACACTTGGTGATTGACATGCATTTTATTTGTGACATGGTTTTGGCCGGTGTTTTATGTGTTCGGTATGTTTCCATTACGCTTCAGATTGCAGATATTTTGACGAAAGGACTATCTGTTGTTCATTTTGACATTCTGCGTTCAAGTTTCACGTGTATGCTCCTCATTCAGCTTGGGAAGGGAGCATATTAGAGTGTATTTTGTATAGCATGTATATGTATAGAGTTTGTTACGGTAGTTATGATTGTTATAAAGTTAGTTAGTATTAGTGTGTGTGTATATATACAGAGGATTTGTGTATGCTTTTAGTAAAAATGATCAAATGAGGATTGGAGTGTGACGCTGTCCCTCCTTAACAGCAAGTAGATTTCAAATAAAAAGTTGTTAAGGAGCTTGCAGTTGATTTTGTAAGATGATATTATATTTTACAATTTTTAGAAGAAGGCTCATATCACATATATTCATAGATTAAAATTTGATAATCAATATGTTTTAGTTATAGTTGTATAATCTTCTGAAAGATTATCTCATTAGGTTTTCAAAATATATAAATTTTTTACTAACATCACATTGTTATTTTTTTTAATTTTCTATCTTTTAATTATTATTATTGCTTTTGCATCTATTTTGTTTTTCATTTATAACTTTATTCGAAATCACCATATGTGGTTGATATATTTTTGCCGCAAGGAATCTGAGCGAAACCATTTGAACGTCGCTACAATTATTGTATTCGTTTTTGTGGTTTTATTGACGTGACGGTAACGTTTGTTGAAAATACCGTTGTATTTGCAATAAAGTTTTTTTAGGTACCGTGACCCACAACGAGTGTTGTTATAGTTACGGTACTGTGACGTACCAAACTAATTTTCTCACATGCTTATTTTTACGCACGTGTCATATAAATTCAAGTTGATTTACATCTAGACGTAAACTTTCATTAAAGTTATATTTAAATAACTTTTACATTTTCATTTACAATAAATTTAAAATCAACCTATACTATTGTCCACTTTAAATTTAGAGTAAATTGCCAAAATGGTTCCTAAGATTTGGTCACGTTTGCAACTTTAGTCCAAAACTCAAACATTTTGAATTTGGGTCCCTATGGTTTCAATTGTCTTGCCACTTTCATCCAAAATAGTTAACATCCAGTTTTTTTTTGTCATTTCCCCCTTTTAATGAAGGACAAAATGGTTAGATTTTTTTTCATATGTTATAATAAAACGTTAAAAGACCATTTTACCCTTCGTTAAAAGGGAGAAAAAGGCAAAAAAAAAGTTGGATGTTAACTCAAAAAAACTGCTTAAATTTTGTTTTTGAATGAAAATGGCAACAACATTAAAACCACTGGGACCCAGATTCAAAAGGTTTGAGTTTTGGACTAAAGTGGCAAAAGTAACTAAACCTGAAGACTAGTTACTCCTAAATTTAAGTTTATTGTTTTCAATGGACTAAACATGTATAGATATTCTTTAGAGCATATTTTAGTCTGTTACTATACTGACCCAAAATAAATATCAATTGAAACCACGTGAGGTAGCATAGATAATCTTATTAGTTTTATATATAAATTACAAAATTTTAAATAATGTAATAAGAAAACTAGAGATGCATCAATATCAATAATGATTAAAATACAAAAAGAAAGTTCTAAAATGATTAAATAAAGAGTTAAATGCTTGGTTGGTCCCTGTGGTTTGCAAATCTTGCAGACTTGATCCCAGTGGTTCACTAATTACACACTTGGTCCCAGTAGTTTCAAATTTTGCACTCGGGTGGTCCTTACCACTAACCTTTGTTAGATTTCTCAGTTAAGTATATGCAAAATTACTATATTACCCTCCTTCACAAACCTGCAACCTCCACATCCACCTTAAACCCACCACCACCTCCACCGTCAACTGACCACCACCACTGCAACAATCACCGGAAAGGTTAGAAGAAGGAGGTACACCGAAACCGAATGGGTGTTGAGGCGGTATTCTCGGCGGCTTCAGTCGTCTTCTCCGGCGCTCCGGCAAGTTGCAGGTTTCTCGGCGGCTTCAGTCGTCTTCTCCGGTGCTCCGGCGCTCCGGCAAGTTGCAGGTTTTTCGGCTGTGTTTCCTTTTTCTGCAAAATCAATGTAACAAAGATCGAAACTCAAAAACTCGAACCAAAACTCTTTGAAATTTCACTGAAACAGTTTGAAATCATCAATCAACACACCAAAACGGATCCAAAATTTCTCCGAAACTGATCAAAAATCAACCGAAATGATCCGTACGAATGAACAATATGTATCATTTTCAGTTCATCTTCTTCAGTTCAGATCTACTCGAATCAAGCTCAACATGAAGGAGTTGCAGGTTTCCGGGTAACGAAGAAGATGAAGGAGTTGTGAGGGCATAAATGGAGGGGCTTAGTGCAAAAGATGAAGAGGAAGATTTGTTGTAACAGATTAACGGCAATGTGTGGTGGTGAGAACAAATTCACAGGCGATCAATGGTGGTGATAAACGATTCAACCTCAAATCGGTCTAACAAAATTATAATTGGAAATCGTCCAGATCTGTAAAATCAGTAATTGTTTAATGAAGGGGGTTGGAGATGAGCGGAGGTGGCTAACCGGAAGGGGTGACCGGAATTCCACGGATGTCGGCGTTTACAGCCGGTAACTTTGGGTCTTGGAAGGAAGATGGCGGTGAACGGCGGCGAGGGTATGGCTGAGTGGTATGGCGGTGAAAGGCGGCGAGGGTGAGGGTGGTGGTAGCAGAGTAGTTGCATGTGGTAGCAGAGAAAGGATGAAGAAGACGAGGGGTATAATAGTAATTTTGCATATACTTAACTGAGAAATCTAACAAAGGTTAGTGGTAAGGACCACCCGAGTGCAAAATTTGAAACTACTGGGACCAAGTGTGTAATTAGTGAACCACTGGGACCAAGTCTGCAAGATTTGCAAACCACAGGGACCAACCAAGCATTTAACTCTTAAATAAATGAAAGATACCCTTAACTAATCATAGCTCAGTAGCTATTATATAAACCTACAAAGTTAAGTTTCATCTACAATAATACACGTGAGTTTTTTTTCACTCTTGACGTGTGCGTATATATACATATTTTTACAATGAATTTTACATATGAATTCGGTTTTAATATTTATAAAAATGATCTATGCCTTAACATTAAGACACACACAAAAAAGACAAGTATATCCTATCATATATGTAGTAAAGTATAGGTAAGAATCACACGTCGATCCATGAAAACGGGTTGACGCATAAGTACTAAACCGTTGTCATTGGTTTACCGATAAAAAAAAAGGTGAATGCGTTTTTTTAACTAAAATTGTCTAGAAATATATTTTAAAACATACAAGACTCCAAATATAAAAATATATATTATCTTATTTTATAAACAACCTAAACATGTTAATTAAGTCGGACATGTCACGAAGGCACTTGCTCAATCTTTCAATTATATAGACAATTAATATCCCTTTCGGGAATCCTAACATGATAATCCTTCGGACAGTTAACGCGATAAACACACTTTAACCACCTAAAATCATTCATTAGCGAGCTATCGATATATTTTCATGAAAATCTTCTAAAAATAAGTTAGTCATCCGCTAAGAGTTTTCTAACCTCACTTCAATACCGAATCACGATACAACCACCGAGACAAGCATAAAGTTGATCATATCACAAACTATTCCTTCTTTAAAATTTTGAACACAAATCTACTAAGGATAGCAATTTCAACCAAAATTACTAACAAAGACTATGAACCATGTCAAGAAATCGCAACACCATCTAACCCGTTAAAGTCCTTACGTGTAAGAAAGTATTCTTGATTAAAATTAGATTTGTCTTTTATTAAATCAATACCCATTTTTAGTTTCACGGTGTAGATATATTAACAAGTTAATAGCCTACTAACAAGTGCTTAATCAAGGGTTTTTCAACATACCTCAACAAAACATTTATTAATCATCCAAGATAACCAACAAAAATCAAGAATCCAACATCAATGAAACATGTTTGCCATATGATCATCAAGATTCAAACATGAAAAAGTACCATAGTTTCATACAAACAAGATTAAGATACTAAGGATTGTTCATACAACAAGTGAACTAGTGTTTTTGCCCAAAGGTTACAATAATACATATAACATGAGCTCAATGCTTAAAATGTGCTCAAAAGTTATGAAAAGAACAAAGATTCAAACCATAAACAAGCAAGGATTTGATGTATTGGAGGATAGATAGGCTTTTTGCAACTTAGAGGCTTGAAATCGACCAAAACAGGCTGCTTTCGGACCCCAGGAATCACCCAGAAGATGGAAAAAAGCTCTAATAATTGACCAGTTGCGTTTGTTTAGTTTTATAAAGGGTTTTCATATCTACACGGCAGTGCACTTTAAAGTGCACGTCCGTGCACTGACAACTATAGGGTGACGGCATTGTAGAATGGGTCAAACAAGTGGATGACTGGGCGGGAAAGTCGAACCAAGTGCACGGTCGTGTATCTCTTTGAAATCAATCTTTTTCTTCAAGGTTCAGCTAGTGCACGGGGGTGCACATGGGCGCACGGTCGTGCGAGCGGAGAAGTTAATTGCGTTGCTAGTGATCTGTAAGTTCAACAGAATGTGCAGATTTCATCCGAAATGCCCGGAAATTCATTTTTTTCTCCAACTTTGTCTTTGGCACGCCGTTTAAGATCTAAAAACCCAAAAGTACATGATTAAGTACCTAAAATATGTATAATTTAACGTATATCAACACTTTAACATTTCATATTTCCAATTACAACCCCTCAACTTTGTAATCACTTTTTACGTGTTTATTTTTTTGTACGTATCGGTATAAATTCAGGATAATTTACGTTTCAATGAATTTCTTTTTTCGGAAATGAGTAGGCTCAAATATAATACATTTTTGTGATATTTTATGTACGTTTTTAGTTGGTTTACATTTTGACATAAATTTTGGTGTTCACACTTTCACATTTAATTTTGACACTTACAACCCCTCAACTTTGTAATCACTTTTTGCGTGCTTATTTTTTGTTCGTATCAATATAAATTCAGTTTAATTTACGTTTTAATGTAATTTCTTTTTTTTGGAAATTGGTAGGCTCAGATATAATACGTTTTTGTGTTATTTATGTATGTTTTTAGTTGGTTTATATTTTGACATAAATTTTGTTTTAAAACAAGTCTGGTCAAATATAATACATTGGAAAGAAACTTAAAAAAACGGCTCAACTAACGACGCGTTTTCTGATGAAGCTACAAAAGGATCTGCAACTGTTGTTTTTCGATGAAGCTACAAAAGGATCTACGCAGTTGCACAACCTGAAGTTAGAGGGGGAAGAGAGGCTGGCCGGAGGACCGGGCCTTCGCCGGAATCGGTTATAAGAAGATAAGGTTGTCTACATCTTACTTACTCTTCTCATATCATACCTTAGATTTACTATTCGTGGGATTTACTATGATGATAATGATATTATTGTCTTGATATCATTTTTGTATGTCATAACCAAGTTTTCATATTTAAGTAAGTTATGGATATAAAATATATTATGTTGGCTATAAAAAAAAATTTATTGCCTACCTAAAAATAAATAAGGTCGTAAGCTACGAATAATTCGAACGCTGGACATATATATATATATATATATATCATGTTATATTTATTTGATGATCAGTATTAGCTTAAGAATAGCATTTTTTATTTTATGAAACACGATATTAACTTAAGAAATTACCTTTTTTTTATGAAAACACGATAAGACGTTTGTATTATATAATAATAAGTAAATAAATAACTAAAAAATTGATTTAGTGAGCCACAAAAGACGGTTGTGTTTGATAAAAAGGTTGTATTCAATTTTTTTTTATCTATCACAAGCTATAGCGATTACATTACCGTTATTGTACCACAATGAAACCAATTGCTTATGAGCAAACAACAAACGTAAACTTTTTTAGGAAACGAGTTAGATCAAATATCATACGTTTTTACACTTATTTTATGTATGTTTCGTAAATTTTGTTCCAAACCATGTGAAGTCAAATTATGGTTTCTTTTTTTTCATTAAAAAACTCTAATTAATCCTTTTGATTACATGTGTTAGTTTTTCTTTTATGTCCGTTATGTTTTATATGTATGAGCAGGTGACATATAATATGTTTTGATTCTACGACATAAATTTGATTTACATTTACTTTACGTTTTAATTCAATCTCAATGCTTATATGGGGTTACATTGAGGTTAAGCAGATACGTCAAAACACGTGTTTTCATATGATTAACGTATCACACAACATTTAGACTAATCCATTTGATGTTGTCATGTACCCGCGTCACAACGTGTGCGAATTATACGACTAGTTAATATAATTCATGTATATGTAACTTGATTGTGTAAGTATATAAAATAAATAGAATAACAATAATAGTGTACTTTGGGATCTAAAGTGTGTAGCGTGAGTGAAGGGAATACAAAGACAGGTACACGTGATTTTAATTCGACACGAAATTGAGGTTCCTTGAAAAGGATAAGTCCGTGGGACCCAATCTGTCAAAATGTCCTCATTTCATGTCTAGCTGACAACTTGCTTGTTTTTGAACGGCATTATTATTGCAACTTGTTAGAACTAAGAATCTCCAAGCAATATTCATGCCATACGGCACACAACCAAATCGGTACTCTATGTTCCTGCAAATGGTACTATTTTTTTGAATCAACTAAATTCAGATTTCAGGGTATATATCGGTTTTGGTATTTGCTTGATAGAAAATGTTACTTTCTATGTTTTGGTAACAGGTAACTCAAGATTGATGTAAAATGTAAAATAAAAATCATGTAAAATACGTAAATGGGTTTTAACATGAAAGTGAAGGCTTTTTTTGAATGTTTTTTTTATTTACATAACATTAAGAATGATGTTTAGTTGTAAAATATAAAATAAGATCGTGTATTTACCCTAGTAAAGTAATAAGTAAAAGGCGCAGAGAATCACGATTTGAAGACTATTATTAATTTTGATGAGTTTATAATTAGTAAAAGGCGCGTTGAAGTGTTGATGCAATTGGGCGATCGGGTGGTAAATCGTAGACTTGGATATCTCCTACCAATTGGAAAATTCAAAACGGAGGTAATATCATACTTGCCAAACATATGGATAAATCTTCGGAAATTGATGACACTAAATTAATTACATGGGAAAGTAATTGAATCCAACTAGTGGTGCGCAAATCGGTTTTTTGAATTCGGTTTTAGGTATGAACCGGGTTTGGGTATGACTGGGTTCTATAAAATCGTGTATTGACAATACCCGGGTCGGGTCTGGGTTTTATACAAAAAATGTATACCTTATAAACCTGGGTTTGGGTTGGGTCCAGTTCGGGTTTTCTAATAACCGGGTATTATAATACCCTATTTCCGGGTTTGGGTAGGGTCGGGTATGGATTGGGTTGGGTTCGGATATACCTCGGGTATGGATCGGTATGCTTCGGTATTCATTTTTTTACATAAAACATAGAAATATGAAATACAAAACCTTTTTATTTCATAAAACATATAAATATATGACACCTAAATAATCATAGAACCAGGTCGAATAAGATGATTACATAGATAGATTCGAATAACTTGATCGTCTTTGTTTATTGTCCGTCTCAAGGATAACACTTGCAGTTAAACTAAACATCAAAGAACTCTTTTATATGGTATAGAGATACAATGTAAACAAAAAAAATGGTCAAAATACACTTTCTAACGGCTATATAGCCGTTACCAAGGTACAAAACTCGAAAAAAACAAAAAAAAAACGAAAAAAACCTGAACATGGTATTGGAAAACCCGGACCGGGTATTGAAAAAACCGGTTCTGGGTTCGGGTTGAAAACGGGTATAAAAAACCCGGTTCCGGGTTCGGGTTTTATAACAGAAATGCATACCCGACCCCTACCCTATGGGTAAGGTCGTGTATAAAAAACCCAGGTTATATAATATCTGATTCCAGTTTTTTTTTTCAGGTCTGGATCCGGATTCGTGTTTTTTGTGGACCACTAAATCCAAGTGGGGGATTTGCCTAGAACTACTAACGCCAATATAAGCCCATCGAATATTATTAAAGGGTGGGCTCACTTATATATTGACAACACTATACATGGGGTTATTTTTCATGGGTATGACAAAGAGACCAACTGGATTGTTGACTAATCATGGGTCGCTAAATGATTCGTAAATTTATGTGGACTTGAACCCAATAGCTCTCCTTCCTAAACCCTGGTGTTTAAAAGTTTGCCTTTGCTAATGAACCATTACTCCATTGGTAAAAAAAACTTTGTTCTTAATCTATTGTTTTATTCGGAGACTTTAAATAATCATTGACCTTTTGAGCCATTTGATTACTTCTGTTGACTTTGAATAATTTAATTACTTCCGAAACTGCATCAATAACACTATAGCATATTACTAAGACTATGTGAGCAGTCCTGTCCGGTTCTATATCATGCAATTTTTAAAGCAATTCACAAACCAAATCTCAAAGACTGATTTTCCAAAGTAGTTTTTGTAGTTGGATGTAGGTAATTAAATAAATGTTGAATACATACACCACCATATATTTAATAAAGAAATCAAGGAATTGATTAACCTTTGCATATATTACTTTTATGGAGAGTTCAAATGAGAAGAAAAATTTTGTAAGAAAAAAATATAATTTTTAAACTAATAGAAAATCTCAATTTACTTCATTTAATGCGTGTATTTAATATTATGAAAAGGGGCATATAGGTAAATATATAATTGTCATTAATTAGCTAATTAATTAAACTTGTAACTCATTTTTTAATATACTTTTTCAAAATAAAATAATTTATGGTGAAGGACAATTTTCGACATATGTAGGATATATTTAGTATATGTATGATAAATTTTGAAATGTGTAGGTAAATTTACATGTGGGTAGGTAAATTCCGATAAGTATAAGATATATGAAGGATAAATTTTGAAATGTGTAGAATATAATGTTTTTGTTTTATTAGTGAGAGATAACATAATTAATGAGAGCAGTTATATTATGTTTTACCATTATACTCTTTCTTTTTTTTTCTTCTCACATAAAATTTCTTCTTAAATGAACCTTCCTCTATTACCTTTAAGGAACAATTAAATAGTTAAAAGGTCACCATATTTTTTTAATTCTGAATAAATCAGGATATGGTAAAAGTTGTTTTTTTTCTTCGGCTTCACGGTCGTTTTTGAAATATAACTTTAGAAGTTTTACCTTCAACAACTTGAAATACCATATAATCATTATCTTCAACACCAAGCGAGGTAACTGCTTTACGACAATCATTAGACATTTGGTATCCGGATGATGTCTGTTTGACGAGAACAACAGCCCAAAGGTCACATTCATTTGTTCGAAGAACGACTGGACTAACAGGAAATTCGAGTGGATCATATTGTTCAATGGAGTCAATTGGTTGTAAAGGTCATTAGTATTTTAATTTGAAATAAGATAAAGCAATATACAAAGGTAATAATGAAGCTAATTTGTGTAAATTGAAAGATACCAAAAAATGTCACATATGTTAGTGTTACACTAGATGTATTACAGGGGCTTAAAATGTAAAATTAAAATGCTGATAAGGATTAGAATGTAAACAGTACTAGAATCAGGTATATATTGAAAAGGAATCGTTAAACGGTTAGAAGTCGTTAAATAACAAACCTAAGTTGTTATAACGATCAGCTTTAACCATTAAATCGTTAAACGTGCAGCCAGATAAGCAGGTGTGGAAATTTCTTACTAGATTAAAAAACACAAAATTACTTCCATCACACATTCATCATAAACATATGTTTTTTATATTATAATCGGTCAATAACTAAAAGCTTTCTATAGCTTTAACCACATAAGTTACAACCTGTACATCAAAGTGAAATATAAAGGATAAGATACAATATAAACCGTCAGATTATCATAACTAAATTGATCCGTTTAGAATAAAATATTCAACCATATATACAGAGAAGAAAATCTTAAATATTACTACACTTAATTAGTCTAATATTCAATAATATACAGCTCACAAGAATGTTTCAATGTTGGGAGATAAGGAGATAATTTTTCTTCTACCCGTAATGACCATATAAAACCATAGGTTAAGAAAACAAGAGGTTTAATGAGAGAGTATGACTTTTAGAGATCACTTAAAACCAATGTTTTTAGAACGAACTGGACGTCAAACCGATCTTCTTACCGGTTCAATGATCCGATTGATCGGACCGGACGTAAGAACCGGAAGGTATCGTAAATATTATAAAAATTAATAGGTTTAATCTGAAATACATATAAAAAACCGGTCGAACCCTTCTAAAAAACGGTCCGACCAGCCGGTTTTCTGGCCAAACCGCGGGTCGCCCGTTTCAACTTCGGTTCAATGCCTTTCCGGCCCTATACCATGACCCGGACCGGCTCAACCTCCGGTTCCCGGTCCGTCTGGCAGGTCCGGTCCGATTCTGAAAACACTACTTACAACTATCAATGGCAGAGGTAAGTTGAAGGACCATCATGTTCCTTTACGATTGACCATCCCAATTTATGTCTGTTTTAAAATCGAGATTAACTTACAACTATCAATGGTGTAGGTAATTTTGAGGGACTGTGACCATCTCAGTTTATCTCTCTTTATAAAGAGCGTTTGAGATGAAGAGATAGAGTGAAACAAAGTTGTGCAAAACTAGGGTTTTCTAAGAGAAAGAAGATCTCTTCTTTCTTTTAGGATGTGCCCAGTAATAAATAATAATAAATATAATATAAACCCATTAAATATTTTATTTAACCTTCTACAAATAATCAAAACAAACTAATACTAATTGTTAAAACGAGTATTAGTATTATATATTTAGACAAAAGATCAAATACAACTCATGTTAACGTACCAATAGGGTGAAAATTTAAAATGGGGGCGGTGGCAATTTCATAATTATGTGAATTTGAAAATATTGATAAGGACTAGAATGTAAACAATAGTAGAATTAGGGATCATATTGTAACGAAATCGTAAACAATTAGAACTCGTTAAATAACAAGCCTAAGCTGTCATAACGATCAGCTTTAAGTTTAACCACTAAGTCGTTAAACGCGTAGCTAGATAAGTAGGTGTGGAATTTCTTTCTAGATTAAAAAACACAAAATTACTTCCATCACACATTCATCATAAACACAAGTTTTTTTTTACTTTATAATCAGTCAATAACTAAAAGATTTCTTTAGCTTTAACCACAAAACTTACAACTTACCGGTACATCAAAGTGAAATATAAAGGATAAGAGGCAAGATAACTCGTCACATATCACAATTAAAATGAACCGTTTAGAATAATGTGTAACCGATGAGCAGAAAATTCTTGCAGTGCTTCCACACGACGCGAGGTAAAGTATGTCGCCATACTTACATCGAAACCCATGTCTCGGAAGTGACATTACATTACTATTTATACTAACACACGAGTAGCTTAAAATATTATCTTATTCATCAAATTATACTATTCATCAACTCAATCATAATCAAGAAGTTCACGACCCAAAATCATTATTTTCTTTTATCTATATACCATGGGGCCCGATTGTTAATATGGTGTTGTGCTCACTAACCGTTAACGACGTCATTGTGGAACGCGCGATCAACGCGGTCAAATGACGTCTCGTCCTTGCCAACCCATTTTAGGGTTTTGTTTGTTATTTTTAAATGAAAACCAAGAAAATATGAAATGCTCTTTGATTTTTATTCTTCAAGTGGTTGTCGATTTCTAAAAATTTAACCAGATATATAGAATAAACAATTACATATTACTAGCCTTAATTAGTCTAATAGAATTAATCTAATATTCAACAAAATACAACTCACCAGAATGTTTCAATGTTGGGTGATAAGGGGATAATTTTTCTTCTTCACGTAATCACCATAAAAAAACATAGGTTAAGAAAACAAGAGTTCTAATTAGAGAGTATGACTTTTAGAGATCACTTACAGCCAATGTTTTCAGAACCGGACTGGACGTCGAACCGATCTTCTTACCGGTTCAATGATCCGATTGATCGGACCGGACGCAAGAACCGCAAGGTATCGTAAATATTATAAAAATTAATAGGTTTAATCTGAAATATATATAAAAAACCGGTTGAACCCTTCTAAAAAACGGTCCGACCAGCTGGTTTTCCGGCCAAACCGCCAGGTCGCCGTTTCAACTTCGGTTCAATGCCTTTCCGGGCATATCCATGGCCCGGACCGGCTCAACCTCCGGTTCCCGGTCCGACCGACAGGTCCGGTCCGGGTCTGAAAACACTTCTTACAACTATCAATGTCAGAGGTAAGTTGAAGGACGTCGTGTTTCTTTACATTTGACCATCCCAATTTATGTCTGTTTTATAATCGAGATTAACTTACAACTATCAATGGTGGAGGTAAGTTTAAGGGACCGTGACCATCCCAATTTATGACTTTTTTTATAAAGAGCGTTTGAGATGAAAGGATAGAGTGAAACAAGGCTTTGCAAAACCATGGTTTTCTAATGAGAAAGAATCCCTTCTCTTCTTTCTTTCAGTGAATAGGCCCAGTAATTAATAATAATATATATAATATAAACCCATTTTATATTTTATTTAAGCTTCAACAAATAATCAAAACTAACTAATACTAATTGCTAAAACGAGTATTAGTATTATATATTTAGACAAAAGATCAAATACAAATCATGTTAATGTACGAATAGAGTGAAAATTTAAAATGGGGCATTGGCAAGAGCGGCTCAACCTCCGGTTCAATGTATTTCCGACCCGATACCATGACCAAGACCGGCTCAACCTCTGGTTCCCGGCCCGGGTCTGAAAACATTGCTTACAACTATTAATGGTGGAGGTAAGTTGAAGGGAACGTCATGTTCTTTACGTTTGACCATTCCAATTTATGTATGTTTTATAATGGAGATGAACTTACAACTATCAATGGCGGAGGTAAGTTGAAGGGACCTTAACCATCTCATTTATGTTTGTTTTATAAAGAGCGTTTGAGATGAAGAGAAAGAATGAAACTGGGCTGTGCAAAACAAGGGGTTTCTAATGAGAAAGAAGACCCCTTCTTCTTTCTTTTAGGGATGAGCCCGGTAATAAATAATAATAAATTTAATATAAACCCATTATATATTTTATTTAACCTTCTATAAATAATCAAAACAAAATAATACTAATTGCTAACACGAGTATAGTATTATAAATTATAAATTCAGACAAAAGATAAAATACAAAGCATGTTAACGTACGAATATGGTGGAAATTTAAAATGGGGGCGGTAGAAATTTTGTAATTATGTGAATTTGTATTTTCTCATGCCAGCTAGTATTGTTCGCGTAAGTTCCCGTCACCCCCTCCCCTTTTTGCTTTGATTTTTGATATAATCTGATTTTAATCTCTTTCATTTATCAATATTATAAAGATGTTTTATATCTATTATTTATAATCTGGTTTATTAGAAAATTTTAGTTAAAAAAGAATTTTCTTTTATATTATTTATAAATATTAACATGAAATTAGTTTATAATATAATTTTATAAGTTTTCTTTCACAATTACCATTAAGTTTTATAAGTCCTTATACATTTATCTATTATACTTACATAGATTTTTATATAAACTTAAAATCTTAAATTTGATTTATAAAAATTATTTTATAAATCATGCTCTTAAATAATTATTTCTCTTTTACTTGACCAAACTATCAAATCTATTTGAATAGCTCAAATTAGATAATGTTATTGATTTTCTTAAATTCTTAAAACAATTAATCAAACATTTAATTCTTATAAATTCTTAATTTTATCCAAAATTCTCGGTTAGTCTACAAACTTAAATACAAATTCGTTTATTAAACGGTATCCCATAAATTTCAATAGGATAATGCTTTGAGGTTCTCCCAACATCATCATATATACACCTTTGTGTGACAGCTTTGTTAATCCATGTAAGTATATAGTTTCCTCTATAACTATTTTTACACTTTTGAGGTGTCAGATGTGCCATATACTAAAACACACTATATTTTCCACTAAAATACTTGTACAATTTAATTATATGGTTATTTGTTATCTTTTTGCTATTATTATACTTACCAAATATTTTAGCCTTTATCATCACTGACTAAAGCATAACAAAAAAACAACAATCAAATTGGCATATCATCTAGAACAGGGAAAGCAAATTCAAGTGTAAAAAAGTATTCTTATCGGATGCATTTTGGAAATGTTTTACACACTATGTTCTTTAGACATATCATTAATTTTTGTTGATAAATGAATCGAAATAACTTTCTTTTTTCTTTTTTGAATGGCAAATTTCTCTAGTTTATGCCATGTATGAGACTTTAATTCACTTGAATACAAGACCTCCCCCTCCTAAACCCAGGTGTGACCCCATCGGTAAATAACTCTGTTCTTAATCTATCAATTTGTTTGGAGACTTTGAATAACCATTGAGCTTTTGAGCCATCTGATTGCCATTTAATTACTTCCATCATAACACTATAGCATATTACCAGGACTATGTGAGCAGTCCAGTCCGGGTCTACATCAGGCAAGTTTTTAAGCAATTCACAAACCACATCTCAAAGTCTGATTTTACATAGTTATTGTAGTTGGGTGAAGATAATTAAATAAATATGTAGAATACATACACCACCATATGACGCCCCAAATCTTCCAAAGGAAAATTAATTTAGAAACACCAATCCAAACAACCTTAAAAAGACTTTAAGCTCAAATGAAGGTAATATCAATCTAAAACTAAAACACCCTCAGTTACAAAATTTATAAAAATCACTTTTAACAATAACTCAATTTAGTACAAACTAAAATACCCTCAGTTACATGTTTCACGAAACCATAGATCGACAAAACAACCAACTGATTTATACACTTTGTAAGGCTTCGTGAGTTACATGCTTCACGAAACATAGACCGTTTGATCGATTCAAGTCAACCTCATGATTCAGTGGCTTCAACTTGCAAAAATGGGTTTAAACAATTACCTTTTTCTACAAAATTTCACAACTCTTTTGCATCAACCGAACAATGGTTTCTGATAATGTGGCTCAGGGCATAAAATAGCCGAATTGGAAACATGTGGCGGTTGGCTTATGAGTCAATTTGTTTGCATTTTATGTCTACTACAAGATGGCGAATGTGAGGTGCATACCACTTTACTCTTTCTACATGCTCAACAGACACATCCCAATTATAACCTGCAAAATCACCAAAAAGTTCAGATTTTTTCTTAACTGTTTCAAGAAAAAAAAAAAGCTCTTTACCTTCGGATCTTGAAATTTCTTTAATTGATTTTGAGACTTGTTCTGTCCACGAATCCTCTTCAGAGTCCTTCACGTTTCCATGCACATGCATCATCCCACCCTCGCTCCTGTCAAAACGATCCGTTTGTTACGAATCGAATCGATAACCAATTGATCCAAAGAAAATAGATCGAAGCTTGAAAGAAAATTAGAGAGATATCAAGACTTCATATTTCATTCATAATAATAACTTAGAAACATAAATGGCTGTATATAGTCTTGAAAATAAATAACCATTACTACCACTAACACCACTACCATAACTAAAAACATGCAACATAAAGGAAACAAACTAATTGCAATGCAGATGCATGGACTTCATGGGTTGACCGAATAAGGCACACATCACCGTTATAGAAAGAACACGTAAATAAACTGTTGGAACTCACTTGAAAAAGTAATTGTATATTCAAAGGTTTGTGAAATGGAAAATGAAAATATTTTTCCTGGTCAGAAATCAGAATGCACTCTCTTATTACCCCTCAGTAATGAAATTACCGTAATGCCTTTACAGCAGTAATCCAACTACCCTCGCTTGATGGTAGCAGACCAAGATTGACTCGATCGGCAACTCCCTGGAAAAAAAATAAAGTCAATTAGTGTTATACATTTCATCGTACAAAGTTCCTTTTTTTTAATTTTTGAAGTCCAACCAAATGATGGAAAGATAAATCCCATCCACAGTAAAAGAAACAAAGACAAGATTAAAGTTTACAAGAAACAATTGAAAATAAAGTGTTGAACGTTAAAATACCTAACAAGTTAACACTTTCTAAAACGGTTTTAAACTAACATTTGCAAAATTTAGGGCACAGAATTACTGATACAACTAGAAATATGCAATTTTTAAAGACAATTGAAAAACAAGAAGCCTTACTTTAGGTGCTGTGATACGATTATCTCCTTCGAGAACGACACAACGATCAGCAACACCATTTGCTTCAAGATTATGCCTGAGAGCCTCTATCGCATGGGGATTCCATTCACAAGCATACACCATTTTTGCATTAGCCCTGTTCAAGGCTCATGTTAAAACTAGCAACTTATTTTTACTTCGTTATGAATATGTACATTGGCGGGCTTAACGGGAAAAAATTAAAGTATGTAATAATATTTTCAATTCCCATACCCACTTTAAAACAAACTTCTTAAACAATTGTTCTTTTTATCTCTCCTTTTCTTTCAAACCTATACCCATTACCAATCCCAATTACGAACCAAACCCCACCTAAAAGTCTAAAAGCACTATGTTTCTTAAAATGATTATGTTTCTTAAAGTGATTATGACATACTAAAAGAGTAGAAAAAATTGTACTTGACTAAAAATGGTAGCGTGAAGTATCCAATGCCAGCAAACAAGTCAACAATAACTTCCTCTTTGCAGTCAAGCTGCCCCATTCTACGCTTCTCAGAGAGATTACCCCATGAAAACATGCATTTGGTAGCATCAAACGAATAAAGAACTCCATTCTCCCGATGGTCAACCCATCCGTTGACCCCAACTAGAATCTCCAGCCCACTATCTCTCTTCCAGTAGGTAAAACCCTTCCCTAAGTAATCGAATTTTATCAACGATTAACCAGTAGAATTTTGTGAAACATAAAATGCATGCATTAGAATGTTAGCTTACTTGTCGAGCAAGGCGAGTGGCGCCAAGTGAGTCAGCAACAATCAACCAAAGCTCCTTTCCTAGCGAGTCCCAAACCGAGTCCTTGAAAGAAGTCATCGGAAGCACAACAATGTCACCTAATCGCTCCCATCTAGAAACAAGAATCAAATTTTAGCACCTGAAAATTCACACCTAACCTACTATTAACATCACCAAAAATAACTGAAAATGTCATACCTCATGGGTAGTTGTTCCAAGAGTGTTGTAGGCAGATTGTGACGATTTAACAAAGAAGCAACAGCTTCTTTCATTACTTTCAAAGGAGAACTTGAAGTTTTTTTAACTTTGACAACATGGTCAGCATGTGCGGTTGCACCAAATACCGCCAAAAGATCCAAGGCCCTTGCACTTGAAACAACTTCAACATTTCTTGCAAATTAAGGTTACTTACTTCGTCTACTGCTCCATTTGAGTCTGGTTTCTTATTTTGGTAAAGTGCCACAAATTCTTTGGTGATGGGAAAACAAACATGAACTCCATTTTCTTGTGTATATACTTTTCTCTCTGTATCTAACCATCCAAACTTCTTTAATATATCTTTTGCGGGTTTCGCATGCTTTTTATCAACTCGTAGAACCCAACGCAAAGGCACCATCGTTTTACCATATATGCCCTCGAGGTTCATATCAATACCCACATTTGATCTCTTTTCAGGAAAGGTATCTGATTGGTCCTTGGTTTCATTAAAAGGTTCAGCCAAAGAAACTAATGAAAGCAAGTTTAGTTTCATTGGTTCACTAAACTTGGTTCCAAACGCATAACACGAAGCACCACCACCTATAATAACAAGATCATCACCAACAACACTCGTTGTCGAACGAACAAAAAGGTCTTCACCAACGGAACTCAACTTGATACGCTTCCATACACTGGACCCCACTTTGAGTACTGACAACTCTTGATAGTGTTGTTTGATAGGACACCCACCCAAAACACCAATATAGTTTTTATACACAAACATGGTGTGGGAAAACCGTGCATACGGTGTACTTCCCGCCATCTTTTCTTTCTTCCAAGTGCATGAATGAATGTCAAAACTGTAGAAATCTCCAAGTGCTTTCGACCCATCATATCCTCCAAACATAAATAGTTGAGAACCGTAAGCTACCAATGTGTGAGAATGACGAGGTGACGGTATTTGCCCTTGAACAACTACTTCTTCCCATGTTAAGTTTTGCGTATCAAGCCTATACATTCCTGACGAGATGCTGCCATTCTGAATCCCACCAAAAACGTAGAGGTTTGACCCAATTACTGCTGATGCATGTCGATGGCTGCATAACAATGGAAAAAGATTTAAAGATTCGGTTTTAATTTGAAATATAGAACAGGAACAATATAGAGAATAGAGATAAGAAAAGAATGTGCATAACGGGGTAATCACCTGTGAGGAAATTCAATTCCGGTACACTTTACCTGTTTCCATTCATTAGTTGTCGTATTAAGAACCCAAACATCGTTTAGCACATTCCCAGGATCGGCTCTACCTCCTATAACAAACATAAGCTCTCCTGCTAAAGAAGCTGTGTGACCCAAGCGCGGGGATGGGGTGCATGAAAAGTCAACTAACTGAAGTTGACCAGATACTGAATCCAGAAGCCACGAATCTTTTCTCCTTGCATGCCTTCCAATGCCTCCAAAACCACCAAACACAAGCACTGATTTGGGATTTTTTGTAGTTTCAAGCGTACAGGCTGAATGGCCCCAAAGATGAAGCTTCTCAACTGGTTCACCAGTAATCACCATTGGTTTTATAGGAAGTTCAGGAACTCCTAGAAGCAGTGACAAATTATTTAAAGGTTCAGACTTTATGCTATGTTCATAAGAAGTATCCTACCTTTAAACCTTGTAAGATATATGTGGAATTTTTAATTTGTAATTTTCATAAGAACAACAGAACAAACTAAGCATTTTGCTAAATAAACAAACATCAATATACGAAATACGAATAACAGTCTTACCATTACTTGTGACATCTTTGATTTCACATGTAAGTTGAATACTTCCAACCCAGCAGTAATCATTGAGCAATCTTTATCACCCAAATCTTGATTCAAGTTTAGGAACTCACAATCGCCACTCCCAGTACTAATTTCGGGTCGAGCAATAAACTCATTCTTCAACAAGGCATCATGAAAAGTATCAGTTCTTTTCCTATTAGCTTCCATTTTCTCATTAGCAATCCCAACAAGTAATTCAAATACTCCTTTGACACCATAATCTTACAAGTCTCTCCCAAAGGCACTTCTAGTCTAATCGAACATCGAATTGCCACAATAACCCTCTTACTATTGACATTTGTAATCCCTGATTCTCTAAACCCACATGAAATAGCTAAAGACACCAACTTTTGAGCAGACAAAACACCTTTACATTCAACAGCAATGATCAAAGGTTCAAACCGGAAAACAAGATTTTCTTGAATGTCATTCTGAGTTGGGTTTAAAGGAAAGATGAGATTTTGAACCGAGCAGGGGTCAGCTGGCTCGTGGGTGATGAAGACCCATGTGCCACCTTTGGCTTTCTTCTTGACGGCGGTGGCGGCGGTTGGGGTGGAGAGGATGGAGATGCGGCCGGAGCAAGAACTGGTGGTGAAGTAAGAAGGGTGAGAGTTGAGGGTTTGAAGGAGTGGGATCAGAGGTGTGTCTGTGTCTCCTTTTGGTGATTTGTCAGGTTCCGATGAAGTCATGGTGGCCAAAGTGGCTTTCTTTCTCTTCTCAAACTCCATTGATGAATTTTCAGGCGAAGCTTTGGAGGTTTTGAGGGAGGATTTTAGATTTTCAGGGGTGAATTGGGCTCATTGGTACGGGCTATTGAGATATAGATATTTGTATATTTTGAATGAACTATGGATGTTTTGTAACATTGAATGGGCTTTGGTAACCAAAGTGATTTGATTTCAGCTAATCTTTTAGGTTGATTAATAAACAATAATTTAACGGGACTTTCATTAAACCGGCTACTAAGAAGCTAGAAAAAACCAAGTCACTTGTTATTTGAAAACACTCCAATCTTTTTTTTTGTTTAAAGATGAACCTATTTTTACTCTAAAAATACGCTAAAGATTTAATCTCTTCTATCACTTTAACCACGCTAGCCTTCTTGTTTCCAAATGGACTTGATTCTTCTTCTTTCAAATATACCAACAAACCGTAAGAATGATCACATAAATTACGTTAACAAGGATATTTGAATGATCGATTTTAGTAACCAATATACCCTACCTCCTAATATTAATTATGATTTGTGTATTGTGAAAAAAAAAAAAACAACTTGTTTCCATGATGGTTTGTAGGATCCTATTCAATTTTGACTTATCCTTGAAAATAAATCCATTCAATAGATCGATATTCATTTCATTTAAAGATGCTTATTTCCATATCTTGTCCAAAAATAGAACGGAAGTTTTTTACTTAAAACACCAAACAAACTTTTTTAGCTAATCTACGTAATACAAAGATACCCATGAATAAATGAATGTTTTTGGAGGTAGAGGTTGATGTGAGAAAATTGAAAAGTGTGAAAGGATAAGAAAGAATCTAAACCATTAGATATTTAATCTAATGGTTCAGATCATAGTGACAATTTTGTAAATAGCGTTGACAATTTTGTAAATAGTGTGAAAGGAACCGAACAATGAGTACCACATGGTTTGACCCGTTTGATAATTAAGGCCCGGCTTTCGATTCTTTGTTTTACATTCAAACGGTTAAGGGTCGGTTCTAGGTATGACCCGACAGCTAGGTTAAAACCTCGAGACCCGAATATGAAATATGCCGATAATCATATGTGTGTTCTAAGGAACAGGTGTGTGTGTAGGCGTAAATGGTTCCGACTCGGTGATATAAATGCCCGGTTCTGGATATGATTTTGTTTTTGGGAACCGCTTGGAACCTACCCTTTGGACCTGTTACATATCCAAACCAAACATGTTCTAGACGGTTTGGTTATGGCTTTACTGCAAAAATTCATATGATTTTGACAATCATTTGTATCCAATACAGTGTCAATAATGAAGCATGGGTAGATACATGAGTTTTTTCAATCTAATGCGTTGCTGGAGATTGTATTTAGGATTTCGATGGATTTTGCTAGTGTTTGACAAAATTTGATTATATAAGGAATTGATTGAAAATATGACCAAAAAGGAGATTTTTATACGCTATTGTCTTATAGTAGCATGCTTTAGCTTTAGGAGATAAAAAGTCATCTTTGGAATTTAACAAGATGAATACATCACCTACAGCTAAAGAGACGGCCATTTCATTTCATAACCCTGGTAATGCTTTTACCTTTGTGCATATTTTTAACTGCTTTTGTTATGCCCCTTTATTGTTTTTTAGTATAGTGCTAAAGACGGGGAACTTAAAAATGGTTTTTTGGGTTTGTTTGTTTCTTTTTTTTTTTTTCTGTTTTTTGTGACATGTACATACATGTGGTCTACTCTGGACATAATAGGTGTGTTTTGTGGTTGCAGATGTTTAATCTCAACCCTTGTGTACTGAAGAACATGGCTGGAAAGTGAGTCCTCCAACACAGCAAGTATGATTCTATTTTAGAATTGAAAACAAGCCTTTTTTATCACGTTATTTGAAACTCAATACCAAGCGCAAGCATCTGGCAATTAATCAATAAATTCTGCACAGAATCAGATTAACTTGTATATTTTTTTCCCACCCGAATAAAGATGAAGTTTAACCCACATGTCTCTTTTGTAGGCTATCATTGATGTTGCTATCAAGTCATGGTCAGATAAAATTTAACTCAAGTATCTCTTTTGTAGGTTATCGTTGGATTGATATGATTCACGGTGAGATTAATATGAAGGCTTTGACCGTGTAATATTTGATCTTTGAAAACTAGCTTGGGTGAACATCGAAAACTTAAAAGATTCAATGCAATCCGAGTTATTGAAATTATCTTCAACCTTGCTTTTTCGTTAATAATAGGCATATTATGCATGTTGATGTAAAGACATTTGATGAGTTCTTATTATAATCATAAATGTAAATAAACACTTTTGTTATTACAGCACTAAAAAGCCCGTCCATCTAACGGGTGTACTACTAGTTGTATATGTTTGTGGTTCACGAAGGTCATACATGTGATCATTATAGAAATGTTATAAAACCTATAAACTAAATTATAATAAATGTCATGTTCATTCATAATAAGATGTGTCGATTAATTGTGATTATTTTTAATAATTTGAATTATAGTTCAACTTTCTCAATAATCGTTAAAAAAACTGTTAGAATTTCGCAAGGCGAGAATATGTAATTTGCAAACTTATGAGCTTTTAGCATATTATGCCCCTCAAACAAGAACCTATTCACAAACTTCAGCACATATATGTAAGCAAGTCATAAGATCGGAATGACAAACATGAGGAAATGATAAATCTTATCATATTAAGAAAAAATAATGCTATGTATGGTTTACCTATATTACACACTTGGTTTCTAAGTATCTGAAATTATACATATAACACATATAGATATTGATGCTAACTGACGTTAAAATATCTCTTTAAGTTTATATGAATTTTTTTTAATGCTAGATTAACTGGATTTCCAACATACTCCAAAAGGTCAGCATATGCTGTTTAAACTCCTCACCTCAAGTTCGAATCTCTCCCAGTGGTGCTCTCCCATATTTACATAATGTACACTTAGTAAGAATCGAACTTGAGATCTCCCTAGAAGGAAACTATTTAGTGGAAAACCCCCTAACCAACTGAGTATACCATATTGGCAAGAGATTGTGGCAGAGACCAGGATCGAACCAAGGTCTCCACCGGGTTTCCATCTCACAGCAAGCGCAACCAACCAGCTGAACTACAACATTGGTTTACTAAAGAATAACGATAAAATAAAAAACAAATAAACTCCATATTAAAACTAAAACGAGTGAGACACATATATATACAATTAATATGGAGTTTATATGAAATTATACATATAGCAATCACTGTCATCGCCCCAGGTCGACAACAAACATCGTTGGAAATCTCCGGTTTATTAGAAATTTTTAGCTCCGGTGACTTCCGCCCCCCCCCCCTCCCCGATCGGAAATCTCAAACATCGCCACTGCGTAAGGGTCTACCCGCGGGTGAACAAAGGGACCTTCGTGTCATTCTATGTACTTAGGAGCCAAAAGTGGTATATAGATAAACCAAATGAGCTATGGGTGTAACTAACTCATATTAAAAAGTTTTTATTGTGAAAATACCACCAGAACTTTTTGCTAACTTTGTTTCTTGGCAATTAGTTCAATTGAAAAGATCTGTAATAAAAGTAAGAAAGATGGTGCGGGTACGGATCAGTTTTGTCAATTAGCCTGTATTGGGAGATGCATGAAAGGACTATTTTTAAATCTTGTATTGTTCTATACCATATGATATCACGATCTGCTTTATATCAAGGTTAAAAGTTTGATTACTAAAATAGTTGTAGAGCAAGCTTTGAAGTAAAACTTTTAGGTGGATTTATGAACAAACGCTTTTAATCGTATAAAATTGCATAAAACAAGACATAAATATTTGCTATAAGCATAATTGTGACTAATTTTACTTTCAAAACGTTAAAAGCTACTTTAAATAGCTTATTTTATTAGGAGGTTTATTTAAAGATAAAGCTAAAATTTCATCATTGATATAAAACTTTTCGTTTCTATTGAATGTTTATTTATTTATTTATGAGTAAATTACCAAAATGGTCTCTAAGTTTCGGTCACTTTTGACACTTTAGTCCAAAACTCAAACCTTTTGAATCCGAGTCCCTGTTGCTTCAATTTTGTTGCCATTTTCATCCAAAATAAAAAAAACAGTTAGATTTTTCAGTTAACATCTAATTTTTTTGTTTTTTTTTCCTTCATTTAACGAAGGAAAAAATTGTTATTTTTTTTAATTTGTTATAATAAAACGTTAAAAGACCATTTTGCCCTTCATAAAAAGGGAAAAGGATTAAAATAACTAGATGTTAACTGAAATATCCGACCAGATTTTGATTTTGGATGAAAATGAAAGAAAATTGAAACTATAGGGACCTAGATTCAAAAGGTTTGAATTTTGGACTAAAGTGGTAAAAGAACCAAACCTCAGGGACCATTTTGGCAATTTACTTTTATTTATCCTTTAAGACTAATGGGTGTCAGGGGCTTGGGTTGGGGGCATTGCTCGACACGTTGCTGGCGTGAGGTCCATAAGTTAATTCTTCAAAAGAAGGGGTGTGGGGTAGCGTGGCTTCGGCTGACGTGTCCAGCCATGTAGATTTGATATAATTTTTACTATAAAAATTTCATTTAATTAAATTAACACATAACTAAAATAGAAAATTACATATATTATTTTTAAAAACGACAAATAAAATTAAAATAGACTACATAAAATAAAAAAAAACCTACATAAAATAAAAAAAAAGATTAAAAACTTCATAATTTATCCATGCCATATTTTTCAACATTTCTTGTTTCATTTGCAACGTCAATTCCAATTCTGGTCCGCTAAGGTGATTGAAGGGCATGGCGAGAAATTTCATATCTTCGCGCGTTTCTTTTAGATATGCTTTTTTATCGTACGACTCTTGGATATTTTCCTCATCACGATCCTTTGTTGTTGGATGAAATTGAATGTGTCAATTTTCCTCTCAATTTCTTCCAATTGGTCGGTGTACAACCCTTTACCCGAGGCCAAACTAGGGGCCGTACCCGATCTTCCTCTTTGAATCCGCTTTTTTGATGTGTCTCTACCGGGTGGGCGGGAAGGAGAATAATCAAAATTATCCAAATTAAGATCAAGCTTGTCACACCCCGACCCGCAGCGGAAAAGGTGATCGGGGCATGATTGGGTTTTCATCAAAGCTCATGACATTTATTATAACGTTTCATATTTATTATTACAATTTAAAGGGAATCATACAATCATAATTACAACATGTTCTACACATCTTTATAGACTTCATTATTTTCTTCTAAGGCATTTCCTATGTTTTCCTTGCTTCATTCTGTTCACCTGTATCATGTGTAAAAATAGTTTTTGGATCAACAAAAAGTTGACGAGTGAATCCTATGAAAAACATTTAAACAAGTTTATTGAATTGATTATAAATAAAGTGCATAACCACATATGAGTAAATATAGATGTAAACTTATTCACAAAACACTTAATATTAAATAATGCACACACATACAGTAATAGATTGTTTTGAGGCACGCGTTGTTCAACTCGTCTCCCACGAGGAACTGATGGGCCTAATGAATGAGTTTTGAGGCACGCGTTGTTCTACGAACTGATGGGCCTAATGAATGAGTTTTAAGGCACGCGTTGTTAAACTCGTCTCCCACGAGGAACTGATGGGCCTAACAAATAATTTGCATACAACTTGACAATATGTACTACATAACTACAAACAATATTTACATTCTAAGTTTAAATCATAATATGGTATGGCACGAGTTTAAATAAACGAGTTAGTTTTAGTGACACATGACACACCCCAAAACGTGTAATTAAAAAGGGGAGTTGTAAGATTCACTCACATTGGGTGCGTTCGGTTGATGATGTTGAATGCGCACGAGTTTAGAGGATTGATCGACGAGGAAAAACTAACCTAATTAATAACGAAAAAGTAATGTAAATAAATGGATTTTATTAACAATTTTAATAGAATTTTTGGATATATTTTTGTGAGTTTAAGGCTATTTTCTAACTTTAAAAATGTTATTTTTAAGTATTTTTAATTTAAATAAATGAATAAAAAAATAATAAAAAAAAAAGTTGATTTTTGCCCATTGACCGTTGACTTGTTGACCGTTACTGTTGACCGTTGACCGGTTTTATTGTGTGTATGTATGCGCCGGGCAGGACTCGAACCCGAGACCTCCCGTACGCGTGCACGCAGCTCTACCAACTGAGCTACGTGTCTAACCCGATATATTTCTGTTTTTAATTATATTTATACACTAATTAAGTTAATCCGAAAATCACTCATTCTAAAAAGGATTTAATGTATCGACTCGGCGCTCGCCACAGGTCTCGAACCCGGGACCTGTGGTTTAGTTTGGCACACAGTCCACCGCTGGACTGTGTGTCTAACTTGGTAAATATTCTAGTTTTTATTATACTTAACATCTTACTGTTGTGGATCCGGTTCAGTTTTAAAAAAAAAGGACATTTTATTACTGTGCAGGTGCGTGTGTCAAGAATCGAACTCGGGACGTATGCGTATTGTTTGCACACAGTCCACCGCTGGACTGTGTGTCTAACCCGTTTAATATACCAATTTTAATTAATCTTATAATATATCTGAACTTCGTCTTCTTCGCTTAAGATTACAGATAATGATAATTCAACTGATTTATGTCTAATTCGATTAACAAGCTTTATAAGTAATTGAAAGGTAATGAATGGAGAGAGTTTGGGGGAAGGATGTACCGATCAGCGTCTTTCACAGAACTCCGGCAAAGATTCGTCGGCTCTGTTTGTGAACTTCGGCTGTTAGAATCAATTAACAGTTCTGTTCGATTAGTTATGAAATTGAGGTACTTAAACAAGGATTAACAGAAGTTTGAATGATTATACCGATTCCCAGCGTAAGATCAGAAATTTCAGAGGTTTTCCGGCGAGAGCTGAATATTCCGGCTACGTCATCTGGGATTGATTCTGATGGTTAGATTGAAGTTAGTAACAGTCTAACAACGGATTGAAACAGAAAGAGTCGAGGTATTTACCGTTTTGAGGTGAGTCTCGGTTTTCCGGCGAAAGTCCGGTGATGGCAGGTTATTTCCGGCGAGTGAAATTTCTTCGAGAAAAGGTGCGATTTTGAGCGAAAAGGCTACCAGAGACTTGTGGGTGTATTTATAGGGAAGAACATCGATGAATTGGGTCCGATTACCGTCTTGATTCGTTGGTCAATAATTTTTCCGGCGGTTATGACTGATGTCGCGGACTGGACATCGGTTATAACCGATGTAATAGTTATTATACGCGTTAAGACACAAGAAACCGACAGTGAAAGGCGAAATCGTCGGGATTTCCGACGACTGCGAATTGGGCGCGTCGGTTGACTGATTTGAAATCGAGATTTTGATATTTGAATTAATTGTTTTGATATATTACTAAAGAACACAAGTGGCGGAGTGGTTGGATGGATGAGAGTTAAGGCTTGGCTGACCCGGGTTCGAATCCCGGCAGCCTTGTTTTATTTTTATTTCACTATTTTTAATATATTTTCAAGTATAAATTTTATATTCTAATATACTTATTAATTATGTATCGTTTAAAATTAATTTGAGCATTAAATACGCAACGAAATTTTTAACTGGTTGTTCGGTTAATAAACGAAGCGGGTTTGGTAAATCCGATTTTTGACGGATGTTACAAAGCTCTTGATCACGAGCATCGAACTGAGCTTGGGACGAGGGTGTTCTTGCCCTTTTGGATGAGGTTGATTCGCTAGCAGCAATGACTCTCGCCCATTTAGAAGCGTACATACATACATCCCAACAATGCATGTACTTGAACTTGTGGTTCTTGCTTGCTCTGTATGATACCATGGCAGTCTTGATAAAGTCGGCATCGGTTTCACCGCTCCTTGGCGAGTTTTTCGTCTTATGGAAAAACTGTTGAACGCGGTGACATGTGTATCTATGTCACCCCACTTGGACGAGAGGCTATCATTTTCGCGATACACCTCATTACCTTGCATTTGCGTATGAAACGGTTTCTTTATGAAATCCCAAAATCTTTGCGGTGTCGTGAATTCCCTATTCTAAAATAATTTTAGGCATTATAAAAAAATATAATAAAAATGAAAACAAAAATATTGTTATATAAAAAATATCAGGAATCGGATTTTGCGATTTGTCGTTATAGCATCTTGTCAAAGTAGTTTCTTCTTAAGGCGTCCACTTTATTTATGTTAGTTGAGCGGCTGCTAGTGCTTTCTCTTTATCCGTTTTTTTCTTGTGACTTTTTTTTGGACGGTTTGGATGACGAACCACCAACGTCATGCGATTGTGTTACGGATATGGAATTGGGTTGGGAAAGGTTAACGGGAATAGATGAATCATCGAATGGAAAGTTCGTGAATACATGGTTTCCTAAATACGACGTGAATCTGGCTAGATCGGGACACAGTGTGGATGGCCGCGTGTAAGGGGTATTTGGGTCGGGTTTGGTGGTCGATGGTTTTGTGGCCGGCTAGGGTTTGGGTTCTCTTGGTAACCAAAGGGGTTGGTTGGGTCGTGGTTTTGGTTAAATGGATGCATTGTAGAGGATTAAGTGGGTTGAATTTATAAAAAAATATAGAGATAGAAAAAGTAGAGAAGTGGTTAAAAAATTAAAAAATTGGTGAGTATTTATAATTTTTAAAAAAGAAATAATTTGTCTTAAATAAAGTAGTCGTTTGGCAAAGGCTAGCCAAAACGGCCATCTCTTACCAGCCAATCCAAGCCAGCCACCTCACCTCTCCCACCGCCCCATGCTAGGCTTCAAACCTACGCCAGCGAGGCAACGCCATGACCAACGCTGGCCCGATATAGTTTATCTAGTGTTGCTTAGCATCCCTGCCTCAACTCACGCCCCACACCCATAGTTTAAAGAAGTGTGAACACAATTTTTACCTTTTAAAATTCTCAAAGCTTTACATACCCAAATTAACGAACGTTAACGACGCATAAGTGAAAATATTTCTTAAATCGTTGTAAAAAAATAGTAGAATCAATATCACTCTAAAAAGTGTATAAAACACATATTCATTTATTTTATTATAGTTAGTTGCATGATTAGTCCTCAAATTAGTCACCAAATTAAAATGTAAAAAAATGAAAACCACAAAACCTAAACTTGTAACTCAAGGCCTAGTAAGCCAACGTTATCTAATGTTCAACACACGTAGAGACATACGTTATAATCAATTCAAATATACTATATTGGGAAAAATGTAAACGACTAAGTATATGCATATGTTTAATAGAGGAAAAAGTGTGTGTTCATTTTGATTTGGTTTTGATCTAAAGAATAACGTTATCTTACAAAGTCTTCTAAAATTACGAAGGGTACAAAGTCACAATAGATCGCAAAATATAACACAATGCCGACAAATATAACACAAAGTATGGAAAAAAGACACAATGAGTCGCAGAAAAGACACAATGACACAAATAAATAAAAGACACAATACTAAATAAAAAGACACAATGATCTAAACAAAAATCTAAAATCTACAAGCTAAAAGTTTAAAAGCGAAAACCTGAAATCTAATATCGTAGAGTTCAAATAGACGATTTCAATATTTGATACTCCTCCTACGACTTTCTATTTTTAGAAAACTATGAATTTAAACGTTACCCTTGATTTAAATGTAACATTGTGAGGATGAAGGGGAGTGTCCTCATTGTTAATGAAAACACAAGAGTGATGGTTCTCATGGATTCGAATCCGGATACCTAGCTTTCAAAAGTTACCTTTTTTCTTGTATGTTTTATAGAATTTTCAGAAAATCTTAATTTTTATCTTTAATTTTTTAAGAAAATATTCTAAAGCTATAGAGCCTTTTGTCTTTTAATGAAAAATCTTAGGTTCAATCATAAACAAATATAAGATTAAGATTTGTAATTTTGCAAATAAATATAAGATTAAGATTCATTTGATGTAATTTTGAAGTATATAATCGTCGACGTAAAAAAAAAAAGAAAGAGGTGCTACCCTTAGCATGGAGCTTTAGGATGATAAATACATTTGATGGTGAATGATGTTGTCCTTTACCATAACAACATTTTACTTGTGGGGCCCTTCCTCACTCTTGGCCAATATAATTTTGTATTGTTATCAAGGAGAATAAAAAAATCCGTCGCGATGGTTGCTCCACTCAACATATCCAATCGCTACCCTTTTTTTTCTTTTTAAATTATGGCTTTAACCTAAAAGAGAAGTCTTTAAATTTTCTTAAATTAATTTAGGGTGTTGATATTGCTACACTCTCACACTCTTATCTCTATCTATATATATACATATATATATATAAAGAGAGAAAGAGAGTAGAAAAGAATGTACAAATAAGAATTTAGGGATGTACCAATAACATAACTCTAATTTTATCCCTCATTCTTCATGTCATCTCATACATATTTTACTTCCCTTTATTTATTGAGAGCGAGAATCCATACGCACATAGAAAGCAAAACACGTGTGGATCGTGTCGTATTGTGATCACAACTTTAGGTGGAACCAGAAGAGCGTAACATGCTTTCTTCTCTTTGTATTGTGACGTTTTTGCCATTAGTAGCTTGGTCTTCATTGAAGGCTAATTTAAATTCATGTAGAGATGATATCAGAATGCATGTGCATGTAGTGTAAGGGACAAAAGTAATAGTGGGCACTTGCGATTGGTTCACTACCTCACTCTCGATCTAATCCTCTCCGTCAGATAGGAATTGCCCCACATTGCATGGTTACCATATGTTCTCTAGCCAAGAGGAACTAAACCATTTCAAGATCCTAAAGTGATGGTCGCACCCTTAATTAGAATGCAATTAAAAAGACCTAAAAAGAAACTATAGTTTATTATACTTATTATATTATGTTAAAAATATACAGTTTGTTAAAACATACATTTAATCATGAATGTTATTGTAAAAAGCAGACCTCAATCAATATATATATATATATATATATATAATTATTGTAAAAAACAAACACCTTATTGTGTTTGTTATTAAAAAAATAAAGCTGAATTATTTTGCGAGAAAAAAACTAATTAGAAGTTCCTTTTTCGTCAACGTGGGGTTAGCCCAGTTATTAGAGACATATAGCTCTTAAAAGAGAGGTCTCGGTTTCAAACATGAGCAAAGAGGAGTAATTTAGGATTTTGTGTAAAATGGTGTAGAGTAACAATTTCCGTAATTGGGCTCCCAAAAGCTAATTGTAAGGTGGAATGAGTCTACTATGTCCAAAGAGTATATAGATTACTTAGATGCAAGAAACAAAAATCCTAACAAATATCCACCAAGACTAGACTCGGAGAACACAGAGATCTACCTTGCTGAAAAGTAGGAGTGGGAGAACACAAAGATCTACCTTGCTGAAAAGGAGTCTATTATACTATTTAAAACTCAGGAAATCTTCTTCTACAATACAAAAATCATGGAAAATTATTTGAACAACCTGAAAGAAAAACATGATCATAAAAGATGGATTGTTGAGTTGGATGAAGGAGAAAATTTTCTGTTAGTTTTCTGTATGGCTGATTCTACACATGTGTTTACCAATCCAGCAACATGAATCTACATAGTTGCATTTGAGGAATCTCCAAAAGAAGATTCACAAATTTTATCACTTCAATCAGTAGCTGCCACCAAAGTCTTAGACTTACCTCACAATCTCTCTAACCCAAAGATTGTGAGATGGAAAGAAATGAAGGACTCAAATGATGTGAAGATATTTAGAGAAGATGACTCTAGATTATAGGTGGATGGGTATAAAGTCCAAAGTCTGAGCCTATAAGACATTAAGGTTAAGCTTGGTCTTGAAATGGAAAGAGATGTTGATGATGATCAAGCTCTAAATCTTGAACTTGGAATCAAAGGCATGATCAGGGAAAGGTTGAAAGACTCCATCAAATAAAAGAATAAAAGACAAGCATTAATAAGTGTGATTTTGGCATCAGATGTGACTCATCTGAGTCTATAAGATATTAAGGTTAAGCTTGGTCTTAAATGGAAAGAAATGTTGATGATGATCAAGCTCTACATCTTGATCTTGGAATCAAAGGCATGATCAGGGAAAGGCTGAAAGACTCCATCAAATAAAAGAATAAAAGACAAGCATTAATAAGTGTGATTTTAGCATCAGCTGTGACATCCCGTATTTCAGGTTAACACCGAACACTTTTACGTACTTTTATACTCTTATGAATTGTGAATATTCATACGTGTGATCATGTTAATATGCAAGTCATAACACATGATATAGTTCGTACACATAGATATAGTTAACGTGATCAATTTTCTATACGAAAGGTAAAATTTGGACACACGAGAGATGTATCTCGTCATAACGCCAAGTTATTTGGAATAACTTTTGATACAAGATAAATCAGTTAACTTCCAACTAAAGTTTCAAGGTTTAGAAACTTACAGGACTAGTCTTGTCATAATACATAAAGTTAATGTATTAACTTTCCATGCAAGTTTAAAGTCTAGAGACTTAGGGGTCTAATGTGTGAAATAATAAACTTGGAATGATGACTTTCTATGCAAGTTTTCAAGGGTTGGAACTTGAGGGACTTGACGCGTCATTTAACAAAATTAAATTTGAAACATGTTTTAATAATAACAACCCCTAGGTCGCCCCCACCCTCCCATACGATCGTACTCCGTCTCTCTCTCTCTCTTTCTCTCTCTCTCTACTCTCTCCCTTGACGAGTCAAGGGTGAAGCAAGGAAACTCATCTCTTATCGGGTTTTTTTTTATCTCCATCTCCAAATTCCTAGGTAATCTATCGTATATACACATAACTTGTTGATTCATGGTTGCTTTTGTTGATTTCATGGAATCTTGAATGCATGAAAACATGGATTACATGTGTTAGGAGTTTGCTAAGAACATATTCGTGATGTTTATATAATGATTCTTGATAGTCTTGTTAACTTTATGATCTCATATGCATGCTAGACTTTCGATTATACATGATGTTGATGAAGAAACTTGACGTTAAATTGATGTATGTGATGATATGGAGGTTATATTTGCTGAAAATCATGGTTAAAGAGTTATAAACATGTTTTAGTTGTAAGCTGGTCTCAAACAGGTTCTGATCATATTTTCACAGATAACGTGGTCAAAACTTAACAAAAACGTGTGGTTCTTGGGTCTAGGATGTAGTTTGAGGAAATAGCTTTCAAACCCCATTGGAATTATTTTTTGATGAGTTTTCATATTTTAAAAGATTAAAATGGAAACACAGGTGCAGGCTAGTTTTCCTGCAGAATTTGCAGCCTGTTATGGGAGTCATAACTTCGTCTAGAATTGGAGTTAACATGTGAAATTTTACAGTAGATAGTTCTAGGAGGTCATCCAATTCTCCAACTGTAATTTCGTTAAAAGGATTTACGAGGATTTTTAAATAAATTATACCATAAATTGTCGACATAATGCGACGAATTGACCCATGTGTGCTAAATTTTTATTAATTTTTCAGTAAACATTCAGGTCTTGAGAAAAAATATATATCTATACAAGTGAACTATATGACACGTCTCATAAATATATCATATTTTTTTCGAGTCCGTATTGTATTTTAAATAAATTCCAGAAACAACTTGAAAACTTATATGAAACTGCGTAAGTTGAAACATGATGTTTGTGTTTGTTATTGGTTGTGTGAGTAGATATAAAGTGTCTATGCATGATTTAAACTTTCGTAAGTGTGATACATAATATGAGAGGTAGACCTACTCATAACCACACGAACGAATAACTAAGTGTCAACGTGTTACATATTATGTGGTAGTTACGTGTAGAATTTAAGTGTACACAATTTAACTAAAATGGTAACCATATCAGGACATGGTTGACCACTGCTACTACAAATCATTTCAAATTCCACCTGAGCAAGCTAAGGTGAGTTCACAACTCTTTACTAAAAGCATGCGTCCCTGGTTTGAGACAACACACTTACTTCCCTAGTTCGGGAAACATATATGGTACCCCCGGTTTGGGGCTATATGTGCATCCCTGGATTGGGATCACACATACTCTACTATCCCTGAACATGGGAATAGTACACTTAACTAAACGCAAACTCTATCTGGAAGTCACTACACATTTTACCGATTAGCATGCCAGGTTGGCAGGAGAGGTATTAGTTGATAGCGCTATTAGGTTTGACAAACCTCACACCGTGCTGGGAGTCGGGCGTGAACTATTGACCTTTTCATTGCATCAATGCGGATAGACATTGATGAGGGCACAAAAACTATAATGCCAGCATTCAGTACACACAATTTAGTTGTCATAATGAGGGTTAACTACCTGAGTCATGGTTTATAACGCTTTTTCATGTGAACTTACCTTACGTTTTACGCTTAACTAAAATTGTGAATTCACCAACTTTATGTTGACACACTATTGCATGCTTTGCAGGTCGTTAGATACAGCTGTACGGAGGCTTGCAAGTGTCGTGGGTCATCAAACTTTACATTTTACTTATGCTATGAAGGTTTTTGATTTTGTCTGAATTTTTAAACTTTGCTTCCGCTGTTAACTTAAACTTTATTTTGGACTTTTAAACTTTGATCACTAATCGTGTTAATTGTGATGATTTTATAAATTTAATAATTGGTTTAACATGATTAGTAGTTGGATCTTGGTCAGTCACACGCCTCGCGATAAAACCTCGCATGTGGAATTTGAGGGTGTGACATCAGCAGATCTAGCGGAGATTGTTGGGTTATATAAGATTTGCTGATGACGAAAGCCAAAACCCAATAAACCATTTTCCCTGCCTGATGGAATAAGTTGAAGTACAATCCTTGATCCCGAAGTTTCCCCTTGAAGGCTTCCAAAAACAACTGCCTAAACTATTGCTACATATCTGATGCCTTCAAGAATAGAGAACAAACGAACAAAGTGTTGGATTGTCAAAGTGTTAGTCAACAAGTCAATAGTCAAGTCAACAAAAGTAAAGACTGGAGACTAGAAGATCAAGTCAACAAATTAAAGACCAGAAGTTCTGGATTCCTAAAAGTGCTGGTTCACACCAAAAGTTTTAGAGAATCTAGTCGTATTCTCTTGTTTACACTAGAAGTAGTAGTTTAATATAACAGTGTAACTATCCAGCAGTTTTACTAACTACTAGCAGTTACATCATTTAATGAGTTGTTAGGGGTCGTTTTCATGGTGACATCACCAGCAGTTAGCTCCACATACATATAGTTCTTTGTATTTAATGTAACACTAAGACTAAGGGCCAATTGGTATAAGAACTTAGTAAGAGAGAATACACCTGGTGGGGGGGGGGGTACTTTGTACCTTGTGATTGTATAATGAAATCATTCTGCAGTCATTCCCAAATCTAGTAGTGTTGATGTTGATGTGTTTGCATTAACAGTTTTGATTGATTTTCTATATTTGTTTAGTTATTTAAAAAAAAACACACACGCTACACACTCTTTCAGATCCAACAGAATTATCTCAAAGGCTCATTATCAAAGACGGTTGAGAAATTGTAAAGTGTATAAAGATGTTAAAGGAATTGGCTTCAAATGGGTCTGTTTAAATCGGACATGAACACTAATATTGAAGATAAAAGAATGGTTTTAAAATAAACATTATAACTATTAGCACGATCTCAACTAATAGATAGGATAATACCGGTAACCCTAACCGAACATAGGGGAAATCAAGAGATATAGACGGAGAATAGAGGCATTCGATGAGCCCATCAATTGAACTACGTTAATCACTGAAATCTAGGAGGAAATGAAAAGGTGAAAGCAGAAAAATAAATGATTCAGCAAGCACAAATGATCTTGCAACAATACCCTTGATACTACAACAAACATTGTTTGGCGAAAAGGCATGAGAAGTATATTGAACTATATGAAAAAGTGAAAAGGTACAATAACACTTCTTTTGGCATTCCGAGCCTGTTAAGTAAGATTTATTTCATATGATGCTTCATTCTGTATGATACAATAGAGTTTTCACACCTAGTCTTTAGAGGTATAGAGAAAGCCTTACTGAAAAATGTGACATCATAAATACGTTCATATCATATTAAATATGTGACACTGCAAGTTATTGTGATGATGATCTTAGTATGTAATATTACAAATATATTTTGTTGATAATTACATGTTTTATTGAATTATGTTAAAAGGGTTGAATTTATGGTAATTTTTTAGGTAGATTTTTGGTTTTTCAGAGCAGGGGTGAGCAAATTTAGGGCCGGTCCGAAAATAACCGAGAACCCCCTATAATAAACCGAACCCGACTTGTATAGTATCATTTAGGTTAGTTAACCAGTACCATTGTATTGTCAGGTCGGTTCCGGTCCAAAAAAGCCAAGAAACCTAGTTTGAAACTCTTGGACCGAATTAAGAACGGGTGAGCATATCGACTGGGCTATGGCCCAATAGTGATTGGACTTTTTGTTAACCTAATACCTAATTAACATGCTCGTTGAATCGTGAATCATTCATACCAATTCTTGTTTCACTTACAACATTTAATCTTCATTCAATTTCTCCCTGCTTTGGTTATTCATTCTTCACTTGCTCGTTTTAGGAATTCATACCTTCAATTTGAAGGAATGGACTGAAATGAGGCAAGATGGCTTGATTCGTTAATGCCATACACCATGGTTCAAAGCTTGAATTGAATGCTTCATCATTGGGGAACTGCATGTGGTTTCTGTGTGTGTACAGTGGCTGCAACTAAAGAGAGAAAAGGTGTTTTGTTGTCGGGTCAGGTATTCAGTTACGGATCGACATACCCGTATTCATAAGTATCCGAAAACGACCTATGTTTAGGGTATTAAATTGGGTATTATATTTCAATGAATTCGGTACTTGGTTCGGGTAATACTCGTGTTGGGTCGGTAAGTTTAAAATGTTCACCCTATTTTACAGGATTCATGGTGTCAAAACTAGGGTTCCACTTTCAAACAATATCGCAACATGGATTCAATTTAAATTGAATAGGGATACAAATAAAGGAGACTATTTGCACTAAATTGTGTAAATCTACTCTATGTCAAAGGTGAAACCAAAAAAAATATATTTCTTTTTCTTATCAAGACAAAAAGGTGACAAGAAATTTTAGATAATGTCACACCCCGACCCGTAGCAGAATAAAAGTCGGGGCATGACTGGGTTATCACCAAAGCTCATGATATTTACTAATAAGTTTCATATTTATTAAATTGAAATTAACTTCAAATATCCAACACAAAATTCATATAAACACAAACAATAAACCAAACGATTGTTCCAAACGAAATAACTTGTTTATTCTTCTAAAGTCATCCTATGTGTTTCTTTTCTCAACTTGTTCACCTGTATCATGCGTAAAACAGAAAATTTGGGTCAATAAAAGTTGGTGAGTGAACCTTGATAAAACATTTAAATAATTGAATTTTATTGTTGTTAAATAAAATTGTGCATGAATCACATGTGAACAGATGTATATATGTAACCAATCACAAACCACATTGTAAGAACGTATGACATGATGAATGATGTATTTGAGATCAATGATCAATCAAACGGAGCCGATCTAATGAGGCACCTGATACTCAACCAGTATCCTACGAAGAACTGATGGGCCTAATGAAATGATTTCACTGAAATGATAAAATGTATCCACATATAAACCACATAACAACTATACACATTTGATCACGAAAATGATATTAGCACAAGTATTAAAGAAAAATTAAAAGAAATTGTACGACACATGATACACCCCAAAAACATGATTAAATCAGGGAATTCGTAGAGATTCACTCACCGTGGGTGCGTATTCTTGATTGGAAATGAGAGCGCACGAGTTGCGGATTTAACCGACGAGGAAGTACTAACCTAAAATAATAACGCGATAACCCGATAAATAAATAACTAATATTTTGGTTAAAAACCTTTGCTTAGATTTTTAAGTTAATTTTATAATCTTTAAGGATATATTAAGCCCTTGAATTTATATATTTTTAAGTATTTTAAATGTATTCTCTTTTAATATGGATTATGGAATGAAATAAAAAAATATAAAAGTAGAATAAAATAAATAAAAAAAAGAAAATAAATAAAAAATGTCAGTCTGACAGCTGTCAGACTGGTTTAATCCGGATTTTAAGCATGCGTGTTGAGACTGGAACTCGTGACCTCTCGGTTGCGTGCACGCAACTCTTCCAACTGAGCTACGTGTCTAACCCGTAAGATTCTGGATTTTAATTATTCTTATATACGCTTTAGGTTTATTCAATTTTAATTAATTTCAAAAAGGTTTTTATTGGATCGAACCGGACGCCTGCCTTGAGTCTCGAACCGAGACCTTGACTGTAACCCGCACCCAGCCCAACCAACTGGGCTGGGTGTCTAACCCATTAATACTTGAAGTTTAATTATATTTATACACTTAATATGTTATTTCAGAAATGACAGATTCAAAAAGGTTTTTAAGTGGTCCGGCCGGTGAGAGTGCTTGGGTTCGAAACGGTGACCCCGGGTTTGTTTTGCACCCGGCCCAACCAGTTGGGCTGGGTGCTTAACCTTGTTATAATCCATATCTTAATATTCAAAAGCACACACTGCGCGTTATCTTCTTCGTTTGAATTTTGAACCAGTTAAATACCCGCCCGCTTTAAATTCCTTCTGATTACAACTGTGAACAATGTAAATGTAAATAACACACAAAAGAAAAGAGGATAAGGGTATACCAAATACACTGAAATGGAGGGTCACGATCTCCGGCGGGTGGAGGAATTTCCGGCGACCGAGTAAAGTGCGAACAGAGGTAAAGTGCGAACAGAGGATATGAGTGGGTTTTGATGGGGATTAAGGCCTGGTATTTGTAGGGTGTTTGAGAGCTTAATTTCGGTTTTGGGTTGATTGCCAGATCGATCAATCAAATGGTTTACCGAAAATAAACTCAGCCAGCTGTGGATTTGAAGAAAAACGCGCAGACGGCCAAGATTTTCGTCGAAGAAATCTTGCGGTTGATACAGGTTTCTCTCAGATTTACTATAAGTATAAAGATATTCTAAAATTAACACATCTGATGTGTGTATCGCAGTGGTGTTTGCTGTGTGTGTTGACCCAGGGTACCCAAATTCGATCCCGGTTCACCCATTTTTATTTCCAGATCGCATTTTTTTATATTAATATCACAACCAATAATCATTTCCTAAGTTTATTATTATTATTATTTAATTGATTAATTATTATTTCATAAAAGTTATTTTAAACTTATTATCATTTATTTTAGATGCATTTAAATTTATATAATCAATAAAAAAAATACTTGAACGACTTAATTAAATATTCTTTTATTGATAAAAAGGGGCGGGTTTTCGAAACCCGATTTACACGGATGTTACAGATAATTTATTAGGTTATTCGTTTCTTGTGTTTGATTATATCAGTCCAAATAGTTGACCGGTAGAGAATGTATAAGATGGTATGGACATGTTAAAGAATGTATCGCATTTTGTACTTAGGTGTGGTCAAGTAGCAAACATCATTTATTAGGATCATGAGCAAAATTTAAATGTAAAAAGGGTGTTGCTTTTAGAATTCGCTTTGGACATCGGTAATTGGTCGAGTCGTCCTTCACCATAGAAGAAGTCATTGAAGAGCTTCTCAAAGTATACTCCATCAAATTTGCAGATGTGTCGATTTAGTCAAAATGCATGATATAATTTTCACTATTCACAACGTATCATTTATTCAACATCACAAAGTATTAGCACTAATAATATAATAAAACATTGATTGACAAAGGATTGAAGTTGGAAAACTAACCAAAAAGGATATGCCAAACCTAATTATAAGCGGCTTAGTTGCATGCTCACGATGTAGTCGCACATTAGCTAAGAGGAACTTATATGCCTAACCCCTTTGTTGTACGTTGGGCGTACACCTACAATTACTATAGAGCAACGTAGGCGTACACCATGATGTGTAGTCATATGACAGTGACCAAATTTAGAGCTTCTTTAAAATTGTGTATTCACCTAGCGTTGCTAATATGTGATACAATGTATACTTTCTAGTAGGGTTGTAAATGAACTGAATGTTCAGCGAACAGTTCGTGAACTATACGGCGGAAAGTTCGTTTAATAAATGAGCAAACATGAACAAGAAATGCATTTGATTAGTTAAATGAATGAACATAAATGATCTTGTTCGTTCAGTTGTGTTAGTGAATGTTTAGTAATGTGCTCATGAACATTTGTTCTTTTGTTTATATTGTTCATGAAAGGTTTTTTTACACTTATTTATTTTATCTAAGCATTTTATATTCTTTAATTTATCATCCCAACAATTAAGATAGTAAACCATATTCCCACCTTATTTTTGTATTGTTCTTCTTCCCTTCCTCATTATTCGCATTGATAAATACATCAACCTCCTTTCCACTATTAGGATTTCAAGTTGTGACGGTGCCCCCCGGTCATCCATTTTTAGTGTCTGCCACCTTCGCCGATTTTATTTGTGTTCGTGAACCGCTCGCGAACACATTGATTTACTTAATGAATGAACACTAACAAAAAATCTCATTCGGTAAGTGTTCATAAACCGCTCGTGAACACATTATTTCCCTTAACGAACAGAAACAAGGACTTGTTTGTGTTTGTTTGCAGCCCTACTTTCTAGTAAATTGTCCTTTGATGGTTGATGGTGCATAATCAAGTCTCGAGATGGGAAGTCAAACTGAACTTTTGTGTCATAATGATTTAATACAAGCTTATCGGTTTCTATAATAGGGATGAGCACGGTACCCGTTTCGGTGTCGAAAGTAGGAGAAAAGTGGTACCGGTATCGAATACACCGGTTCAGTACCGGTGTTTACTGGTGTTTTACCTGTAAATATCGGTACCGTACCAATACCGAAAAATGGGGAAAATAAGAACCGGTACCGGTACTGAATATAGCCGATACGATTCAGTACCGGTACCCGTACCAAATGCTCATCCCTGTTCTAAAATTATATTGTGACCAAAATGCCTTAAAACTAACAAGTCAAACAAACTTAGTTTACTTTTCAGACCTGACCATAGATGAAAGCAAACTAAATGATTGAGGGGTATATTCTGTCATATAGGCCAAACCGTGAAAACCATCCATGTAATTTACTTTAGTTTTTATCTAGCGCCTTTAAAAAGGCGTAACGATGCAACTTTTCCGTTTACCTTTTATCACGGTTTAATTTTCCATGAATGAAACGTATTAGAAATAAGAAATTACTAATTTATTGTATTAAAAAGTTACAATAGTTATTCAATCAAAGAATTATGGGTTTTAAGTAAGTTTCTATGGGCTCTGATCTAAAGAATATATAAATTTATATCTACTTTACACCTCTGTTAAAAATGGAAGGCCTCCCAGAATCCCGTCTTCTAGTCGCGCCACAGTGATAAAGACGGCCCCATTCACCATAATTTAAGTCAAACTCACTTCAAATTTAATGTATGTTCCTTTTCATGTTTCATCATTAAAACATTATAAATACGACTCTATATGTGATCCCTACACAGTTTCATTACCCTTAAGTAGCCGGAAAATCAATACTCCGATCACCGGAGCTGCTCTCTTGTTATGATCCATGGCGAGAGGTGGCCGGAAACTTACAATCAGCCGGAGCGACCGCTTCTTGGGAAGCTATCACTACGCCACCGGCAACACCCACGTGGAGGACGATGGTGCAGAGCTCGGAGAAGATGACGTTTGGTCTATGGTTGACGACATGGTCAACGATCATGATCATCATCCCATTAGTGGGGATTGGAGCTCACGCGCCCCTGTCCCGAGTAGTCGCCGTCGTGCATCAGCCGGTGGGCTGGCAGTGGCGTTTGATGATCAGCCAATGAAGAGGATCTTTCACAAGTCCCGAGGTGACAGTGACAGCTTGGCATCTCCACGTGTTGCCACCTCAGCACCGGTGAACGTGCCAGACTGGTCAAAGATTTACCGAGTCAACTCGGTTGAGTCGATACATGACTCGGATGAAGATCACGAGTCAGACTTGGTCCCACCCCACGAGTACTTAACACGTACTCATAGATCCTCGGTTTTCGAGGGCGTTGGTAGGACCCTTAAGGGTCGAGACATGAGTCGTGTTCGTGATGCCGTTTGGAGCCAAACAGGATTTGACGGTTAGCCCAAATATATAAAAATTGAAATTTTATATATTTTAATTATTTAAACTCGAAGATAATTTAAGTTAAAGAGGACGATCTCAAGACTCCATTTGACAGCCCAAACCAAAGTTTCTCCATCGGTTTAAGCTTATAATTAACGAGTTGATTTTGTAGTGATTTACTTTTATATTTTGTTTTGATAAAATGATAAATAATATGTTGGACATTTTCATTGAAAGTGAAATAAAATAAAATGGTCGGTTGAGACACACTAAAAGGTCACCATCAATATGTTAATGATATTTTGCATTTTATCAAATTGGAAAAAGAAATAAAAAAACATAGGTGAATATAATAATCCTTTCACATTAAGAAAAAAAGCTTTTAAGAATTGTTTTATGAGAAAGAAGAAATTAGGAAAAATATTTCTTAGTCTACTTGAATACGAAACAAAATAATCACGCATATAAATAAGACAAGACCGAAAATGAAACCCTTTTGAAATAGATGATGCCACAAGTTGATGCAAGATATGACAAAGGGTGGTTTAATACAAAAGGTAAATTTTAAACATTGTTTTACCTTTGAATTTAGCTAGCGGCTTATATAATTTTTTTTTCTTCTTCCAATTTTTATTATATTTATTTATTTATGAAATACTATAGACCCATACATTATGTTGTTTATACTATTATGTAACTAAAATTGGTTTGTATTTGGACAACACAAAAATAAAAATAAAAAATAGGTAATTCTCGATTGATAATTGTTTTTTTACATAATTTGTCACGGATGTAACATTAGTTAATTAAATGTTTTTAGCTACCACGCAATGATACATCGAAGTAAATAAGAACCAACAAAACTAATAAATTGAAATTGTAAATTTGACATTGACAGCCACTTATTGAGGTTAAAATAGGTTGTAGTATAGATACACCTTCTTTATCAAGAAGGTGACACCTTTGGTGTTTTCTGATTGGTAGAATTAAAGTAAAACAAAGCCATGGATATAAATAAATATAATTTTTGTAACATCAAGTCACTTAAATCTTGAAAAAATCAAATTTTTTAGTGTGTTCTTTTCATCAAAGATGTGGCTATGCGAGACCCAAACATTTTTCGATCAACATCAAGGTGAGAGAAGATGTAACCATGCTTTTCATTGGGTGGATTTTTATTTTTTTTCAACTTCTGTTTGAAAAAAATAACTATGAAAAGATTGTCTACCGTAGGTATGTCGATTTTATCCGTACCTGACCTACTTTCGCTCTTACCTAATTAGCCCAAACCAAACAAACCCATTACATGCATACTTGACAACCGATTAAAACGATCGTTGTTAAGGTCGGATATTAGTTAGATCTTTAAACATAAAAAACCTGATTAAGTCAAGCTATATGATTCAACTTTTGGTCAGTTATCAAGAAATCGTGAATATACATAATTTTCCAAATAAAATGAGGGTAACTTCTCATCTTAAATTGTATTACTTTTCCAAACAACATGACAGTTGGAATCTTTTTGACGCATAGTAGAAGCAATAAAAGTAACAAAAGTAATTTTTGATTGAAAGTTGGTAAAATTTTGAATTAATAAACGATTACAATAGACGCCCTTATAAAGGGGATTCTAATTTGGCAGGCTTGGCAATTTTAAAAATTTCAAAATTGAAATAAAAAATACTTAAACTATGGGCATAATTAAACACGTAAATTTCCACCGTCATATATTCACGCATTGTAGGCTAAACAGGAATTTGCGAAAGATTGCAAAACTTTGGAAAAATTCTTGATTGGTGATATCGGAGCCTTAGAGCAAGGATTCTGGGTCTGATAGCTAGATAAAACCACCAAAGGCGTTTGTCACATGATCCAACCCTTCGAGTCTTTTTTGTTCAATAGTCGTGGGCTACATAACTCCAATCGTAGCCAAGTTATGCACTTTTAAAGTTTGGTCTCTTTCTGCCTGTTTCCTTTATCTATTTGGTCCTGATAATAGCCCGCCAATTGTTGGGTTCTAAAAATCGACGATTGAAGCTCGATGATTAAAGATTCTTTTTTTACTAGTCGGTTTTTAGTTTTATTAATGTAATACATGTATGAATGTAATAAGTGGATGGCGGCAAATTTTGTGGGCTTTTTGGGTTGAAACATACTCTTAGTCCATGCATAGTGGAGCTGTGATAGAGCCATTACATGGATGATGGTGCTCCACAGCGCCAGGAACACCGCCCCCAAGCGTTTTGGTGTGTGAAAATTCTTTCACACGATGGTGATAACGGGGTGAAGTGGTTTTTTGTTGGTGAAGATGAGTTGGGTAATGTGTTTTGTGGGGTATGTGGTGGGATTATGTGGTGTTAACCACTACGCCCAAATGTTATTGAGATTTATGTTAGGTTATGTTAGGGTTATGGGGGTTATGGAGGGTTACCACTATACATGACCTATGGACTTCTAAACGGCCGCCCAACATCTCTTTTTCTAGTGTTAAGGTAAAAGGTTGAATGGTGGTTAACCGAATTGCTGAAACTTGTTTGGTTAGACACTACAACTCTTTTACATGAACTCATATGACCACTAATAAACTTACACTTAGTATAACGTAATAATATGAGTGTTTTTTTTATATGTCAATACATCCAAGGTAACATAAACATAATAAGAACAACTAAATTGATATCAATTTTATTCGAGATAAAGCCAGTATGTGGGATTCCATCTACATGTCCCTTCGAGCTCTCAGTGTGCAGATTATTGGGTGTCAATGCCCGAGAATAGCTTAGAGCATTGACCATAGAATTCTCATCCCCATCCATTCCATACAAAAATTGTTCACTTTTTAAGCCTTCTCTCACACACATATTTATTTTAGACCAAGGGGGCTCTCTATAATGGGATAGGCTACAATGTTATATGTTTTAAGTGTCAAATACATCCGAATAATAATCAAACAAAGGCACACGTTTATACTATGGATAAAATCGATGTAACTAAGTTTCTAAACTTCTCATATTAACTTAAGGAAAATAAAAAATGGCCGTTACGTACTAACGTATATACGTTAGTCGGTTAGTGGCTCATCGAAGAAGACTGGACTAGTAAAAGATTGGGCCTTGCGGTTCATGGAAGAAGTTGCACTATTCATTTTTCAACACGAACTTAGTTTTCGACTACACTGGTAAAAGCCTTTTAACTATTATTTTAATTCTTAAAGCCCAATGGACCATTCCACTATAATTGACTTCGGACACCCCTTCAAGTTTCAAGAGCTAATTTAACATAGATAGATGTGCAATAGATAAATAACAAAGAGTGGCGACATATGGTTGTTGATTTTTTGCATAATACGAAAACACACAAATTTAATACAGAGTTTTCATTCAGTTTCATAAGGTCTAGGCCATTATCCAGTTAAACTAACGTCTAGCTGAATGGCTTGTGTTTGGATTAATCTGATAGGTTCACGTATTTGCGTATTTAATCCTTTTATTCTCATACGTTTTTTTTTAAATAATAATATGTTTTATGTCATAACTTAAATCAACAAACCCATTTAGCTAAACGGCGTATGTATTGCGTGAAAACTTACGTCGTGTTCGTCCTACATGGATTTGCAAGTTCATATCGTGTTCGGATACATGTTAAATTTTCTGGTTCTGTCATGTTCAACTTGTCAACCCGTCAGTTTAACACCAATTAATTCGAATTTCCGGAACATGTCATTTTTTGTCTTATAACCATAAATTGTTTTATGCTTAAATCATAATTTATTTTACCTAATGTAACAAACCCGAGCGTCGCACTATTAATACTATTAAACATGAGGAGGTCAATTAAAAAATCGCATCGATGATCGATCTATATCTTACATGTGCAATATCTCACATGCTTTTGATAAGAATTTTTCTTCATTTAGAATGGTTCTAAAACGCTATTCTAGTCATCTTAAAATAAAAAATATTTTGATAATTTTTGTTTATCAGAATTTGGATTTTAATCAAGTATTAAATATTTTTTTGGAGGTACTATAGTGTTCTTCACTTGTTTCGGTGGATGCAGGGGTGACCTAACATTTTCAAAGGCTCTGAGCGAACTACAAAGTAGGAGCCCTTTTGAATTGGTATAAAGAAAACATCGGGTCTGTTTTCTGTCATCCAAGTCTCAGTCGCAAATTCGCAATCATGGATTTAGGGTAAATAGTAATTGAGTAAATCGCAATAAACAGAGATTACTATAAAATATGACCGTTAACCAAATTAGATTATCCTTGTGACACCGGTAATTTCCCTAGTTTTGCCTCTAATTTCTCCCCAATCGGCGACGTCATTGAGCAAAATGAACACGCGTGGCGTTACAGTTAGCAAAAATGATGATGACAACCTAAATTAAAGAAGAACGACATATTGCTTAGAGTTGGAATTGAGTCTTTTTTTAATCCTAATATTGGTTCTTCACTTGCGCATTGCGATGAATATAGTTTTTATTTAGTTAATTTGGGCCTAATACAGTAATACGCATATATTATTATACTAGGCCGGTGCATGAAGCTATTATTATATAAAAAATAACTATCACCCGTTGTCTGAACCCTACCCAATATTTGACGCGTATCCAAACGCACCATGAATTTGAAAATTGTGTTACTCGCAAAAAAGTTGAACACCGTACAAACAACCGGTTCAACCAAATATATATATCATTAAACAATATTTCATCACTTTCTCCGGGTTTATAGTCAATATAGGTTAACAAAAGTGATGGTTTTGAAGGTTACCCTGAAAACGTTATGTATCTTTTATGTGAAATAAAAAAAAAAGAAAAAGAATTATCCATGGCTATCCATGGCTTTCTATATATTATAAGTTAGCTTTAGAATATATATATATATATATATATATATATATATATATATATATATATATATATATATTTGTTTCCGTCCTACGTGATATATTACTCTAACCGGCTTGCTCAAAAATATAGCAATCAAAGGTAATATGTCTAAAAATATACATTACAAAACAAAGATTTTTCACGGATAGAAAAACCTGTCGTTAAATATGCCAATCAAAGCTAATGTGTCTAAAAACTGGACGTGGGCAAGAGCTTTATTTTTAGTGATGTCTATGACGAATTTTTAGGGAGTGATCGCCGATGAACTTTTAGCGACAGATCACCAACGAATTTTAGTTTTTTTTTTCAATTCGGAATGATTTTCAATTGTAAATCTGTCGCTTAAACTCTTGCAAAATCTTTTAAATAATTATTTTAATCTTTTTTCAGTTTTATTTTCTCTGTCTCTCTCTATCTACATATAATGTAGAGAGAGAGAGAAAATTATATATATCAAACAAAAATATACACAAATTATTTAAAAATATACATAAATTATTTAAAAATATACACTTAAATAAATAAAACTACACATCTAAATGATGTTTGCTAGCATACGAGTGTCAGCCTAAACAACCAACAATTATTAATTGCAGAGAGATATCTCCACAAACGGTCAAATAAGTCAGCAATGACTTTCTGTGATTGATTTCACTTAATCACATCTAGGCATCCAGATTAGGAAGAAATTAATCAGTCGCCCTGTTAATGCAACATCAAGTCACTGAATAGGTCATCAAAGAAATACTATTACCACAATATTGTCTCTAAATTTTATGCTTAAAAGAAGAAAAAACAAAAAAGTGTTTTGATCATCCTGTCACAACAACGTGTTACATAAGTCTTTTTCACGACAGATCATTGCCCTTTGCAGCAACGCATGTGAAGTTTTCAATAACATAAAATGTGGAGAGGTACTTACTTGACTATAAAATCCTTTTCATACAACTAGAAGATGATTGGTAAGTTGAGAAACATTTCACAACAAAACATTGATGAAAAGGTAACATACAATTACAAAAGATTAATATATAAAATCAAAGTCGATATTGTTTCATATAATTCATGGCACATGAATACCTATTTTCTTAATTATGTGTTACATTGATGAAATAAGTTAGTTACTAATTATGAAAAGTGAAGAGGACAACTTGACTTTGGACGATGAATGCTCTAAAGAGTTTAACGATGTCCCCCTAAGTATTATTTTAATGATGATCATATATGTGAGAATTTTATTTATCTAAGGTTTTAAAGACAAATTAAAGTGAATTCTTGTGTTTAGTTGGTTTTATATGAGACTGGAGTCCGAAAACATTGCATCAATTTCTACCAATTAAAAGAATTTAATAATCATTTTATATTTATATTTGTGAAAGAATTCTAAACTTTCCAATGAAATATTTTAAGATTATCAAAATCCCCTCATCTTTATATTATCCACCTTCTTATATCCAGTTTTTCTATAATTCAAATAAACTCTTGATCAAATTACATTTTGTATCCTTCATGTATTATACAATTTATGAAACATGCCCTTTTAAAAAAGAGTTACCTTCAAATTCTATGTTTTTCTAACGTATTATACCCTTTAATACAAACTTAGTAAAGTAGGTTATCCTCAACTTAACCAGGCCAAATTCGTCCATTCAAAACCATTGGAAGGCCAACAAAAGCTTCAAAATAAAATAAACCTTTCATCAAATTGAAAAAATTACAAGACTAAATGGAACATGCCCTTCTAAACCAATTTTTAATAAAGTAATTAAATAAGTAAAAAATAATTCAAAATGTACAAAATTTATTTCAAAATATATAATACTTGTAAATAAAATAACATTTCATTAAATATAAAAAAAATATAAGACTAAATGGAAAACATAATAAAAAAACACAATTAGTTGTCTACAACATGTTCCACATGATCCAATCAGAGGTTGTTGTGTGTTTATTTACAATGCAATTCCAAAAAAAAATATCTTCATTTACTTCTTGATTGGTTGGAAGATCAATTTCGTACACTTGACATATCATTGCACCTTTGTCCTCTAAAATCGTATTGTGTAATATAATGTAAGTGTATATTGTAGTTTTAATTTGATGGATTGCCCATGCATGGAGCCAACCTACATCTAAACGAGTTTAAGGACACCAAAGGCTCGTTTCGCGTTGTATAATGGTGATTGATTGACGGCGTTGATTTTGTTGAAACTAGCAACACTGTAAAATGCACATTAAAACCATAAATCCTCCAAGGCTATCGTTTCGAGCATATTATCTAGCTCTCGTGGTCACTTGCCATGTATTGATTTCTCCATGTTGTTTAGGACAATTCCTCCAAGCCCAATGTTTACAATCAATGTTACCTAACATTCTAGGAAATCCATGTTTGGTTTTATGTGCGGTGTACAAAAGTTGTATATCCTTGACTGTCACTTTACGCAAATATTTTTTCCATACGACTAAATAATACCTTCACAAAAATGTTTGTAGGCTTTCACGTGAAGTGTTTTCGGACATATTCAAGTAGTCAACGTTCGTTTCACCTGTATGCTAGTTAACGTATTGGTGATGTGCACTTTTGTAAGGTTGTAAAACTCTATTTAAATCTAGCATCCCGGGATAATTGAAATATGGAAGGTTTCTATCTAACATCAAGTATCTTAGGAATAGTTTTCTTCGTATTTGAAACCTTCTCCTAAACACCTCATCACCAAATAATGGATTCTCAATTAGCATCTTGTATGAGAGGATCATGTGCAGCTTAATGAGCTTCTTGTACGTTGAGGCCCACTTGAACTTGAAGTATCTTTAAAATGGTGCAACGTAGCTTGAACAATTGTTGAGAAAAGGTAAAAAAGGGTTACGCACATTTATAATTACTACATTAAGACACATCGTCTGAACTTGGTGATCGAAACTTCATTGTTACACACAACCTCTGATCTAGAGGACAAAGAAATTGTCTAAAGTGTTTGGGGCTGAAATTGAGAGAATTAGTAAAGAGTAGTGTGAAAATAATGAAGATGTACAAGTTTATATATATATATATATATATATATATATATATGATGTGAGACTATCTCACTTGGTGGTTGCCTGGTTGGTAGTGGCACATGACTCTTTGAGGGTAGGTTACAGTTTTAAATATGGGCAAAGAAACTAGTTTAGAATAACTGACGTAAAGTAGAATAAAAAAGGAATATTTTTATTAAAAAATATAGCGTTGGCTTTTATTAATTGAAAGAGGCAAAAATATCGAGGTTGTTCAACGGTGACAAAGGATAAGATTCTGGAGAGGACCATAGTTAGTGTTAATGGGTAAGGGTGCAAATGAACCAAACGTTTAGCAAACATTTCGTGAACTGTTTGACAGAAAGTTTGTTTATATTAAACAAACGAACATGAGTAGGGGCCGCACTCGTTCATTTATATTCATGGACGTCCAGTATTGTGTTCGTTTGTGTTCGATGGTTGATTAGGGTTTTAACTTTTTATTTTTATTTAAGTACTTCAAAACACCCACCAATAAATTATTTATTAGATATACTGTATTTTGTATCAGTATTACTCCTTACTTTCTGGAAACCCTAGTAAAAAGTTGTCGTTACCGCTCTTATTCCAAGCATACGTGATGCAACTACGCCCTCGCTCTCATTCCAATCTCCGATCTAGGGATTTTATGCTCTCGTTCTTCTTCATTCTCAGTACAAGACAGGGGTGGTTTGTGTTCGTTTTTGTTCATGAAGGCTTGTTTGTGTTTGTTTGCCTTCATTTGTGTTCGTGAACGTTAGTTTGTGTAGCATGTGTTCGCTTTTGTTTGGTACCTAAAATTAATGAACAAACACAAACGAACACGAACATGTTCATTTCCTTAACAAACGATCACGTACAAAATAATTCCGTTCAGTAAATGTTCATGAACGCATTATTTTCTTAACAAACGAACACGAACAAAATTATGTTCGTGAGTTTCGTTTACCCTTACAATCAACAGTTATTGGAGGGGAAACATGGAATTAATGTGTGGGCTACTATCGGCAATGGCAAGATGAACCGGTGGAAAGTACTCTTTTAACCTTTTAAAGAAAAATCAATGGATGGCAAGAGTCTAGATTTTGTTTTTGTTTTCGTTTCTTATTAATATAATTAAATATAATGTTTATGCTTGAAACAATGAAAACGCACCTATAATATAGTTGTTATATCAAATACATATTATAAGTTAAAATAAGTTTTATGGTGTAAAGCGTACAAAAATAAAAATATGATGACATTAAAATTTTTAGAAGCATGATTACTCCAGTTGTTTTCATGCTAAAGAATCTGGTTTAAAACTAAAACTGAAAAGAAAAAAAATTACAAACTGAATTTACATGTTCCGCAGGCTGAATTTACATATTCCGCTGGCCAGTGGAGGATCCAGAAAATCTTCGTTCGTAGGGGTAACGTTTTATAGGAAAGGGGTAACGAAATAAAAAAAAAGTCAAATTTTTCAAAAATTTACACTACCGTCGGAGCGCCAACCCCTTCCCCTAAGGTAGGTCCGCCCCTGCCGCTGGCTGGCTATATATAAAGAGGTGATCGAAAGGCAGACACACACATGAAAAATGGAGTCCCAAACAAGTGATGTTCATCACCCTCTCTTAGAAACAGTTAGAGACTGCACAGATTCAGTGCCTGCCACCGGCCATGGTGGCAGTGTGGAGCTGGAGAGGGTGCTTTCGGACACCGAGACACCATTCATCAAGTGGCTTACAGCAGCGTCGGCCATTGAACTGAACTGCTGTTGAAGCTGGCTGCACCGGCTGTGATCGTTTACTTGCTGAACAACGCCATGTCTATCTCCACCAGAATCTATTCCGGACAACTTGGAAACATGGAACTGGCTGCTGCCTCCCTTGGTAACAATGGGATTCAACTCTTTGCTTATGGCCTCATGGTCTGTTCATTTCTCTATTCCTTAATAATATGTTTTCACTCTATTTCACTTACTTGTATGTTTTTGGTAATTATATTTCATCCAGCTAATAAGTAGTTTCTAATATCCGTTCCAGATATTTAACCTTGGCTCTCATAACACGTGATTCGCAACTTATAAATCATCACCTTCTATAATTCAATTTCTATCCAATTACCAATGGATTAATGGAAATTTGTTGCTAATAGGAAATATAAATCAATAAAAATTTCAAAGAATACTTTTATCATAATATATTATATCAGAAACTACTACACTTTCTGTGAGGGACGAAACCGTCGTTCATCTCTTGATCCGTGAAGGTAGGATTTTCAATGAAGTTCCGTTGGAAATCTAAATCACCGACAAAAGTCATGGTCAGATCCCCGTCTCAAATCACAGCCAGATTATCAACAGGTCGATGGATTAACGACTAACGAGGAAGCTTTCACCGATAGATTAGCGACGGATCACCAACGGGTTATCAACAAAATATTTTGATATATATATTTATACATATCCGTCGCAAATCATTGAGAGATTGTCAATTGCCAACAGATATATATATGTATATATTTGGGCTTTAAATATCCATCGGCGATCATGATGGACATGTGAATCAGTGACTTCTTTTTTGCGCTAAAAGTCAGTTTTCTAGTAGCAGTGCTAGTAAGATAAACTGTGTGATACATGATTTGACACGTCACTCATATGTGTGATTGTAGCTCGGAATGGGTAGTGCAGTGGAGACGCTATGCGGTCAAGCATTTGGGGCACAAAAGTATGATATGCTTGGAGTATACCTTCAAAGATCGGCGATTGTTCTCTTAGTAACATCCATCCCGATCACTACGGTTTACATTTTCTCTAAGCCCATTTTAATATTACTCGGCCAATCGCCATCCATGGCATCCTATGCAGCCCTATTCGTGTACGGCCTTATTCCTCAAGTATTCGCGTACGCCATCAACTTTCCAATACAAAAGTTCCTTCAATCTCAAAGTATTGTGGCGCCAAGCGCTTTTATTTCAGTCGGATCACTAGGTGTGCACCTCATACTATCTTGGATCATGGTGTACAAGTTAAAGTTGGGGTTGCTAGGTGCTTCGTTGACTCTAAGTTTGTCATGGTGGATTATAGTGGTTGGTCAAATTGTTTACATCTTGATGAGTGATAGATGTAAGGCCACATGGACCGGGTTCAACTCAAAGGCGTTCGGTGGACTTTGGGAGTTTGTAAAATTGTCAAGTGGGTCAGCCGTGATGTTGTGTTTGGAGACTTGGTATTTTCAGGTACTAGTGTTGATTGCTGGCTTGCTCGAGAACCCTGAGCTATCATTAGATGCATTGTCGGTTTGGTAAGCGTAGCTCACATTTTGTCTTGTTAGATTTTAAAGTTTTTAATGTCCATAAGTGCGGGTCAACGGGCCAACGTGTCCCAGCCCATAACCCACCAGTAAGTTCCACCTAATGGGTCATCTTTATTTCATTAGCATTTACCTATTGGACCATTTTATTTGTTTCATATTTATAATTTATTTCAATGCAATGCAATTTATGGGTTTCTTTTAATATTAACCTTTTGTTTTGAATTAAAATTATATGTAGCATGAGTGTCAATGCGTTGGCGTTTATGGTCTCGGTTGAGTTTAATGCAGCTGCTGGGTACGTTTAATTAGTTATTTATTTATTTATGTCATATAAACGACAAAGATACTTGCATACCTTTTGGTTAATCAAACTTTAATGGCGCGCTTGGTTCACCAAAGCAAGTGGAGTATATTCCATTAAAAATGTGTTTGATTCGTATAAATTATTGAATTTAAAGCTTATATTATAAATATGTTATTTGTGAAACTATTCCTTTCAAGTTGTGGTAGCATAGTTAGATTCCAATTCCTTTGTTACTGTTTTGTAATCCAAATTTATCACAAATCCTAACTTATTCGATATATTCCAATTCTTTCAGATCTCAAAGGGATAAATTCATGGAATAATACCCGAGTTTTAATACTAGTGATGTTAAAACCACTCAAATTTTTATAATTGTTTAAACTGAATGCGTTAATTGAAACAGTTATAAAACTTGGTTATTTTTCCTTCACAATTGCTTCCCACTTCAGATTAATTTAAAAAAGATAGTACTAACTAGTACTAGTGAAGTTTCATATATATTATATTTACAACTTAATTGAAAAAAAGTTAACATTTATAAAAAAAATCATAACATTGAAATGATATCGAAACTTGAGTGGTTTATAGTTAAAAAAAAAGTATGAAGGACTTTATTGACAAATGTAATTTATTTTAATAAAAATTTGATGTAACAAACACACCTTGGTGTATTTGGAAACTAAACATATGATGTAATGAGTTGATTACCGTACACACAATTTTGAAAATAGTGTGAGGGTTGGAAACGAGCTTGGAGCTGGAAACCCTAAAGCCGCTGCGTTTTCAGTGTTAACGGTTACTACAGTCTCATTCCTCATTGCTCTGGTCGAAGCAGTGATTGTATTGTCGGCGCGAGATGTTATTAGCCATGCATTCACTGGCGGTGAAGTCGTGGGGAATGCAGTTTCTGATCTTTGCCCACTATTGGCCATAACCATCGTTATTAATGGCATACAACCCGTTTTATCAGGTATATATACGTACATGTGAAGATTTCACATGCATGCTTGTGTATATTGATACCATGAACAACTAAATGAAAGGTGTGGCTGTGGGATGCGGATGGCAAGCTTACGTGGCGTACGTGAACGTGGGATGCTATTACATTGTAGGCATTCCGCTCGGCTTTCTTCTTGGCTTCCATTTCAACCTCGGAGTCAAGGTATCATTAGTTAGTATCAAATCAATGATCATACGATTAACTTGTCTATAATTTAACATGAAACGCCATCCAAAAAGGATTAGCGACGTAGCTTTTGCCAGTTTGCCTTGTGTTTCGATGTATTTTCCATAAGGATCGGTTGGTAGTAAATTACTAAATTGTTAGTGAATTAATAGGGAATATGGTCGGGAATGATTGGAGGAACCGGGATGCAAACCCTCATCTTATTATGGTCAACCTTTCGTACGGACTGGAATAAGGAGGTACTACTGTAAAAATAAATAATATACGGCCCATTTTTATAATTACAACTTCCATAAACTAATTACAACTTTTATAAAATCAGGTGGAAAAAACCAAAAAACGTTTGAATAAATGGGAAGCAAACCAAGAAACCCTTTTGAAGGAATGAAAGCAGCAGGTCAACGGATCCATCACTTGGATTTTATATGGATTCAGTGACTGAATCATCATATTTCATTATTTTGTATTCCTTGTGATAATGTTCCAATAAGTATGAAACATTTAATGTATTTTAATTCGAATCATGCAAATTTATTAAAAGATAAATCTCATGTTTTACCCCAATACAAACGTATTAAATTTACAAAAAAAAAAAAAAAAAAAAAAAAAAAAAACAGATAGCATACACATATACAAGTTCATGAAGCAAAAAGATAGCATACACATATATATGGTTCAATATGCCAAACTTACCAACTATGAAGGAAACCTGAACATCATGTGCTTGTTTACTTCCACCAATCTAATAAGATTTAGTTTTGGTCACTATGGTTTGAGTCCACAGGTTGCTCCCTGTGGTCCGAGTCCACGGCTTGCTCCCTTTGGTTCGAGTCTACAAGTTGGTGCCTTTCATCCAAGTCAACATCCGAGTCCACAGGTTGCTCCTTTTGGTCTGAGTCTACATGTTCATCACCTCTTGGGGATGAAGGTTTGGATCTCATCATGTCTTCGCGACGGCTGAAAAAAAGAATACAGCATAAGTAGCAGGTAATGTGAAAAGCCAAAAGATTTGCTGTTTATGATTTGGTACACATTAGTTAAGATTGCATACAATTAATTATAACTAAACCAAAGAAAAATCTGTTCACACTAACCTCGCAACGACTTTTATGGCGTGGTTAATGAAACCTGACAAGCTTGTTGGCGATAATTTCTGATCGAGACCATTAAGCCACCACTCAGCACTAATAAATTCACATTTAACCTGCCAGAAAGGAATCAATGTCACAATTGATACTCAAAAACCATTTCAATTAGTATATGTGAGGTGGGTAGCAATCAATTTTGTGCATTAATTAGTAATGTATGACCAAAAGGGAAGTTAATAGTTATACCATCTCTTTGTTGCTACATGGCAGTGAATCAGCCAGCAAACGATACTTTGCAATACAAGCTCGCAGAGGTTTTTCCACATTTGCTCTCACATTTTCCTGATATTTATTTTCAACCGGTTCCAACAACTACAAAAAACAAACGTGATTAGATGTGTGCACGATGCTACCTAAAGAGATTAATAGTTTGAAAGTAGCATTTTCTACACACCTTTTTGAGATCTTTAAGTTTTCCTGAATAGTCTTGTTCAGATTCATCATCATTGTCTTCATATAGCCAATCTTCGGTCTCCTTCAGACTGTTCATGATTACGTCCTTTTCTGAATCTGTGGCAAAGCTCTTGTAGGCACTTGAAAGCTAAATCACACACATTCTGTCAGTTTATATGCAATCCAAGATCTTAAATGACAACTTTGTGGGGTCATTATGGCAAAATAAGTAGCTTGCTACAAGTGTCATAGACAAAAGACTCGAGAGTGTTTCTTTGATCCTTACATTGCTCTTCCAAAATCATTTCTTTCTTTTGAGCTTCAAGTAACTCGTCGTCACGTGTTGTCGTGACATACAAATTATCAGAAAATGGAAGATTACACATATGCCTGTTGACTATCATCTGAAGCCATAAACACAATTAAGGATAAATCATAATATTTTTAAATAATCCATGTTTAACATTGGTGTGATATGTGATACTACTCTTGAATAACCTATTTCAATAATTCCATGCTCGTTAAGCAACACTCCAAATCCGACCTCCACATTCTCTGAACCAGAGCGTTCAGACCGACCAATCTAAAAGAATATTTAAAATTTATCTCAAGGTACAATAAATAGGAAAAGTGTAGCACCATGCTATATTATAACAAGCAATAGCACACGAATATGAGATTCTCACCCAAAAACGACCAACTTTACGTGATATTCCTGCAGGGGCTGTATGTGACTTTAAAAGAAAATCGAGGGCTTCCAGAATAACACATCATCTTCTCTTTTGGGAAGAGAACAAATACATGGTTTGGAGAAGGAAGTACTATTGAGTAAGAAAATGAATCCTGAACCTGCAAACAATACAAAAAAAAAAAAATAACATAAATCCTTAGCGACATATCGTGCGTATTGATACAAGGATTGACATAAGCCGGTAGTTTTGCAAACAAAGTATTAGAGAGGTTAGTTAGGTAAAACCATCATATTCGTGGATATAACAGTGGCGCTTATGATTAGTGGTTGGACAATGATGGTGACAAACTTATTGAGTGGGGTTTGATCATGAGCCGTACCCTGGTTTTCATCTTGTTGTTATTTCAGCAAGACAACTTGTGTGGAAGCAGTACGGTTTTCGGGAAAAGCTGTAACCAAATCTGACCAACCTAGCGCGGACCGGTTAAGACAACGTTGTCTGGACAGATCTTGACTAGGGCCACCGTTAGCGTATGACTTTGTTACTCAAAAAGAAAGTTATGTTAAAAAAAGTCTATCAAGTATCAACTATCGGAGTCGAATAGTTGTCGAAGATTTCGGGTTTTTTTTAGCTGACGTTTTGTTTTATTTTATTTTTGTCCGATTGCTCTACGAATAATCGAAATTCGTATAGGCAGTATAATTTTGATATCAACAATCCAATTAGAAAAAAATATTTATCATTCTTACTTAATATTACAAAAAATGACATAAGTCAATAACACCATAATCCTTCTAAAAAAATTTTAATTAAAATTAATATAATCCTTCTAAAAGTTGTTTTTAAAAATATTCTATAATTTTTTGAATTGGGTTAATATCATAAAATGACATTCTTTATCTAATATCATTACCTTAATATCAATTTGTGCTTCAAATATATATTTTCGTTGACCAATATTATTTTGTTAGAGTAAATGTAATAGATCTTCTCACAAAATTTGTCGTTACTTCAAATATATATTTAATTTATAACTTCTAATGATACTATTCTCACAAAATTTATAATTACTTCAGATATATATTTAATTTATAACTTATAATGATAATAATGTTTTTAAATAGAAAAATGCATCTTCTAAAATAAGCCGATAAAAATGGAGGACGTTTTGGCAAATCAAGTCAATGGGTTACTATTGGGTTAAATATAGGAGAAAAATATATACATAGATTGGGAAACTTGGAAGAAGTTTGACTTGTAATCTATTCTGTTGGTGCCAATCTTCAGCTAGGTGAAGGTGTTTGCTTGTGGTAATGAATTTTGCTATTAAATAATTTGCAAAAAAAAAAAAAGATTTTTCATTATTTAACCCGAACAATACACGAGTGACGAGACCATAATCTAGTTTTATATATAACTTGATTAGGTTTTATTTCTAATTATCTTTATTGTGTTATATATATAGTTGGTTTATTAATTAGGTTTTTATTTGTAATTATCTTTAATTGTATTGTATATTTGCCCTTAATCAAGCAAGTTTGTAAATGCGTTTAAAAAGTGTTGGTGGAGGGTAATTTTTTTTATTATTTGATTAAAAAAGTCAGCTTGTTAAAACTAGTTCACTACCTATTGCTTTACGCATCTTTAAAGAGATAAAATTCATATTATTGCATATTTAAATTTTGAATTATTTAGATGTTCACTTATTTGAATATACATAAATCTACAAATTTTATATTTATTTTTCATGTTATTATGCATATTCAAATAAGTGATTATCAGATTAATTCATTCGAGGTTCAAACAAATAGATTTGAAATGATTACTGTCCATAAAAGCATCAAACAAATTTTGAATGAACAAATAAAATTGAAATGAAATTAGTTCCAGGCTCAATATAAATGAACTCGACGCTGAATGAGTTTAATAAGAAAGTTTTAAGGTACAAAACCTACACTTAATTTTTGTTTTATAAACACGTGTTTACAAAATCATCTTTATCAATTTAAAATATTTGAACACTACCTTATACCTATTGGATATAGTGGCCAATTTTTACACCTAAAGCCGTAGCCAAACAGTTTTCTTAAGAAAGTAAAAAAATTCTTTTTTCAAGAGTCAAGACTTCCAAGCATAAACCTTACCGTATTTGAGCAGATCTCACTGTGATGCCAATGTAAAAAAATAAATAAATAAATAAACACACACACACAACCGGTGAAACATTTAAATAGAGCCAAATGGCAACATAACATAGCAAGTAGCATCAGGAACATCGCGGCAGAATACAAAAAATCAAATAAACCACAAATAATTTTAAAGCAGCACATAATTTACTAAATAATTTTAAAAGGTCTTCGTGTGCAGTATTTAGTACGGCTCAGCCCTGCATGCAATGCCATATCACTCACTGCACACCCAAAGCTTGCTTTCAGTTCAACATCAAGTAAGCACTCAAGGTATGCTATGAGCTACTTTTAATCTGTTTAGCCCGCTTGATTTATACTCCCTCCACTCTTTTAACACTTTTAGAGTGTGGAGGGAGTATAAGCTTACCTATGGCTGTGGTTGCTGCGATTGTAGCTGCTGTTGGGGCTGTGGGTAGCCACCATATCCTGTTGCGTAGCCTCCATAGTACATACTAGGATCTTGAGCAACTGGTGCATATCCATATGTTTCATACCCATAGTATCCACCGTTGTACTGGCTTTGTTCTACCTGAGGCTGATCAAATTCACACACATCAATCTCAATTTCTTCACCACCAAACACTCATCACGTATTCAAACAAACCTGCTTATTGGAAGGACTACGGCCCCATGAAAGCCTCACAGTTTGTCCACCAAACTGAGTTCCTTGTAACGTTCTTAATGCTTCCTCCGCACAGCTTCTGAAAAATGTATACATACATGGAAATAGAGAAGACTTAACAACAAAAAAATAGATTCGTGTTCCTGAATCGAAAGAAGCTTGAATACATCACACACCTATCAGCGAACTGAACAAACCCACACCGCTTGCCCACAGGGATCTTCACATGGACTATCTGTCCGTATTGGCTGAACACCTGCTTAAGATGTTCGTCGCTAACATTAGGATCCAACCCACCAACAAATATCTGCAATAAATATTTTAAACCTTCAGCTTATTTTTTATAACACACTGTGTTATAATAATGAAAGAAATTACTGACAGTTGTATTATTTGGATCATCGTCATTCTGTGTTGCTTGAGTATTCGGGTAGGAAGCTGCAAATATAGAAAATTTGAATGAAAGATACTCCAAGGACACTAAAAATTTGTTGCCTCTAGTTTAATATCACATAATCCCGGGGGTCAGTAATGGCAGAGATGGAGGCAGGAATCCAACAGTGAGTGAATGCACCAAGAGATTGTAAATGAGAACAGGAAATTGCAATATACGGATACAAAACCACAAACATTGGATCAGAATGGTGATATGGGAAATAACCTAATAGAGTACAAAAACGAATAGCAACAACGGTCATTTTGCAACTGCATCAGGAACGTATCGACACAACAAAACCATGGTATATCACGTTTAATTAACCAAAAAATGGCAAACATGACAGGTGATCCCATTAAACAATGCATGATTCCTACAAAGGTTAGCATTAAGTAAAAGCACAGCAAAAGATCCCACGGTTCCTTCATCCTCGTGCCCTTCAATTGGGTTAATAAATGTTGTTGAGTGTCAAACAATGATAAGTGCTTGTTGCAAGTATGGTTAACAGTGAATTTTAAATTACACAAAGCTAGAATTAAGTGTGATGTAGACTGAAGGTGAGACTTCTTAATTCTAAAGTCATGTGTAACACATGTTAGAAGTGTTGTAAACGAACCGAACGAACACAAACAAGGCCTTGTTCGTGTTCGTTCGTTAAGGATAAAATGTGTTCACGAACGGTTCATGAACACTTGCCGAACGAGATTTAATAGTTCGTGTTCGTTCATTAAGGAAAGGAATGTGTTCATGAACGGCTCAAGAACACAGATTAAATCGGCTAAGACGAAGGTGGCTAGAGGTGGATGGTGAGAGGAAGCGGCTGCTAGACCTTGAAGCCCTAATCAATTGAACGAAGGTCGGTAGTATTTTTCGATGTGAATAAGGAGAAGGAAAGTGGAGCGGTGCATAAACAATGTGGAGATGGTTTCCTATTTATTTGTTTGGGTAATGAGATAATTAAGAATTAAAGAATATAAAAAGTTTAGATAAAATAAATAAATGCTAAATAAACTTTAATGAACAACATAAACAAACGAACATGAACAAATTTTTACGAACCCATTACCGAACGTTCATGAACGTAATTGAACGATCGAGACATTTGTTTGTGTTCGTTCATTTAACTAACCAAACGGAATTTCTTGTTCATGTCCGTTCATTAATTAAACGAACTTCCCACCAAACGGTTCACAAACTGTTTGCTGAACGTTCAGTTCGTTTATAGCCCTACATGTTAGCTATGTTTGTCTGGCAAGATATCAGATATACAGCTAAGAACCTTAAGTACAGATCATGGTAAGTAAAAAACTGACAAGCTCGTCATCATGACAAACTTGTCTATTATACAACTGAAAGACAAATCTTAAAACTGGCATTGGTTAATTTAGTAACATAAATGAAAGCAAACATTAAGGCTAAGAAAGAGGACAGATCCAAGTAAGAGAGTAAAAGAAAGGCGGTTTAACAATATAAAAAGTGATTTAGTGACTGTTAAATGAAAAACGACAAATGTGTTGATGACAATGAATAATGTAACTTGACTGAAAGGAAAGCTCAATATTAAAAGACTTGAGAAAAAGAAACCAACACAACATAATTTTGCCTTGAGGAACTTACATAAATGGCAAGCGAATTTAATGACATAAAATGGAAAACTGACCTAAGCAAGGCCACCCTCTATTGGGTAACAATTTCTGCTGAAATCATTGCCAGGCCCTTATATGATAGAGCCTCTCGATGCCCTGCTTTGAGACAATATGAGTTTTATAAGTTTTTGCATGTTCAATGTTTTAATAGAATTAATGCCGGTAATTCTCAAAGCACGGGAAAGAAATGACGACGTTAAGCTCGTCTTTATCTACAAGAACCGACCAAATCGTGAATGGATAATCATAAGAAGCTTCTTAAGAAAACCAAACATAGAGTCCAAGAAACCAATTAAATAAGAATCATTTCACAAGGTACTAAACGAATAAGACATAGATTAAGAAGCAAGCGGATAAAATAAGCAAAGTGAATTGTGAGAGCAAGTAAAAGCAACAGCATGTACCGTTTGGATATTGTTGATTGCCCACGTTCTTTTTGTTAGCAGCTGGTCCAATTCGCATAGGTCTGGTTGAGCATAACCTTCCATTCAATTCAGTCATAGCACGTAATTGCTCACTCTCATCTCCAAATTTCACAAAACCATAACCTTTTGTGCGTCCTGTTAGCCTATCAGTCACAACCTTAGCACCCTTAACAGAAGGATAATGCGCCCTAAACGTCTCCAGCAAGGTATAGTCCGTAACATCAGCTGCCAAATCCCCACAAATATAGTGTAATCGGGTGTGTCATCTTGTTTTCTTTCACCAGCACCAAAGGAGGCCCAGTTCAGCCTGAAGAGCTGCTCAACATTGGGCATCAAAGTACCATTATATGCCTGTAGATGCCTTTCTGCAGCTGCTCGGTTAACAAACTCAATGAAACCATAACCCTCAGATTGACCAGATTGCTTGTTACGTATGACTTTGGCAGAAACCACCTGCAAGCCCAAAGGATATATTATATAGCTTTACAAAACAAGCAACAATAGTACATTACAACACACTCCAGTTTCACATAGATATACAACCAAGCTGCTAAGCACAGTAATCAGAAAAACATATTAGCATATTCCAATTATACTAAATAAGCAAAAACCAACTGGAAGAGCCAAGCAAATTGGATCAGCACATTACAAGTTACAACACTTCCTTACTTGACATTCATCATGTAGACATACCACAAAGTTAGTCAAAAATACAATTCTAATTCTAGTGTCACAGCCAAGTTAAGCTTAAACATATAAGTAAAGTGATCAATTAAAGCACTAAAAGTTCTCCATAAAGGTAATAGGTTGTAATAGGGCTACAAACAAACCGGACGACTGTTCGTATAAGAAACAAACGTGTTCACGAACTGTCTGTGTTCGTTCATTAATAAAATGAACGTGTTCATGTCTGTTTGTGTTCGTTCGTTAATTTATTTTAGGTAACACAAACAAACGTTCATGAACAAAAATTGAACATTAGAACATATATTGATGTTCAAATAAAATCGACATCTTTCATTGCAAACATCTTTCATCTCATGCCTGCAATTTGAATCAGTAGACATGACATGATACAAAAAGAACATCATACGTATTCCAGCAATTACTTCAACTTCTGTAATTACCCGTGGTATCTACAATCTTAATAGAACAAATAAATTGTAACTAAATAACACAATACGAATCGCAAATACACAAAAACAAGAATAAAAAACTGATATAAACCTCGCCGGTCTGAGCAAAACAGCTAAGAAGATACTGTTCATCCATCCAATACTGCAAATCTCCGATCCAAAGAGTACGGATCTCATCGGCGCTTGCCGGTTGAGGAGTCGCACCACCAATCGAAGCTGATAACGGTGATGTGTACTGATGAGGAATTGTGGCAGCCGGTGGTGGTTGCTGGCCATAATTATACATTTGTTGTACCGGTTGTTGTTGCTGAAACTGTTGAACCGGTGGTTGTGGATGCTGTTGATTCATCATCATCCATTGTTGCTGCTGGTACTGAGGGTCCATCAGTGGCGTTGTTGCAGGTTGCATATCGTATCGAATTTAGAGAGAGATTGAAATTGGGGACGAAACGTAACCCTAATTTAAGAAAGAGAACAAAATAGAAAGATCAGAAAAAAATGGATGATGTATAATACTTTACATATCATCCCTTGTTAATTAAATTCTTAACTTTTTTGACATGTAACTTTAGAAATAAAAATATAATTGTGACCCAACAAGATTAATAACCATTTTATTAAGGTAGAAATATATTAGATGGAGGGTTCATAATCAATGTTGTATATGTAGGGTTTAAAAGCTCGAGAAAAATGAGTGATACGTTTAAAGTGGATTTTGAATACACGTTTGACATTTTAAACTATGGATTTTTGATTCATTGCTTGAATAAATGAGTTTTTTCCGTACTTAGAAGAGTCTGGATTTCTAATTGCCTCTCGTTAGCTTAATGATCAGTCATTGTGAATGGAGCACCCACAAAAGAATTACAAGTAAATGGGAGGTTAGACGAGGAGATACCTTCTCGTTCCTCTATATCCTAGCTATGAAAGCTCTGCATGTTGTAACAAAGAATGCATGCATATGGCTTTGGTATAACCATGGAATCAACAAACCAAACAATTGGTGGGCATATCCCATTTTTTACGAGGATAATGTGATCATTTGGCTCTAAGCGAATTTTCACAATCTTGACAGTCTAAACCTTGTAAATCTTGCTTTGCTATCTTGTGGGTCGCATGGAACAAAATGGATGGGTGGACTCATTGGCAGTCCAAACCTTGTAAATCTTGCTTTGTTATCTGAATGGAGGTGGCGTTACGACACGGATAAGCAAAGTCTCAAGCCTATAGTAATTAGCATTATTCACCACACCATCAAGCAATGAAAAACTATACACGTAAAGCTGTGTATAGCTGGGCCGTGGTAAACTTAATAAACATTGGGGATGAATTGGCAATCGAATCAATCGACATTGACAGAAGTCTAAAAGGGATACTAGATCAGGGGAATGCATTAGTGTTTTAGCTAGATAATTGGGTCAACCAGTATTGTCTAGAATATCTTTTTCCTGTCATTTTTTTGCGTTAGAAGAGAGACTGCATGTACAAGGAACCGGTATGAATGCGCATAGGAATGGAAGAGGCACGTTGAGAAATCTATAAATTATCTGAACTTGACCAATGTTCGTAACTCCTCAAACAAGTACAACTCTCGCACAAAAGTAATAATTGGGTTTGGTTGGGCAATCATTCGGGAGAGTGTTTGGCTTGTTTGAGAACTGAAAATAACTGCTTTCAGTAGGAAGTTCTTGCTAGAGCTGCTTGAATACTTAAATGTTCAGGATATCTAAAATTGATATTTTATGGTTATTATAGGCATTGGTTTGTAACTTTAAATCATTATATCAATTCTCCAATTTACACATTCATCCAGAAAGCACTAAAGCCTCAATTGATTAACACCAATCGGTTGTTCATATAATCAAACTAGATTTCTTGCGAGAAAACAAGACTTCTTGTGAACTAAAAACACAAAAACCACGACAAATGCTTCCGAGCTGGATTTGATCTTAACCATTAGTTATGAGTTTCAAGATTTGAATGGCTTCTTTCAGTCTTCGGTCCATCGGTTCCTTTGTTGCTGGGGTTCGTTGAATCCTACATAAACAAAAAAAATAGCTCCGTGATGAATACTCAAAATATGGTCTATTGTTCCGTTGGTAATCAAGTTGACACATGAAGATTTTCAAAGAGAGAGAGATATATATACAACATTTTTGGATATATAACTTATAAATATGGCCATTTTCTCCTTTAGAAGCCATTGTATTCAAGCTTGTTACAGATAAGCAAATAGATAAACCATGATATATAACTTATTCTTACCTCTTCTCATTGCAGGCTTTCCTTTTAAGATCTTCAACAAGATTGTTCAATCTCTTCACTAACGCCATTAAACCACGTAATCTTTCAACTCCTTTTTTGTTTGAGCATATCTTTCTTAATACATCAGTTGCAACGAAGTACGAGTCTTCTTTGTTTCTGCACCCGCAACAGTAAGATGATTAGAGAATAATAGAACAAGAACCGTGCCAACTTGATAACAAAAACAGTTGCCAAGAAACATCTTTACGGACCGTATGAATTCCCAAAGAATTATTTGACACGATCCATTCGTGTCAATGAGCGCTTCAGTCAAATGGGGATAACGTGTGAGGTTTCTAAACATAGAAAGTGTGTGTCTTAAAACCTCTTGATCAACAATGCTTCGACTAATTGAACGAATTAATTCAAGTAGTGTATCAATGGCCCCTGCGTCCACAAGCTTCTCACAACATTTTTGAGAGTATTTTGTAGCCATATCTGTATAAAAACAATAACTGTAATTTAAATATCGCAAAAATAAAAAAATTTAAATGACCATAATAAGTAAATTAGCTTACCAATAGTTGCACACGTATGAAGGATGCCACTAACACTCTTCATGTTTTTGAGATCAGAAAGTGCTGCAATAAGCCTGTTTATAATTCTCATGCCGTCATCCACATTTGCAGCAGCTTTTTGTACCCTTAACCGTATATCAGCTACCTTTCCTCTTGAATGTTTTCTCTCAATATACCCTTTCCAATACGACTGTAAAAAACGATTTATTGCACTCATTATATGCTTTTTTTCTGATAATGAACTTATGAACAAAAGTTATGTTACTCACTTGGATCACTGCAATACGATGTTTGCTCTGAGCTGCTTTTTTCCTAGCGATCCATCCTCTAACATTTGACTGAATCAAGGCCGCTGATCTTGATCGTTTTTGGGATTTGGTTAGTAATATACCCCGCCACCACCTCTGCAACTTCATCGCAGAACACTCGTACAACTTAATTTCATAGCCATCTTTTCTGGGGTCATGATTGCAACCTGATACTGCATCACTTTCTATACAATCCAATGTGTCAATGTCAGTAACATCAAAATAAACATATACCTAACAGAAAGAAAATGCCATGTGATGAGCCAAGAAACACAACTTCAAAATTTACATGTTTTCATTCTTTGATGTGAATTGTGTGAAATCAATCCCCATCTTAGGTACAAGCGTGCCAGAAACAATGATAGTAACAGTTTAACGTTCACAACATATAAGACGTACCTAAAAACCTCTTTCTGATAATCCACCCCTTGACAGATTTCTGGATTACAATAGCAGCATTTTTATGACAATTAAATTCCTTGAAGCATTTTAAAGACCGTAAAGCACTTTGAATCCTCGTTGCAGCTTCCTTTTGCAACAGAAACTCCCGTCTCGTCAACCAGCCACGCCAAAATCTCTGTATTAAAAAATCATCAAATTAATAGTGAAGAAGGACGGGAAGAATAGCATAAACAAAACAAAATTAAATTGTTTCTACATATTTTTCAACATAGTTGCATGAAGTATATGCATGGAGAAATGGACCAAATCTCCACATTTATAAGTTTAGACTTTTATACACTTTTAAAAAGGTTCTTAAGTGACCTAAATTATTATTTCCACATGTGTGCATGGACCTAATAGAAAAGAATCTCTAGAATAATGCATGTATCAAAAATCTTACTTGGATCAACACGATGAAGCATTTACATCTACATGCTACTCGGCGTGCAATCCAACGTCTTGTATGCGACTGAATAGTAATCGCAGCCTTGATTTCAAGTTCGGACTGCTTAAAGTTCTTCAAACATTTTATTAACCGATATACCCTTTGTAGTTTTATAACTGCTTGCTTCGTTTTCAAGAAACTGTTTCTTGACAACCATGCACGACAATAGCTTTGAATTTTTGTTGCCGCTTGCTTCTTACTCGAGTAACTCTTCCTCGATAGAAATCCACGATAATAATTCTGAATCTTTATCGCTGCTTGCTTCTGACATAAAAAATTCTCCCTAATCACCAGTCCACAATAATAACTTTGTATTTTTGTTGCTGCTTGCTTCTTATTCAAGAAACGCTTCCTTGATATATGTCCGCGATAATGACTTTGGATTTTTGTCACTGCTTGTTTCTGGTTTAAGAAATTCTTCCTAATTACAAATCCACAATAATAAGTTTGTAACTTGTTGCTGCTTGCTTCTTATTCAAGAAACACTTCCTTGATATGTGTCCACGATAATGACTTTGGATTTTTGTTGCTGCTTGCTTCTGATTCAAGAAACTTTTCCTTAATATCCAACTACGATAACAAGCTTGAATTATGGTTGCAGATGATTGTCGAACATATGCAGACCTTGCTGCATGTCCTCGAATGCATTTTTAATCATAATTGCAGCATCAGTTTGATGCTTTTGGACAATCCAACGCCGTATGGCACGTTGAATGATTACTACAGAACGTTTGACCTTAATGAAAGCATGCCTGTCAATTAAATATCTAGAAAAACTTCTTGACAGTTTTCTTCCATCTGTAAAAAATCAAAAATGAAGAATTGGAATGGAAATATTAGAAATTAACAAAACGAGTTAGCTAAAAATGAAGAATATTAGCTTAATACCATATGACTGTTCCTGATTCTTGATTGTATTGAATTTTGTAGTGTCTGATGTATTTTTCACCATTATCCGAACACGGATAACAGCTTGAAGAGAAGAAACTGCATTTTTTATTCGTTTGTAGTTTCGGTACTTTCCCAGTCGCCTGAAATGAGATTGTATGATTGTTGCAGCAATTTCTGAAACCAACACGAAAAAATGTACATCAGTCATAAAAAAAACAAGTTGCCCTAAATAATTAAGGTAACTATATATAGAAAGTTTAGAACTAAAAACCCCGTTGTTTATCACTTGATTGTTTCCCTAGAAAGCTATTTAATGCGGTGTAAACCGGATTCACATTAGCTTTGCTGTTGTGCTGAGCCATTTCTTTCCACCAAGCCATGATTGCCTTAAAATTTCTTCCATTATCTACATAAAAGAATAATAACAATAATAATAATAATAATAATAAACTTTCTTGATCGATTCCTAAAACACAATGCACCCAACTTTGAGAAGAAGAAAAAAAAGCAGTGAAAACCTTCACTCTCATTCTGATAAGTGTCTACTCCATTTCCGTGACATCCAATAGGTTGATCTCGCCTGAGACATTTTATCTCTGGATTTTGATTATGACCCAAAAGTTTATGAAAATTAATCTGTCGCTGCGATACAAAAGAACAATTTACTTTCACGTTTAAGCCCACTTGATAAAAAATGTATTTCAAGTTACCCTTCAAAAGGGTCATTACTCATCAGTTCATTACCAAGTTTCTCTTGACAACTAGTTGGGATGAGAGGAAAACCAACAAAATGATCACTCCTCGGTCACTGCAGGCTCCTTTACATTCAAGAATATCGCTAACTTGCAAAATCTAAACATTGAGAACGTAAATCAGGACAAAATTCTGATTATTTGAAAAGTAAACGTTAAAATAAGGTTCTAACACAACAGCATACCTCTGGGAAATTCCCCAACAGTGTTGTCAACTTTTGTGACAACAAGAAGTTATGCACTGCGTCAACATAATCCGAAGCTGACATGATCGACGTTCCATTTGTTTCTTTTGGATCCTTAAAGTTCACAAACACACAACGATGAACGTTGAACAACGTGATCATGAAAACAAAGGAAACAACTTTAACATGCTAAGGGTACATAGTTACATACCAAGTTAGAACTAGCATCACAATGTTCTTTTTTAAAATAATAATCAAGCAAGCACCACATAGCTTTGCCATCAACCAAGGAAGTGAAACTCTCAACCTTCAAATCGTAGTTATCACAAATTGCCTGCATAAATGAGGAACAGTAAACACCATTGCACAATTCAATGTCACACAATACAATGAATTCATGCAGGGATGATAATTGGGAATAAGATTACCTTAATCCACTCAAGAAGCATATCCAAATGACTTGAGGCGTTTGGAAGCGTCTGCTAAGACAGTTTATAAAAGTTAAATGATCATTGGCAAACAGACAATCATGTTACGTGTATGTGTAGAATGCATACCACTTCAGGTCCATTAATTTTAATGATTTCATCAGATATAAGCTCATTGTTGATCAAAAGTGGCAACTGCAGGTAAAGCACAAAAGTCAGATCAATTAGAAGGAATGATCATAAATTTTTGCTAAATATATAAACCAGAAATCTAACATGAGTAGCATTTGTATTGAAGTATAAGATATCAACTAAACCTGCAAATGAACAAACATGTTCCATAGCAATGAGATTATGAGCTCCTTATCTCCATTAACAATATCTTCTGTTATTATCTCGGTTCCATCTTCGTCAATTAATGGAACTCCAATCTGCTTCAGATACTTTAGGGAAATCTCACAGTTAACCAAATTTTTCTTTCGATCATCTGATGGAACAACTACTTTCTGCCCGAAAAAGAACACAAATAAGCTTAAAGTACTTATTTTCTGTAGCTTAATTGGAACCGAAATCTAACCTTAAGAATAGAAGGGTCATGTCTTAAGAGTTGAATGACTCTACAGAGGAGAACTCCATCTTGTAAATCATTAAAAAGATCAGTCACCTTAAACACATACTTGACAAGAGGATTCTGCAAGATGTAACATGATCATAATAATTGTATATAGCCTCAATACGGGTATGTATTTCGTTAAAAAATCGGTATAAAGTCCTAAATAGAGAACTTCCGACATACTTGGTGGTGAGAAACCTTGTATCCCATAATCATGAGTTGCGTAAGAAGATTACCAACTCCATGCATCACCTCAGGTGATAAAAACTCTAAACAAAAATAACAACCATTGGGTTGTGCACATTAAAGATTCTTGAATAGCAAAATAAAGATAATAGATTCTTCTATTTACCGGAAATCACTTCAGAACTTGAGTTGATAGCAGCTTGAGCTGTGAACAATAAAGGGGACCCACCATCAAGCCCATCTATACCATAACATATAGGCAAGCTGCTCTGTGATTTAGCTCGATCAAGTATGAGTACTAGCAATAGAATCCTCTTCAATATAACATTCCCTAATTTTTCATAATAACCCGGTCTGTACAAACCGTCAACCAGTTTGTTATAAATGTAGGCTTTTGCTAGTCCAGAATGCGAGAAAAACAATTTTTCAGAAGCGGTTTTCAGAAAAGAAAGCTCTTGCTCTGAATTTGTGTCTATGTTTGGATTTGGTAACAAAGATTCACCACCAAATATGATGTAAAGCCCAATCCTTAGCCAAACAGGGTTATAACTCATTAAAATCTTCAAGGCATTCTCCTTCATTCCAACATCAGTAACTATTGGACAGTGGGCCTTCATTTTAAGTCTTCCTTCATCAATATTCTGAAATATTTAAAAAGATTATCGCGACCATCGTTTTAATCTGTAACTAACATAAGGTCAAAAAAAAAAACAGAAAACAAACCTTTGTAACATGAGTCATAGCTTCAAGAATCTCATGGCAGTTACCTTGGCTCAAGTAAACCGCCATTCTTTCTTTCAAGTCATCCAAGCTACAAACATCCCCAAGTGAAGCCTGCAAACGGGAATACATGGAACTCGAGAGTCTATTTCCCGTTTTACCCTTATCAACCCATAAAATATCCTTCCTACGCTTGGGCCCACGCCACTCTCGGTCAATGTCCACTCCACCATGAGACACACTATCCCTCTTTGCACCCAAAAACACCCCATCTGTTGACACATTAGACGATTCCTCACCCGTAAATCTTGATACCTCAACTCCACAAGACCTAAAAGTTCCATTAACAAGTCAAATTAAAACTAATGACAAAGAAAGCACAGTTTTAAACTTTTATGAATGTGTGTTGAAAGTGCTTACGTGATATTAAATAATCATTCATTTCAATAAGTGACAGATAAAATTAAGTTATGTAAGTAACTTTACTTAAAGTTTCACTATATGTATTACTATATAAAACTGATCAATATATGCCTAAATGATAAGATAATCTATGAAAATAAAACTAATCAAATTTTATTCACAAAAAAAAAACCACATAAATCTACAGAACTTAGTACTACAAATTTAATTAACTAAGAAAAATTCAAACTACAAAGAAAATGACATTTAACATTTAATTAAAATAAAAGGTTACAACCTAGGGTTTTCAAACAAGAAATTGAGCCAAACTGTAAGAGACTTTGCCAGCGACTTCAACGACTTCTCTTTATTCGTTTGAGTCTTCCTCGACGATTTCGACTGCTCGAGTTCAACCGCTTTGAGTTTCTGAGCAGCAAGCGAAAATCTAGGACGCCGACCAACAGTCGAGTATGAAGATTTAGGCGTTTGTTTAGAAGCAGTGAAGAATTGGGGACAAGGAGACTCGAATTTGGAACTAAGGTTTGTTTGAAAACGGCGTTGAGGTTTGGGGGTTTTGAAATTGGAAATGTCTCGGAGTAATGATGGTGGATTTGGTAACGGAGATGATGGAATTTGCTGTTTTGGTTGCTTTGGTTCCATTATTTTGAGTTTGTGAGATCGGATCTAGGGTTTTGTTGTGGATTCCAGTGAGTTTGAAGGTTTTTGGTTTGAATTAGTGTCGGAGATTGGGTATCGGACAGTGGAGGGTAAAAGCTTTGAATTTGATTTGAATTTGAAAGGGTGGTGGTAGCCGGTAATAAATTGTAACGTTACTTTTTTCCTTTGTATTAGTGGCCTTTTATCTTTTTTTTTTTATATCAAAGTTTAATATGATTAAACATTATGTCATGATGACATTTTCTCTTTCTAGTTATGTGATTTTGATTGTATCTTTTTTTTAAAGGTCTTATTACAAGAAGTTGCTATAGTTTTCATAACCCTCTAAGATTGTTTCTCTTTGCCATTGTGGATGCCCAATTGGATGAGAGAGTTGAAGCTTCCGCCCGTTGTCAAGGGCATGCTTAAAGACGAAAGATACTGGTATTCTAAGAGTTGTAGGTGGGCCATGGTTGCTCACCCGTTGCAGATAGGGCTGCAAACGAACCAAACGTTAAGTGGGAATTTCGTTTGTGTTCGTTCGTTTATAAACAAACGAACACAAACAAGAAATTTTGTTCGTTTAGTTAAATGAACAAACATGAATAGAGGGAGTGTTCGTTCATTTATGTTCGTGAACGTTCGGTAACGTGTTCGTTTATGTTCGATAGTTCATTAGTGTTTTTAGCTTTTATATTTTATTTAAATGCATCAAAATTCTGACAAATAAAATATTTAATAAGTGTCAATGTATTATATATATTGTTCATGAACATTTGTTACCATTTGTGTTCATGAACAATAGTTTGTGCTCATTTGTGTTTATCATCGTTCATTTTCATTCGTTGCCTAAACTTAACAAACGAACACGAACAAGTTCATTTCCTTAACACACAAACACGAACATAAAATCTCGTTCGGTAAGTGTTCATAAACATTTCGTGAACACATATATTTCTTAACAAACGAACTTGCAAAGGACTTGTTCGTGTTCGTTCGGTTCGTTTGCAGCCCTAGTTGCAGAGGATCCGTTTGAAGGGTGGGCAAGCTGATGTGGCTTAGGGCAGGAAAGATGGGCACATGGTTGCGTTGTGGGTATCTAATTATCTTTATATAATTTACAAAACATGATAAATAGTGTCAGGTTGGTAAAAATGTTTGGTTTCCTGTTAGGTTCTTTTGGGTTTTTTTACCCTGTTGATTTGTTGTTGTTAACCTATTTTACTATCGCGTGTTAGTGACACGTTTTTCTTCTTCCTTTTCTCTTGAAGTCGCTCTTGCATGTTTAATCAACTGAATTTATCATCACTTGGTTTATGTTCAACCACACTTTTTTCTGGCTTGGGATATCCATGGGTTTTGTTTACGCTTTTGTTGAATTGCTTTTGTGTTGTTGTACTTGTCGCTGATGGAAGTCTAGCATTTTGATTTTAGAGCTCGCTGCTGGTGAATTTAGGCTCAATATGAGTTTATTTATCATGGTAATGGTGGCATGTGGTTACTGTGTTGTTTGTAGCTTTAAAACTATATACACTTGTCTTGGATATTTAGGTTAATGTTTAAACCTCTAAGGCATGTATAGTGTGAAGAGTTATATAGTTTTTTAGTATATACACTTTTGCTTTCTCTTATTAAATGGATGAGGCCACTGTCCAAAATCGATTATGTGAATATGATTACTTCTAATTTGATTTATGATGCGGATGTAGTGGTGAAGAACTCATCCAAATATTTAGGCATTCTTACAAAGGTCGACATTTTCAGTAGAAATCAAGTTTTGGTCTTTAATCAAGTGTTGGATATGGGTTTGTTGGAGCATGAGCGAATGGAGAAGAACATGTAACAACAATGCCAAATTGCTTGCCTATATAAGCAATAGCACTACTACCATTATCTTGAAACTATCAATCTCCATAAGTGTAGTTGTAGGCGAGGTACCACAAACTCCGAGTCTTCTCTTTTCGTTTGTAATTAATGTTTATTTTAAATATATGTTGACAAAGGCGATTACGGACTAATGGCAGGTAGACGGGCAACAAGTTGCGACGCTACCCCCTTCTGAATAGCAAATCCTACCCTGCTAAATCAAAATTCTGCCCCTTAACATGCGCAGTGTTACTACTTACCACCTGCTGAACCCGGTTGAGAAACTGTACCGCGCCAAGGGCGAGAGCGCCAAAGGTATCGAAAGCGAACGGGACGAACATGTGCTAATTCTTGATACAAGCTTTTTCGTGCTTAGCTACTTTGCCCGCCTCTGCTTTGGTTATCGCCTGGCCCGCCACAAATCCGTAGTCCCTTAGCCCAATGAGGGGAGAGACACCTGTCAAATCGACGCACGCGTGTTTCCCTCCTTCCCATCTAAAAACAAGAATGTCAACGGGCCGTAGGGTAGATCTACCTTCTAATGAATCGTCAAGAAGTTCATCGGGGCTTCCTTTTTTGCCGAGATCCCTGCCCGCTTAAGGACATCATGAAGCACATCTCGAACTAAATCATTTCGTTATTTAAAACTCGGTAATTCTTTGCAATGGACTGCATGCTCCCCAAAAGAATCCAAGCAAGCCTTCCGACATACGGGACATAGGTCATCAACCGGGAAAAGCGGTACCATCAGCCGGTACTTGAGAATAGCCCGGTATTCCACAGCCAACTTACATTGCCTTAAAACTTCAATGGGAATAACAGATAGGAAATCCAAAGCATGGGGGCTCGCAAACACTCAAACACGGCTCGCTGCCGCAGGGACAAGGGAAACTTCTCTTCGAATGTCTTGACGATTTCACCATATAAGGCATTTGCCAGAATTTTCTCGGCTTTAAGGGGGGGGTGTCTTTAATGTAGAAACGCCAAGACCAAGATCGAAAAGAGAACTATGTAGAGTGTCCAACACACACCCTGTAATCAGAGTCTAACAACCCACCACCACATTCACGAAGGATATGGTCTTGAAGAACCCACGATTGGGCCCTTGAAGCCACAAAAGCGTAGGAAGAGGCATCCCCAGCTGAGCAAATCCCAAGATCCCCAAACGGGTCGGAGGGAAGCTAACCTCCATCGGAGGTCCCCCGAAAAAGGCACCCCCACAAACAACAATGTCCTCAATCGTATTCCGAAGCCCCTTATCAAAAACAAAGACGACTTCCCCGACATAGGAGGCTGACAGTTCTGAGCCTAGACATCAGTTTAGCAACCCCATACATGAACGAAGCAGGAGGAGTTCGCTCTGAGGGTCCCGAAGACGTTTGAGGCATCCCATCAGCTCAACCGCACATTTGGCTCTTTGAAGGCTCAAACCACTAATAAACTCCCCATCTCTACTGACAGCACCACCCAAAAGTTTGCGAGATTGGTTTCCACTACACTTGTTTTAGTACTATGTTTTTTATCTTTTCTTACTTTATACAATACGATTATTCACATAGATCAAGCCAAGCTCTTTTGCTATGTTGTTGGTGAGCTATGACATCATAAATCCAAAAGAGGGTGATATGCCAAAAAAAATCTTCGTCAGTTCACCCGATTGAAGTTTCAATAAAGACGTATGTTTTTTTTATGCATGGAGTATCGATTGTCGAGTGCTTCCAAGTAACTTTTGTGTTAGGCTCAAACATGCTGAGCCACCCTTGCTACAATGTAATCTATTTCAATAAGTGCATAGGTTTTGCTTCTTATGTCGTCCAATCGGACAAATCGATTTCAAATTTTGACGCTATACATCTAGGGATAATCGTCATGGAAATATGTTTAATTGTGTCAAATGACTCAAATGCATCAACTATATGTTGGACACACTTAAAACCGCTATAACTGTGTATCTTCAAATGGGATGGGTTGACATGTCATGTGTTGTATTCAAGTTGTAAAACGAACTGTGAACGACTTCACGAATTGTAAACGAGATGCACTAAAGTTATAACTAGGTTAAACGATTAGCGGGTCAAACTTATATACGTTATTTCTTAAGTTTCAATTATAAACAAGTTAGAATGTTAACCCATATATTGATAGTTTAATATGAACATAGTATGTTACCATCTATGACCCGAACCAATTTGACTCTTCTTAACACTTGCTTATTCAAATATCAAGTTTATAATGTTTTTTTGTTTGTTTTTGTCATCTGACTAGCACTGCATTCCATAAAGAGGATAAAATAAGGAGAGAAAGTAAAAATGAAGGTGATGATCATTAGTTCCTAAAGCACAAAAAAATCCACGATATTATCATCAACATCCGGTTTATAAATTGAAATCTTCCTTATCCTTGTGTTATTCTTCATTTTGGATCGCCTTGAAATGCCCCTCGTGACCCTATGTAACGCCGCTCTATTAGTGCGACAATGCTTTAAAAATTAAGGAGATGATATTAGGCTAAGCCTAATCTCTAAATAAATATAGTTGAACCACAACTTCTCAGAAGGAGACCTCATGAAAGGGAAGGTGAGCTATGAGAAACAAACAACCCTTGAATCGATGGTTATGAACATCCAACATCTTCTCGTGAGCTTGCACAAGTTGTTTGATAGCTAAAAGAATCTTTAAGGTTGTGAAATAAGCCATGAGGATGTTATGTTATCTCTTCTTAAAAAATCTTCATAATTTAATTCAAATAACCTACAATAAATTAGCCGAAAAAACAAGAGATTATAACCACCCAAAATTGGTCACCAAATAAACCAGGGGTGTGAAAATGACGGTTTGGTTATAGGACACCTTTAAGTCTTTAACAGTATCCATAAATGACTTATTAGTTATCAAATAGCATTATCCATAACCGTTGATAAATATCATTTATCAGTTAATGGTTAAGGTTTGTTCACCCTTAAAATAAACCACCTTAAAGATGAGACATGAATGGTATATGTACACAAATTACCTAGTACCAATGAAAGCATCGCCCACTAAAAATTACCTATAATAAAACACCCACATAAACAAGAGATTGGCACGAGTGTATGGTTGCCCCCTATCACATAAAACTGACGAGTCAGGTTATTGCTTGAACTTAATTTGAAATACCAATCACGACATCAGTTACCACTAGGGAGAGGGTGTAAGCTAGACAATAGCTTGAACTTCATATCCATCATCATTCACATGGCTTGAAAAAAGTAGGAGACAACAAGGGTTAAAGACGAGGGTGGACCTAGACGACACCTCCTTTGCCTCTTTTTAGAGCCGATCATGTCTAAGGGTACTAAGTAGAATAAATAACAAGTGGTTGGGGAATATTTGTTCTCACGGGATATGGTGTAGTGATAAGGTATTTTCTCTACATCCATTAAATGGAAAGTTTAAATATTTGATCGGGGATGTATATGAGTATATATTTGTGAGTGGTGGTTACTTATACTAGTTGGGAGTAGAGGAAAGAGAAAATGTTACTGTACATCTGTAAATATACGGGAAACATTGTTCACTCTCTGTAATTTTTTAATAATTTTTGAAGTGATTGTGAGTGGAGGAGAGAAATAATAAAGATATATAAAATACTTTTTAATTAAAGTAGAGAAAACAAATAGCAATCTTTAGTTTCATAAATAGACCATGTGTAGTGGGAGGGTAAAACAATGCCTCCATTCTTGGGTGTTTTGCGCCATGTGACAGTCTCGTCAGCAAGAAGGCTTTATTGGGTATTATCTTAAAATGAGTGTAGCGGTAAATGGGGTGTAAGGTTAGTATAAATATAAAAGTGAAATAAAGAAAATAATCTATCCAAACATATTTAAGGTTGCTGATATTGGCAACAGGTCATTGGCTAAAGAAAACAAGGAGAGGCGTAGAGAAAAAACACCACATATATTTTTTTGGAAAAAAAGGCTCGGGAGAGCGGTTTCAAAGACGTCCAAAAAACTCCACTATAGGTTGTGTAACAAGAGGAGATAATGGTTTGAACAAAAAAAAGTGTGAATATTTGTTGTTTTTTAATTAAACATAAGTGTTTTCATTCAGAAACAGTAGTCAATGAATGACACAATATGGTATATCTTATCTCACATCCAGATGATGTGATTGGCTAGAACATGTCACAACCCTCATTGATTGGGACGTGCGAGTCACTCTCCTCAAACAAAGACAAGTATATATTATCATAGTACACACACTTTGTTTGAAAACTTTTCATTCAACACCCTTTCTCCCTCATCATAACGCTGATTGTCAAGAGTTCAAATTCATGGCACAAGCTATCGAGGATTGGTACAAACAGATGCCTGTTATCACTCGCTCGTACCTCACTGCAGCCATTATAACCACCATTGGTTGCACCCTCGAGGTATCTTTGTTTCATCTCCATTTATTAGTTATGTAAATGGTTGCATCATGATTTTTGATTATCAAGAGATAAAGATGTTAAATTTTGTGCGAATAAAGTATAAACACTCCAGGGTTCCATTGTATGTTTTGATTTTATAAAGTATGATTAATAGGTTGAGTTAAAGAAATCAATTGGATGAAAAATTAGGACTCTTTTTTCAAGAATTGGTTGTCACTTTTGTTTGTTTGTTTTTTTTTTATAGTGATTAGAAATTTATTACTTTAGTGCATGAAAAACTAACTGTAGCAAAGCTATAAAACTATGAAGGGGTGACATTTATAAGTGGACTATAAATTGTTCTTCATGGAGGCAAAACTAACTGAATTTAAGATCTCTATGCTGATATTATTTGAATTTTATGACAGTTACAAATGCGATATATATAATGAATGTGTGACATTTTAGGTAAGTATGAAAGCAAAAGTATAGCTATTTAACTTGAAATTTTATAACTTTTTGCAGATTATTTCCCCACGTATCTTGTACTTGAATCCTCAACTTGTCGTTGAGCGATTACAAATCTGGCGGCTGATCACCAATTTCCTTTATTTCCGGAATTTGGGTAAGAATCATGCACATTTTTCCAATTGGGCTTTGGTTGTCATGAAAACAAGGATTGTAATTTGGTCTATTCTTGTGTGAGTATTGCAACTTCAAGTCGCAAAATTCAGCTTATGATGATTTTCTGTTACATAGTGTCTAAAATCTGAATAATCAGATTAGGATTCGAGAGAACCAGTAACACCGATTATCAAGATACATGTAAAGTTACCTATCTGTGGCTAACAATAAGCATTGATTATCCGATTCTGATTCTGTTAAGTCACGGTTCATGGCATGTGGGAAGATCCCTTGTGAATAAGGATATTAGTTTTTTCAAAAAGTATGCGTACGTTGATTTCTAAGATTAGGAAATGCATTTTCATCCTCTTGCTCTAACATGGTAACTTATTTACAGATTTTGACTTTCTGTTTCACATGTTCTTTCTGTATCGATACTGCAAGCTACTAGAAGAAAATTCGTTCAGGGGAAGGACTGCAGATTTCTTTTACATGCTCTTATTTGGTGCAACTGTTTTGACCACTACTGTACTTATAGGAGGGATGATACCTTATTTGTCGGAATCTTTTGCTATGATTTTTTTTCTTAGCAATTCTCTAACTTTTATGATGGTAATTCGTTGATGATTTTTGTAGGCTCTTTATTTATGTATAAAACTATATTAGAGCTACTTGATTTTAATATTCTTCTTGTTTGCTTGACAGGTTTATGTATGGTGCAAGCAAAATCCATTAATTCATATGAGCTTCTTCGGCATCGTTACTTTTACAGCAGGTTACTTGCCGTGGGTGAGTTCTTGTCAATACATATATCTATAGTTATTAAAAGTTCATCATCGTATGCTTTTTGATGTTTATACATTAGATATCACTAATCTTGTTATTCACCTGCAGGTTTTATTGGGATTCTCTGTTCTTGTTGGTGCTAGTGTTTGGGTGGATCTACTTGTAAGTCTCTTATATTTGTTGTAAATGGGTCATCCTGTTTGCTGGTCTCTCGCTACATTAACAAATATCACTTTATATGTTAAACATAAACGAACATTTTCTCTGTTGAAATTACAGGGAATAATAGCTGGCCATGCCTACTATTTCCTAGAAGACGTTTATCCGAAAATCACTGGACGTCGACCCCTAAAAACCCCATCATTTATCAAAGCCCTGTTTGCTGACGAACCTGTTGTAGTAGCCCGCCCACCAGAAGTAAGATTTGCGGCCCCAGCGGTTGATGAGATCGGACAACGATGATTTGATGCATATACTCCGATGATGCTTTGTAAAAAAAAATGTTTTTATGAGAATTTAGTATAAAGAATATTTGGGTATTATTGTTCTTTATTAGTGCTGTAAGAATAGCTAGGCGCTAGTCGGCCGGTGGGGTACGGATTAACGCTTAATTGGGATTAATCGGATTGGGATATATATGTAATCTTCAGTTTTATATATACGCAGCCATTTCTATGTATAATTTTTTTAGCAAGACAAGTTTTAACCCCTCATCGGCTCATTTTTTAAGTAGATAAGATTAATCACCGAAATTTACAGGGTTTAACCGGAAAATGGGCAGAATTTGTCCAAAACTGCCGATTTGGACTGCCTAAGGGGCGTCGTTGACCGTCTAACGATTAATTGGCCGATTCGAGGAAAATTACTCGGTGAACCTCCAACTAGCGATTAATATGATCGGTCGGGATTTTTACAACATGTTTTTTATATAACTTGTTGCTCACAAATGTCTCAACTTTAGTATAAAGTTAATACAGTATCATGTGTTCTAAAAAAGGTGATTGAATCCATTTATTTCATCTGAAGACTGAAAAAAGATGCTGTTTATTGGATTCCAAATATTCAGGCCACTTAAACACTAATAGCCAAACAAAAGGTTCTTCAAAACAAACATTACAACGTTGACCAAATAGCGATTTAGGTTCTTGAAGAAATTGATCAAAAATATTTCTCCAATCGAGTTGCAACTTGCGATGACAGATTGCTACTGTTATTCTACATCAAACTAGCAACACAAAACTGCATATATTGGAGTCTGCTTAAATCCAATAGCATCAAACACTGAATTGACTGTTAACATTCAAAGTCATAGTCAATGGTTACCAGCAGACTGCATTGATGCAGCTGCTGCTAACGAATAGGGTGGTACTGTGCTGATACTCTCTTGGGAGGCAGCTTACGAAGAATGTAGAGCACGAGAGCCGAGGGCAGAATCTCAACTAGCTGTTCAGAGGCAAAAAAGGAAATATTATAGCATAAGTTTAATTAAGAAATGTGCGTCAACGACAGGGTGTGAGTATAAGTACCATGTAGAAAAAGAAGTTCAAAACCGGATGATCAAGTACGTCCAATGAAGCGTGTGAATCAAACGCAGATAAAACATCCTGCATTTGAAAAAAATAAAAATCAAATAACAATCTTTGTAATGCAAACACTTGATTGTCAATTCAATGATTTTGGTAATTTTTGCCATACGTTGAACAAAGATGATAGGATCTTACCACAAAGCTTCTTACAACAAAACAGGTAAAGCATATTCCCATCACGGATCCAACCTGCAACATATAAATCAGAATCAGAGTCCAGACAAGTAAGTGTTGAATAAAGCAAGGGGCATTTCGGTAATTTTACATTTATCTCAATTATCAGTTTTTCTCTACTTATTTTTTTTTACCGTAAATAACTAAAGAAATAACATAAGTTTATGCCAAACATGGTTTGATAATGAAACCGTGGAAACAATAAACAAACACCAACCTCGTGAAGTTTCTTCTGTCTGCCTTTAGATTCAATGGGAAATCGCCTCAGCATGATAAATAACCTAAAAGCATCCAATATAAAAATTTACAAACATGAAATAACCTAAAAAGTTTTGGTAGCAGAAAATATTATAAACACATGATAAAACCACCAAAATGTTTTACAAGTCTCACCTTCCTCCATAAAGCAGGAAGCCTACTGCAGCCATAAGTGATATAACTAGACGATAAACATAAAATACGAATATCTCAGTAAAACAAACAAGGGGCATATTGGACATTTGATAAAAGGTAAAAAGGTTAGCTAAAACTATGCAGCATCATCATTTCAAAATATGGAGACAAAGGAAGAGCCTTTTGTTTGACTTCTATTTTATAAAGTTGGAAAAAAACATAAAAGACAGGTTATATATTCCTAACCTGCAACAAATATCTTTCCGAGAAATTGCACCAAGCTGCTATCATCCAACCATAGATATAGCCAAAGACAACCCTAATGCAAACAACTTGTGTTAAATACAACGGTTATCACAGACAGCTTTTACATCATTGAAAAGGTTCAGTTGTAAATAAATTAAAGCACAAGCATATAAGCAGCTTACTTGTATCAAATAAACCCCTGCATTAACCGATACATATATAATCCTGAGTTTACCCGTTGGTAAATTCTTAGCCTGGTGATATATCTCAGCCCAAAATAGGACAAGAAGAGTATATGTTGAGAAAAACAGTAGACCGGGCACCTCCAATAGCATCCAGATGCAAACCTATAACAAAAATTTTAAATTTATATCTGTTTTTAATAAACACAGTAACACACATTTCATCGACACTATATTAATCTGTTTTATATATTGCATATTACTCGCCTTTGGATGCAAATTAAACACTTGTAAGTGGAACCCAAAGACAATGGCACGCACTGCAAAAACACCGAGTGAGTGATATATTTGTCACCATGAATCGTTTAACAGAAAATGGTTTAATAGATGATTGATGTTGTACCTCCATTTACAATGAAGTTCATGAGGTGGAAAACTTTTTGTGTTGTCCAACCATACTTGGGGACTCTTAGCTGAATCCTAATTAACTGAATCTGCAATTATGTAGAGCCATAGAACACATTTAAAACAAACAATTAAGACATGATTAATCTTTTTACTGACAAGTGACAAGCCCAAAAGGAGCAAGTTGTCACACCATATTCACATAAACATGAACAAATTGCTTATAGCTTGCAGAAATCATTTTTCATGTAGGAAAACCAAAAACCATAATATAAGTAAAAAAAAGTTTTGGTAGCATAAAATTCGATATTCGAGAATGGAAGCATACCGTGACTCCAACACAACCAAATAAAAGTTTCCAGCACTTAGGCTGTAAATTTATAATATGGGATTGTTTGGAAATCCTTATTGGAATTGTTGTAAGCAATATGGAGTGTTTGGATAGATGCAAACTGCTTATGATTGTCTGCTAAGAAGTTCGGATATGCAATTTGGGAACTACTCATTCAATCTCCCTATCTGATTGTAATTCCTTATATCCTTAAATAAGAACAACTGCTTAGATACCCCAAGGGCTAATCCAAACACTATATCCTGCACTACATCTTGACACTTAATATTCCAAAAGGCATAAGCAGCTTAATAATCAATCACATACACCCCCCCCCCCCCACAACCCCCAAATTTAACCCTGAATTCATTTCAACAAATTCTTTAACAAACCTAATCTAGCAGGGTCAGAACTTAGAACATACAAATCAAGATTAAAGTACAAGTGTTCCACTGCAAATTGATGAAATACCCATATACTAATGAAGTTAATAAGATGGGGGAAACAAAGCGATTACAAGAGCAATGGCGGAAACGAGGGCATAAGAAGTAGAAAGAGTGAAAAAGATTGCATCTTGCCACTTTCTTGATTCGTTAATCTCCTCCCACCAATCAGTCGACAACCGAAATCAATCATCTTGCCCAGTGGAATTGTCGCCATATGATATCTCCTCTGCCCAATTAAACCCACGCTCACACTCCTCCTCTAGATTGGTTGATCGAACACGCAATCTTGATCGAAAAGGGTATTTGATTGATTTATTTAGTATTGGATGAGAAGATGAAGGTGGAAATTGGGGGAGAAAGTGTGCATCTTGGAAAGGAAGGAAAAAGTGGAAGAAAGAAAGGGAAATCGAACACGAACTTGATTTGATTGATTATTGTAGTGTTGAAACAAGATTATCCAAGGAAAGAGTTTGTTCTCGTTCACACAAGGTTAATCCCACTCTAATAATCTTCCTTTTTTGCAATTATAAAAATTAGAAGCTCGAAGTCGGAAGCTGAAAGCTATTGACGAAAAGTTGATACATCAACGGCTGGTGACAAGGAGCTAAGGTTTGTACAACTTTGGAACTTGAACCTAACAAGTCAAACAAAGTAAACTTCTTCCTAAAAACATAAATATGTCCTCCAGACACAAAAACCTGAAATTTACCTGAACAGGTAAGGCTAACCTTACAAGTGACATTAAAGGAGAATAAGCTTATCAAAACTACAAGGTACCAGCTGCCACAAGGCTCCCTTGGGCAGAGCACCTATAAAAGGAGAGTCTTGTTCAGCCCAAAGTAAATCCATCTCTCACTCTAAACTCTTATCATTTCATTTCGCTTAGACTCTAATGATCGTCACACTGATTCTCACGCCGGAGTCCAAACGCAGGTGGCCGCCTCTCGCGTTAAGAATAACGGTGTTCTTTGATTGAAGAACCGACCAATGAACTATCATTTAAAGTTGATCCTGGACCTTTCCTCTGCCATACTCTTATTGCTTTATAAAGTAACATTCTAAATAAAGTTTAGTAATTAACATGTTAAAGTTTCAGTCGACATCTTTAAAAATAAAATAAAAAATCGACTTTAATTTTGCAAAGAATTTATATAAAAAAATACAAAGCTCACATACTCATAGCTAGTTACTAAATTATATAAGAAAAAAATGAGCAAAAGATGATAACATGGTTTGTTTTGGTTATAGGTTAACCTTAAACCTATAACTCATGTGTAAATTTTTAGATTTTGACTAAGTTAGGACATAAGGCGTACCAAGGTGAGTGTGAGCTCCACCCCAGCTCACGGTAACATGCATACTATGCCCTATAAACGTGAGCAAGGCGTGAAATATTGCTTTGTGGGTATGTTATTAACATATTTAACTTTGCATTAATATAATTTGCTCAAGTAATTTATACTCATTAGCTTTAAAAAAATCGAAATGCATATCGTTAATTTTTTTCTAAACATTTTGATATATATTTTAACGAAATTGAGTTGTTTCAAAAATAACTTTTTTGTCCGCAGCTTAAAAAAATACGTGTTCTTTTATTATAGAAAATACTTGTTTATAATATTTAATTTTAATTGTTTAATGATTTGTTAGTAAATTGTATTAAAAAATTAAAAACCTCACTCATCACTCCATTACGTGCGAATGTGACTAGTGAAAGATCCAAGATTTTTTTATAGATTCATCTTTTCTCGGTTGTCATATTTCTCAAAATCAAATGTTCAGGTCAGGTCAGAGAACATAATAAAATACGAAAGCATAATAAAAGTACTATTTGAAGAAGTTGATGACTCAAATTTTAATGACTTTCTTTTAAGTAATCGTTCCATTATCCCTAAAATTCAAGTATTGACAAATAAATCACAAATTCTATATTCATAGAGCACAATTAATCATATAAAATCAAATGAAGGAAGCTTTCGTTCGTTTTTCATGGCCTATATCTTTCCGGCTAAGGAATGTGAAATCTTTCTCCCGTTCTATGAATCCAATTTGTATTTCATCTTAGGAAAACCGTTATTTTCTCAACAATGCCTTTGTAATTTGACCTAATAGTGTTTCGTTAGATAGGAACAAATTTAATAAATACTGATAACTCTCGGATAAAATATTAGGATTGAAAGATCCATCAGATAAAACCATCTCTGACGATTAATCAACAATTTAAAATGATTTTCTTGGAATCAAATCCTAGAGTTTCACGAAGTTCACGTATGAAATTTAAGTGTCTACTAAACATATTATATCAACTACTTAGCTCCCAAATTAAATCAACTACCTACGCAAGACAGCCAAGCACAAATTAAACAAAATTATGAGCAATTATAACAATTAGTATTAGTTTAAACAAATTAAACAAAACAAATAAGCAATTATAGAAATATGTAGATAAATCATACAAAAATAATAGAAATTGAGTAATTGGAGAATCTGAAACTAGTGGAAACAACATAGACAGGAGCCCGAAAGGAGGTAGTGTCATGAAGTTGGGTCACCTCAGACATTGTGACCTCTCACCAAAGTAGAACAAGGGGACAATGGGTTTATCACTACGACATTCTTTGAACTTATTACTATGGTTCACTTCAATAATTTTTATGGGTCGCTCAAAAATTTTATATTCGTCTCTACTAAAATTTTAAAAGTCAACGGGTTTCCGTGACTTGGACCTACACAAGGAAGGTCAGCCTTTGAGTGTGGGAACTCTCTTGCTTATGTGGTTTCTGCGTGAGTGTTCACTCTTCACTCCACGCATAAAGTACCCTTGATGTTCTCATAAACATGATTGCCCTCTTCACTCCACGTATGGAGACACTTGATGTTTCTCATAAACATGATTGCTAACCTTAAAAGCGATGAATCAATGTGATTTCATTTAATAAATCTATCTATATATTAGATCAAATAAAATATCAACAATATAAATCTATCAATATATTGGTCAAGTAAAATATTAACAATCCTTCTAATGAGACTAGGATCTTATACAAACAAACTATTTTTTATGTAAAAACGATAGGAACTAATGGAAAGACTCACATCACATCTGTTAATAAGTACTAATAAATGTATTTTGGTAAAATCCATTTTTTGTATGCAAAAAGAATCCTTATTTTGATGGCATTCAAAATTCGTACATGGACTTTGAGATTTTCATGCTCGTATCTTGACTTTTGATAAGGATTAATTTTTGTTCATCCATTCCATTATCTTTGTTTAATTAAGTTCCAATTGTATCTTCGACATTTCCTATTTCAATTCAAGTTTTTTCATACATATTTTTTTCAACATGAATGGAGATTCACCATCTAATTTTAAGTACGATAATCATTTTAATATTTCATTGTTTTTCGTTTATATTTTAGAAATTATGAACCATGTTTTAAATATTATTTTATACAATAATAGTAATATTTCATAAAGCTTTGTTGCTTTGTAATAATCATTTTTTATTAGTTATCAACTAAACTGATGAAGTTGATGTTGGTTTTGAGTTTGCTTGTATGATTCAATTTGATTGTGCTGGTTTCGAATGTGTTTGTCTTGATTCTGTACTTGTTTCGAACATACCGGTTTCGAAAGTGTTCATGTTGTTTGTGCTGATTTCTACTGTGCTACTTTCGTTTGTTTCAGGTTTATTAACTCTCTGCAACTATTTTTAGCAAAAGATTAAACATTGTTGGTTGTTTGTGCTGATTTCAATTGTGATATTGTTGGTTGTTTGTGCTGATTTCAACAGTGCTACTTTCGTAACTACCAGCTGTGTGGAAGTAATCCTAGTCGCTAGTCGAGCGGTGGGGTGGAGACTAGCGATTAATCGGGATTAATCGTTGCATAGACGGGATTTTTACAACCATGACTACTAGCATGTTTCTACAACTTTTTTTTCTTTTTTTATAAAAGATCAGTTGATTTTGAAAATTGCTAATCCATCGGAATTTTGGGGTAGATTTGAGCTTGATTAGAGAGATTTATATGTAGAGAATCTTTTAATAATACAGAATTTCTAAAATGCCTCTAATACTACTAATTTTTATAACTAAAAATAATATGATGATGTGTAATTAATACTAACCTTGATCAAGAAAATAAATAAACCAGATCTGTTCTCACTCATTTTATAATTAACATGGTTTGTATGGATCTCAACATCGTTTGTAACATCTAAAAAGAAAATGAATGACATCAAGTAAGTTATAAATAATTTTGATTTTTTTTCCTAGCATATAACAAATTCTTTAAGTTCTATAAATAAACATAAGCTATAAAAATATTTTTTTTTCTTTTTTATTGTTATAGCTGCCCTTCAGCTCTGTAAACTAATTTCTTTGTATACTTGTTTTTTCCTCTCAAATTGCAAAACCCTAATTCCTTGTAAACTAAACCCCTCTGTTTTCTAACATTCAGTTTCAGACATCATCAATGGCTTCCATCATCAAGCTTCGACGCCTGAACACTTTTGATCGTCTACATTTCACTTCCACTCATCACTTTCAACCTCGACATTTTTCATCTATCCTAAACCCTGATTCCAACACCCCCCTCACCACCAAAGAGAAATCACGCGCCGCTCTTTCCCTCCTCAAAACTGAGAAGAACCCACAACGTATAATCGAAATCTGTCGAGCAGCTTCACTCACACCCGAATCCCATCTTGATCGTTTAGCATTTTCAATCGCCATTTCCAAGCTCACTGGCTTGAAATACTTTGATGGTATACATAATTTCATTCAAGAGCTGCTTCAAACCCGACCCGATTTGAAAAACGAGAAGTTCATCGCTCACGCGATTATTTATTACGGACAAGCTGGGTTGTTGGATAATGCATTCCAACTGTTTGATAAAATGCCTCAACTGGGTATTGTTCAAAATGCCAAATCTTTAAACGCTTTGTTGTTTTCGTGTATGCTGGCTAAGAGATATGATGAGGTGAAGCGTGTTTATCTTGAGTTTCCGGGTAGATACGCGGTGAAGGTTAATCTTGATACTTATAATACTGTGATCAAGTCTTTTTGTGAGTCGGGTTTTTCGAACTCGTGTTATTCGGTCATTGCTGAGATGGTTAGGAATAACTGCAAGCCGAATGCGACTACGTTCGGTACTTTAATAGCCGGGTTTTATAAAGAAGAGAAGTTTGAGGAAGTAGGAAAGGTGTTGGAGATGATGAGGAAGCATGAAGTCCCTATCGGGATCGCAACGTATAACACTAGGATTCAAAGCCTTTGTAAGCTTAAGAAGACTGAAGAAGCAAATGAGTTGCTTGATGGGCTTTTGTTAAGTGGGATGAAGCCTAATTCAATTACTTACTGTCATTTGATTCACGGGTATTGCAAGGAGGGGAAGTTGGATAAAGCGAAGAACTTGTTTAACAAAACGATCAACAGTGGCTTTAAACCTAACAGTGATTGCTACTTTACCCTGATTAGTTATATGTGCAAAGCTGGTGATTTCGAAGCAGCTTTAACTGTTTGCAAGCAGAGTATGGAGAAAGATTGGGTGCCGAATTTTTCGACTATGAAGTTGCTTGTTGCAGGGCTTGCCAACAGCTCGAAGCTTCAAGAGGCAAGGGAGCTTGTTGAGCAGATAAAAGAAAGGTTTCCTAAAAATCTTCAAACTTGGAAGGAAATCGAAGAGCATTTACCCAAATCAGTGGATGCTTGAGATGGTATGCTGATATAAACTTAGTTAGTTGATAAACTGTATGAAATGAAAATGAGATCAGTAGAAGTAGAGCTGCTTGTTCATTTTGCATTTGGTTCAATGAAGTTCCTTTTTTGGTGATTGTTAATTTGTTTTGATGTCCAACTATTTATTTCTTTCTGTTTTGTATAATACCTTTTCTTTTACCAATCTTATTTTGATATTTTCCTAACTTCACTGATTCATAAGACATACCAAAACATTTTTGATTTCTGATTATATGATATTTAACTCAAAACTTATAACTCATGAGGACTTGTGTTACAAGCCGATTCAAGAGGGCTTATCTTCCAAGAATATCATATAAGAATATAGACACTTTTGGGACAATTTTCTCTTATTCTTAATTTCTTCAAACATTGATTAAGTACATAACACCCCGCTTGCAGTGTGCGCATATAATATATATATGTGTGGGCGCTTAGGGGGCAAAAGTGAAATTGCACTAATCTTAACGTTATTTTACTTATTTCGTGAATATAATGTTAAAAGCGACGAACGGTTAATCATGCATCATGTAGTGGCGTTGATAGCCAAAAGACAACGGATACATGCACCAATCGGTCTTTGTTCCGATTGCTAACTGTTACGTGCCTTATGTCCAAGGCTTGATGCAAAATTACAATCAAGCCGTGGGTCTCACTGAAAGTAGTCTCTCTATCCTACGGGGTAGAGGTAAGGCTGTCTACATCTTACCCTCCTCATACCCTACCTTACTTTGCTATTGGTAGGATTTACTGAGTATGATGATGGTGATTGATTGGTTAAGAAAAAGGACTATGCTTGTAGACATGGCTAAGAAAAAAGATTACGGTAACATGCAGAAGAACATGAAAAAAACATGTAGACTTGTGACTCAATCCAAGAGATGGTCACTGATTTTGCATTTGGGTCGTATCTCAGCTAGCGGGTCAGGCTGATGGGTCTGTCCATGGGTCATATCAACTTTGCTTGATCACTTTGAAGATACCAAGCTATGTTGGGAAACAGGTGACAAAGTACTGGCACTGAAGGATGTAAATAGGGAAACCAGAATTAAGTGTCACAAAGTTCCAATAAAGTAGCATAAATGTCCCTGACCTAGTGGTCCGATGATATGATACTTGCCTGTCACAAAAATGGTATGAGTTCAAAATTTTAGATCATTCCAAGTGCAACGTGGTATTTAAGTCTAAAAAGTTGTTAAAAAGCACAAATGTAGCACTTTAGAAGGCAGTAGTGCTCAGCGTTCTGAATCATGCCACAAAAGTTGTTGGGAGACCTTGACATGCATATTGGAAATTTGACTTTGTGACTTTGACTTATTAGCACCAACCTTTTGGTACGTTTAAAAATTTATTTATAACGCAAGTTACACGTACGATGTGTATGTATATAAATATAATATATAAAGGGGAAGTTATAATTAAATATGTAAAAATTGCAGGAGTAGGCAGATTTCACGATGCTGATATACGTATATTCATGAGTTCTTAGGAGGGGCTAGCTGTGTCCATTTGTTGCAATTGGTTTTGGAACCACAATTGTAATATTGGACAATTTATTCATCTACCAAGCCTTGCGAATTTAGACGTATCATTGTAATAGTAAGACACGTGTTTTACATGATGCATCGTTATAATAATTTTGACGCAACATTGTAATCAGCAGCTTGTTAGACTTGTTAATGTACGTGTAAAAGATGAAAAGTATTTAGTAATAGTTAGACACATTTCACATGTTGTTAGTATAAATGCATCGTTATAATAATTTTTCACGCAACGTTGTAATCCACAAGTTGTTAGACTTGTTAAGAAACGTGTAAATAATGAAAAGTATATAAGGTATTTAAAGATGAAAAGTATTTTAAATTAAGTATTTGGATTTTTAGTTGTTCAGTTTTTCTTGTAAGTATGACATTCTAAAAATGAAATTATTTTTTTTCAGTTTTTCTTCTAAGTATGACATTCTAAAAATGAAACTAATTTTTTTTTTCATTTTAATAATGAAAATAATTTTTCCTTTTGAGATTAATCCTTTCACCAACTTTTCACTTTTAACAGTTTTATTTTATTAGTTTTAAGTACCTATTCTTTTATCCTTTCCATTTACATTTTCTAATCTTAAGCTGAATACATAAACCTAAATTTGTAAATTTAATAAGAGATGAAGAAACAAAAACAATTTAAAACACATCAATTACAAAAAAAAAAGTTTCATTTGAGTCAGAGTAATGATTGTTTAATTTGTTAATAAGTCCCTAAGTTTTATTTATATTCTCAAATAAAATATTAAGCGAGTAAGTCTAAAACATGGCCGATTTTAGGGGGGGGGGGGTTGTTCGACAAGACATAAAACGACACAGATAATTATATGGGTTGGGTTAGGGAAAAGCATTTAACTCATCATTCTGACACGATTAACATCCCTAAACGTGACCAAAGGTACAAAATTCGTCACACGCTACTTATTGATACTTTCTTTCTACACGATTTGGCCACCATACATACGTACGTGTGTGTGTGTCTAGAGAGAGAGATAGAGTTTGAATCTTGTACAAAATAGATTTCACATAAAAGCGTAAGAAGCAATAAGAAGGTAGCAAGTGTAGGCATGAGAGTTTTATAGGTGAGGTGTTTGCATCCATCTATGAATCCAGGTGACACCCATAAACCATGTAAAATTGGATAACAAGACTCTACTTTTCATAATTAAAAATATTATTCCAGATAAAATTGTATAACAATATAGTTTTCCATGCAATATGCTACACTTAAATAAAACTTATCTTTTTCATTAAACATATATATCAAAATTATACATTTACTAAACAGAATAAAAATGGTTGATTTTATTGTAAACTTTTAAGTTTTTAACTAATAATTTGTTACAAAAAACTACCACCAAATTAATAAGAAACCATTAAACTGATTTTGTCAAGACCAATTTTTATTCTACAAATTTTAGGCAAATCTATTTTATATCCTCCCCTTTTTGGTACGTGCCACACTCTAATTCATATATACGAGTGCGAATGATTTTTGAGAGAAAATTAAAGTGAAAGAAAGATAAAGTTATATGGGAAAATACTAACATTATTAGTTTAAATTTAATTAGTTAATTTAGGGAAATACAATGAATTAAGTAATCATGTAAATTTACCCATATACCCTTACAATAACACTAAATACAAATATTAAATGTAGCATTCTTATTAGTTTAAAATTATTTTTTGCATTCTTACAAAAAAATTTCTTCTAATTTGAACCATCCACTACACACATATATATATTATGATAAAAAACCCGTATATAGTACGTGTTGAATTAGAAAAACAATAAATCGTAAATAATAAAGATTTATTAATTTTTAAATGACATTTTAAGATAAGATAGAATTGAAATTAGTAAAGTATACGAGCATGTGAATAAGAGGATTAGGAACATGAATTGAACTCACAGAACCACAGAAATGTGACAGGTGACTTAACTAATTACTCTATAAGGTAGAGAGATTATCAAAATACCACACACACAAACGATATCATATGATATTACATAAGAAGTATTTATAGTATATGTAATAACGATATAATATGATATCGTATATTACACAATAAATGTCTAAGATGTTAAATACCATATATATATGTATGTATGTATAATCTGTAAGTATTAACGGTTGATACATCTCCGGCAAAACCAAACAGATCTTCGAGGGTACCCATCCCTTCTACAGTGAAACCAAGTAAGCTAGTTGATTTTAAAGATATTTGGTTTTTTTATGATTGATCACTCTTTGTCTGCTATATTTGTATTTTGCAGTCTTTATCAGTTTATTGTGTATGTTTTAGGGGACTCTTTGTTTTTGTGGAATTTGTATTAATGTTTTTCTTCTTTTTTCCCTTGGTTGAATGGTCTAATTTGATTTTCAAAATGAATAAAGATTCATACCATTTAAAGAGTTCAGAGTCGAATGATAATTTTCCAATATAGCAGGACATCCCACTAAATAAAGATTGCAACTAATTTATTAAGATAATTCACAAAACCTTATGATTCTCAACTTGCAGTTCAGCCTATGTTAAAGTGCTAAACACCTTAATTTATTTGTTTCGGTCATCTTAACTAACACGTATTTCATTAAGTTCTCACATGACAACAAATGACGAATATACCTACATTGCAGGAGGAACTAACTGAAAAAACGTTAGTTATGTAAAATTAACCCGCAACAAAATATAACTTAAAGCTGTTTTAGAAACTTTAAACATTAAGGCCGACTGCAAGTTGAGAAACATAAAGATGTTTTGTGCAAATAACCTCAACTCAGAACACTAATAATATATGCAAGAATCGAGACTGAGGAGACCATTACATTTAATTTTCAGCTCTCAAATGGCTTCAACCTTCACCTTAAATGATGAGAGCTCACTCTTCAACTTTGTCGTGAAAGACGGCAATGGTGTCAAAGGTCTGGTGGACTCGGGCTAACCGAGGTACCAGATCAATACATCCAACCACCCAAGCATCGAATCAACAAGCTACACGTAGCCGAGTCACTCAAAGACATGACCATCGATCTATCTGAGCTCGATGGTCCCAACCATGACCAAGTGGCCAAGGCCATAACCCATGCTGCTGAAACTCTTGGGTTCTTCCAGGTGGTGAACCATGGTGTGCCGCTGGAGCTCCTTGAGTCGCTTAAAGTTGCGGCTCACAAGTTTTTCGCTCAACCGGCTGAAAAGAAGTCCGTGTATCTTAAGGGGGTTAGTCCTAGTCCCATGGTCAAGTATGGGACTAGCTTTGTTCCTGAGAAAGAAAAGGCTTTGGAGTGGAAAGACTATGTTAGCATGACATACACAAATGATGCTGATGCTCATAACTTTTGGCCTAATGAATGCAAGTAAGTATCCTAAATTAGTTGTGAATTTTTCGTGTTTGTTTTCGTTGTAATCATACTTCATCGATCTATTTGTAGACAAGTGGCGCTCGAGTACATAAAGACATCAACCGAGATGGTGAAAAAGCTATTGCAAACACTCATCGGGAACCTTGGAGTGATAGCCGACGACTCAAGGCTAGATGAACTTGTTGGTTTAAAGATGGTCAACATGAACTTCTACCCGACTTGTCCAAACCCCGAGGTGACTGTTGGCGTGGGCCGTCACTCGGATATGGGCACGTTAACCGTGCTCCTACAAGATGGCATTGGTGGATTATATGTGAAGAAAGGTGAATGTGCATCACTAGAAGATGAAGAGTGGATTGAGATTCCACCCATTGATGGTGCTTTGGTCATCAACGTTGGTGATACACTACAGGTAATTAAATTAGACTTAATATATCTTACTCGCTACAGTTTGTTTATTTTTTTGGTGTTTTTATGTCAGATTTTAAGCAATGGGAGGTACAAAAGTGCAGAACACAGAGTGCGAACCACAAGCATTGAGTCAAGGGTCTCAGTCCCAATATTCAATACCCCGTTGCCCGTGGTGAAAATTGGACCATTTCCGGAGCTGGTGGGTCGTGATGGGGTAGCTCGATATAGAGAAGTTATGTTTGGAGAGTACATGAACAATTTCTTTGCAAACTCTCATGATGGAAAGAAGTCCCTTGATTTTGCTTCTGCTTGATAATATTAGAAGTGATGTTACTTTTTTTTTTAAAGTTTTCTCATCCATTTAATGTTAATGGAGTTTCTTGTTTGTAATAAAGACTTTGTAGATGCAAGTCAAAGCCCCTTTTCTTGTTGAGAATTGTACTTGGTGAGAACCGTGAAACATTAGTTGTAAAGTGAAGGGTATCATGTGTGCTTCGGACTACATATCGTGATCTTCACATCAGCTTAAGTTATTATAAAAATGTAAAGTAAATATGATTAACAAATAGAATGATTTAACATAACATCAGAAATATGAATCAGTTGGGTACAGATTCTTTTATGACTATTCTTATTTCATTCACCAATAAACACGAATATTCAAGGGGAAGAGCCTCCTTGGTGGGGTTTCCGGAACAATTGTTTGGATCGTTAGGATTGAACAAACACGAAAGCAGTAAACGGTACGGAGATTTAAAGTGGTTCGTCGCACTGTGCTGCAACTAGGGTTTATTTATTATCTGGGTGCTCAAGTACAAAACAATTTTATATAAACTAATCCAAGGTTAGGAAACTTAATCCCCAAGGTAGGCCCAAGCCCGTCTAAAAATAAAATAATCAGGGCCGGGTAAATTATGACCCTAATTTAACTGTCAAATAAAGACGTGTGGGCCGATCCAAGGCTAGGGCCGGCCACCCTCTCTAGATCGGATCTCGACACCAAATCGCCCAACAACTACGCCCCCAGGTGGGGTCCAAGGGGTAGATCGCCTGATGGGTTTTGGTGGTAAAAAAACTTGTTACCTTATTAAATTGTTGTGTTTCTAACACCCTTGGTTTAAATTTGAGGACACTTCGTTTCTTATCCCACTCTAGAAGAGTTTGAATTTAAAGGATGCTTTCTTTCGTAGCCAACTCTAGAAAGAAGTAGGAGTTGTTTTCAGAAATAAACTTTGATCAGGATATATAGTATAATTATATATAGTTTAATTCTTGATAGATATTATAACCAGAAGAAATACTTGGTTTTGTTTACAAACTATACACATTGTAATTACATAATATAAACGTATATTTTTTTATTTACTTTAAGAAATAAAACTTATTTTTCTAGAAGAATTAAGGCTCTTGTGGGTATTTCAAGAAATATTACATTCATTATTAATTAATTATTAATTATGTACTAAATACTACCTTATTTTTTTTCAAAATCAATTCATTTCGATGATACTTTTACTTACGTATAAGCTATACATATTGTATAGTGCCATACACCACGTATAGCTTAGGTTTTTTTGACAAAAAAAAAACCTAAAAAACTTGAAAAAAAACCTATAGGTGGCGTATTTAGGTACACTTCATGTGTAATCCAACCAGCATATAAAAGCCGACACAAACATCTCGCAATGCGTCGCGTATAACCCTGTAGCTCTACATAAAAACACAATTCTTTTTTTTTTTTTGAAAATAAGTGAAATCTATACGTACACGGGACACCATACCATAATGCTCCAATGTAGTATGGTAATGTGCTCCGACCTGAAGTATTTGTGTAGTACAATTTATATGAGCATAGAGGTAATTAACAACAGAATCTGTGTCGCAATGGTAGAGCGTCTGACTCCAGATCAGAAGGTTGCGTGTTCGATTCACGTCAGGTTCAGAATATTGTTTTTTGAATTTTTTCGTCCACTTTCACGTCAGCGCAATGGGCTTTATATTTGGGCTTCAGACATTAATTAAGTCAACACACTACAGAATAACAAACAAGTAAAATGCCCCAACTTTATAAATGCCTTCCAAACTGTTTGATAATAGATAGAATTGTAAATTTTATCCATTTATCTTTTTATCATATACAAGTTATATGATTAGATTTAACTGAAAAAATAAACTGGGTTAAAATTAAAGGTGTAGCATTTTAAAAAATTAATTCGTGATAATATTACCCAATAATGGTATTGTTGATATTCAGAATGTCAAAAAAATCCGGAGGAAGCACCATGAAATAGAATAACAATGCATTGTTTGACTACCACCTAATTAAGTTCACTTTCATGCTTCGATGGGTGATTGGTGCCTGATTCTTTGACCAAGTCAAAGGAACAAAAGGTTGGAGACTAAACCCACAACAGTCCTACTGTAGACATTACCCGCTTTTGGACCTAGTCCAGTGGGATCGAACCAATACCAGTATAGGAGATATCCACTAGAATGTGTTAATAGTCATTTACAATTGAAAGGAAAACAAATTACTTTACATGTTACAATTGAAATAAATTAAGACAAAGTTAGTGGTTGTGCATTACTGTCCGACACAGGCCTCTTAAAACAAATATGTGTCTCCTCTAAGAAAACATGTCATCTTTATATACCTAGGGCTGGCAATTCTGACACGAACACGATAACACGGCACGAAACTACACAAAGTTAATAGGTTTCATGTTTAACCTTAACAGGTTTCGTGTCTATAACAGGTCGATATGATAAGACCTGTTTAATTTCGTGGCGTGTTCGTGTTTATTTATTTCGTGGCGTGTCTTAACAGGTCGTATTCGTGTCTTAACAGGTCGTGTTAGACACGATATGACCTGCTAAGACTTAAGATCATTATACAATATATGTTAAGACCTGTTAGTGGCAAAATATTAGATATGTAGTAACAAGTCGTGTTCGTGTCTTAACAGGTTGTATGATACATTGGTAATTTTTTCGTGTCTTAACAGGTCGTTTCGTGTAACCTGTTTATTATCAGGTTCGTGTTCATGTTTGGAAAATCTGACACGATAAGATTTCGTGTCGTATTCGTGTTTACCTATTTCGGGTTCTCGTCTTATCGTGTTCGGATCTTAATAGGTCGAGTTGACAATACACCTAGAAAACAAAGAAAGAAGTCAGCAAGTCACATAACTCAGCAGTTAATATTTAGACGAATGTGTTATTTAAATATACGAATATAATTTCTAAGTGTTATCGGTTTTCACAAGCAATCTCTTCAATGATCAAAGGTCGATAGGAATATCATCTCACCGCCACATTTGAAATAAAGAAATGGAGTAACGGATATTAATGTTCCTTGGTAACCAACATGATTTTTTCTGGTGATGCAATACAAAACCTGTATATTATCTTACTATACAAAAGATGGTCTACATCTTTACATGTTTATCAGTAGTGTAAAAATACCGAAATCGTCTTGTAATGAAACCAAAACCATATAGATGAATATCGGTAATAGTGTCCATATTGTTCGGTCGATACTAGTTCTCTAGGGTACCGTAACTATGTACCTTAGTTTGTAGGAACTAGGTTCATTTTTTATAAAATATAATTACAAAATATATAATAACGAGACTCTCATTATTCATAGGAAATATCATAGTACAATATTGGTTGCAATAACTAAATAAAAACAATATAAAATATAATTATATATACCAATCTTGATTCAAGCCGCATCTCTAGTGGGTCCTTCACCCGCACTTGATAGCATCATGGACTGCAACAAAGAACACACTAAAGCGTTGATGATTTTGGTTGAGGCACGTGTTCAACACGTTTCCCTTAAAACAGATTTCACGCCTCTACTAAAGACGACGCGACTGTTTCCCAGGGTACAACAGCCGAAGCAGTATGTACTGCCGAAGATGGTTCATGCGCCCGAGGTTACACTATGTAATTGTAGTGTTTGAACTTATAGAACAAATAAGAATGTGATGGTGGTGGAAACAAGTAGAAAGTACTCATCTCTCTAGTTAGTCTTCAAGGGTTCATCCTCCTTCTAGTATTCTCCATGTATCAAGCAATATCATATTCTTATATTCACAAAAAGAAGCATATAACCTACTAATTGTACAAGAGTTATGGACTAGTGAAAGGTTTCACTTAATTAGTCACTTAATTAGAGACTTAAAAACTCTAATAAAACTAATTAAATGTGATAAGAAGCTCTACTCAAGAGTTTCTCTTTTATTCACCAAATGAAGATTAATATTTATAATATCATAAAATTATAAATATAATATATATCCATTCACCAAATTTCCAACAATCCCCCACATTAATGAAGATCATTCAAAACACATAAAATTTCCAATGGAGCATCGACATTTGAGTTTTACATACGATAAGTAGGTGTTACCCTTTGAACCTTCGCTCATGAAATGCAGTTAGCCCACTAGCTCTGAGTAGACATCGGTGTCTTTGAACTCGTCTGCCGTTTGTGTAGACGACAATACACTTCACACAAGACTCTCCTTAGCCGGGTCATCTCCTCGTAGTCGTGTCCAATAATGGTCGTGGAACACTTTCCTGGTTCTACGAGAGCTCTAGGAATTGTGCCATCAATTCCATTCGAAGCGACCCCACTTCTCTCTAACATAGGTGATTCTCCTTAGATCATTAAAAGCATTGTGGTTATCGTGATTTATCCAAATCATTTACCACATATTATGCTTAGCCTCACTCTTTGTCACTGAATATCATAGGAATAGACTAGGACGCATTTAAACACACCCTTTATACTTTGGGGGTATGTATAACCATATATACTAGCTTATGCATATCATTTATGTCCCCATAGTGACCACCCTTAGGCATATGAGTTAGTTGTCCTATTGAACTTAGATCTTGGGATCTCCAGTCAACTAAGTTAGGTTTCCTTCACATATCCTTTTTAATAGGCTTTAATCTTATTCCACAACTTGATCTCTAATAAACTCTTAGGTTGTTGGATCCATAACATTATCTTTGACTTTGTCTAGTCACTACAAATAACTTTACTTATTTGAGATCAGTTATCATGATGTGTTCTTAACTCGCAAGTTAATTTGCCTATTGTCAACTTCTAATACTATAACCTCAGTGGCCATCTGAATCTGGTTATAATATATTTCTTAATAAGATAAACGTATCATTTAAGGCAAACACATCTCCTTTATGCACTAGGACCTTTGTGTCCTCCACTTTGTCGTCTATTTGCAATATTAGATTGGATTACAAGATCCTTATTGCCAAACTTTTATGATACAAATGCAAGACACCCCCACATTTAAGTGTTATAGGATATCATCCAGATGGGGTAATGAAAACCATTTCTACATACCCATATAGGGTTGTTTCTAAATGGATCATCCCCCATATTTCTTACCATTTGATCAACATTTCTATAACTTCACTTATGATGACTTTTATACACATATGATTCAACAAGATCAACCTCATTGTATTAGGAATTCAACTCATATTGCATTAGCTTACATAAGCTGTCGAGCTGACCAAAGCAACACATGCCATTGTCATAAGTTTGTCACCAACTTAGAATAATTCTAATTTAACATCTAGAATAAACCTAGACAATGAGTTCTTGTCATTAGCTTTTCGAACAAACTCTTCAAAAGTTATATGTCTTTTCCTTATAATGAATGAAAATTCCCCCTCAACTTTGTCTGTACACAAATTCTTTTTGTGTTCATAAACACTTGAATGTTTAGAGTTAATTAGTCTCCATCAAGACCCATAATTAACCAAGTACTAGTCTAGCATGCTTTAGACTATAGTACTTTAGCATGTGAACAGAAAATGCATCATTCTGATTCTTCACAGCCCTAAGGATATCATAATATCACTTTGTAACATTCATCCCTTGTTAAGAGAAAATAATGAGACTTATGCATAATCCTAAAACATCAATATTTATTGTATATAGCACGTAGCTAACCTTTATTGTTCAATTAAGGAACATAACGTGTTTACCTTTGATCTCTAACGCTTTACCATTGACTCATAAGGACTTAAACATAAGTCTTAATCCAAGTCACTTGGTGAGCACATTCGTCACCGATAAGATGAATGTTCTTCGTCTACAATCACTATTATGTGTCAGATAGAGTAAACTAGATCGACACTCAACAACATGGCATTCATAATTTTACCATAAGTGATTTGTACACATCTATTGTTATTCATTAGGATATATATATATATATATATATATATATATATATATATATATTTAGGATGCTCTCCCAAACGAATATAAAATCTCCATATAGTTCTAACAATAATCAAGTGGTAGACGTATCTACGTATAGATCACTCGAAACAAATCTCGCAAGATTTATCAAAGGTATATAATAACATATAGTACCTTTTTTTTCATATGTTAGAATTCACACTTGTGAATTTTCAATCACTTCTAACGAAGTATGTTGACATGGAACTCGTTTGTGTATTTCATCTCAATACACTCACTACTCACTTGTGATGTGGTTACACATTTGATGTCTCGTCTTTGACTTTTAGTCAATGCAACAACTCTTAAGTTGTTTATGTCCAAGTATTTTCATGTACTATCTATTTAAAATCATATTCTTTTAAATAATGTATACTTGATGTTATAATTATTTTCAACAAAAATAATTTATACGTCACAAACATTAGTGATTTATTTCTTTATAAAAATTGCATGTGTTATCCGAAGATATCGAACACAAAACAATAAAATACATTCGAAATTAAATTATAAGTGCAAACACTTTGAAATTTAAATGAAAGCATAGACGATATGTAGACATCAATATCAAAGTGTTTATATCTTCAACACTCTATAATTTGACCAAAATCTTCTCAAAGATATCGTCCCATAGCATGTCTTGAGAACTCCCTCAATAAGACTCCATGCACATGTAAGTACAAGTTCCCAATTTCATCATGAAACTTTAAACTTTGACAATTTTGCTCAAAACAACACCAAGTTGTTATAAAGGCTACATTTAAGTAGTAAACTTGAACAATTAAATTTGTTCACAACAACACCAAGTTATTTTCCATCAAATAATATTCACGAGATTATTACTTTGTTCAACATATACTACTTCTAGCAAGAGGAACAAACCATTTGAATTCTCAAAACTGTACCAAACTTTATTTTAAAAATCATTTTAAATATTTCCTTAGTTTTGCAATGTACAATATTCATAATATCTGTAACATTCGTCGAAAAACGGGTTGCAAAACCCGCTTCGTTTATTAATCGAATATTCAGTTATAATTTTCGTTGCGTATATATTGTTCATTTTAATTTTAAACAATACATAATTAATAAACATTTTAAAATTTAAAAACTATAATTAATAAATGATAAAAATAAGTGAATATAAAAATAAAATGAAGCTGCCGGGTTTTGAACCCGGGTCGCTCACAAACACAAGCACACACTACACCACTCCGCCACACAATTCTTTTATGACAAATACAGAAACAAATAACATTTAAAGTAAACCCAAAAGTCAAACTGATGATCAGCGCGCCCAATCCGCAGTCGCTGGAAAAACCGACGATTTCGCAAATCACGACCGTTTCCTTTGACTGAAACGCGTGAACTAATTTCGACATCGGTTATAACCGATGTCTAACCCCCAATTCCAGTAGTAACCGCCGGAAAAGCTTGACCGCGAATCAAGACCCAAAATCGGACTCGATTCACTCAGTTCTTTCCTATAGATACCCACTCAATCTTCCGGAAATCCTTTCGCTCAGAACCGCTCACTTTTTCGAAGCTCTAGCTCGTCGCCGGAGATATACTGCATTCGCCGGACTTTCACCAGAAAACCGAGACTTACTCCGAATCGGTAAAACTCTCGACTCTTTTGTTTGCAATCCATTATTCAGCATGTGTTAACATAAATCGTGCAACCAGAATCGGTATCAGACGACGTTGCCGAGAATTCCTGCACTCACCGGAAAATCACTGAAATTCCGACGTCTCACTGTCAATCGGTACCAATCATCTAAACTCTCCTGATATCCCTTGTTTAGCAACTTAATTGCACAACTCATTGATCAAAACTGTTAATTGATTCACTCAGACGGAAGTCACCAATCAGAGCCGACGACTCTCGCCGGAAATCTGAGAAAAACATTCTGTTCGGTACATTTTACTCCGTAATCCTCTTTATCCATTTCATTCCAATCAATTATAAGTTCGATGATCGATTTAAACAAGAACAGTCGGACATCACTGTTCTGAGTCTTTGTAAACGAAGAAGACGAAATTGAATATGTGTATAAGAATAATTAAAAATGGATATTCGAACGGGTTAGACACACAGTCCAGCGGTGGACTGTGTGCACAAACAATGCACACGTCCCGGGTTCGAATCGCACACGTTACCGAATTTCAGAATTAAAACCAACATTTTTAAAACTTAATCAGATTAAGTCACAGAATGTTTATAAGAATAAAATAAATCATAAGTTAAACAGATATGACACACAGCCCAACTGGTTTGGCTGTGCGCACTCGAACCGAACGTCTCGAGTTCGACTCCGGGTCACTGAAGTCGGTTCGGCCATTTTAAATCATTTTTGAAATAAATTAAATAAGATAAAAGTTAATCAGTATATATATATAATTAAAACAGAGAATATTTCGGGTTAGATACATAGCTCAGTTGGTAGAGTTGCGTGCACGTATACGAGAGGTCCCGAGTTCGAACCTCACTCAGCGCATATAATTAACATAATCCGACCGGTCAACGGTCAACAGTCAAAAAGTCAAAATTTTTTATTTATTTTTATTTATTTATTTAATCAGAAAATCATTTAAAATACTTAAAAATAAGATTTTAAAGTTAGAAAACCTCCTTAAACTCACAAAAATAAATATAAAAATCAAATTAAAGAGTATAAATTAAAAGTGCTAATTTACCGAATCATTTCGTTATTATTTTAGGTTAGTTTTCCTCGTCGATCAAATCCTAAAATTCGTGCACATCCAACGTCATCAAAGAACGCACCCAATATGAGTGAATCTCTACAAATTCCCCGTTTTAATCACATTTTGGGGTGTATCATGTGTCGTTTAATTCCTTATTATATTTAAACACTTGTGCATCCATCATATCCGTGATCAAATGTGTATGTATCAATTGTTGTATGAATTATGTTTAGATTGAAGTTATCATTTTCAGTGCATGCATTTCATTAGGCCCATCAGCTCCCCGTGGGATACGGGTTGAGTATCAGGTGCCTCATTCGATCGGCTCCGTTTGATTGAGCCTTGATCTCACACACATCATCATTCATGTCACTCGATCGGCTCCGTTTGATTGAGCCTTGATCTCATATACATCATCATTCATGTCATTTACTCATCCAATGTGGTTTGTGTTTTTGTTATATATATATGTTTGCTCACATGTGATATTTGCACAAATTTTCCTTATTAAATAAAACAAGAAATTAGTAATAATGTTTTATCAAGGTTCACTCGCCAACTTTTGTTGACCCAAAATGTCCCCCGTTTTACACATGATACAGGTGATCCAGCTGAGGCAAGAAACACATAGGAAGGCCTAGATGAATAAATCAGTTTAAGCTTTGGACTATTTATATAGTTTCATTTCCTTGTAATTGTATGAATTTTGATTTGGATATTTAAGTTGTAATTTGAATTTAATAAATATGAAACATCTTAGTAAACATCATGAGCTTTGGTGATAACCCAATTATGCCTCGACTCTTATTCCGCTGCGGGTCGGGGTGTGACAGATTGGTATCAGAGCCATGACTATAGGGATATAGGATAGGTTATTAGACCCTTAGAGCCTATACTATAGTTGATTAAAATTTTAAATTGTTTATGCGTTACATATAAAATTCATGATGTTTATATGCTTTATGTTTATTGTTACATTCAATGTTATGCAAGCATGTTCATAAGTACATATTATTATACAATGCTCATCATGAATCATATCCTCATAACATATCATATCCATGAGAGCACACACCTCACAATTCCCATGATTTTTGCAAAGATTTTTGTATTTTTCAAATCACATCAAAGTGAGTTCTCATGACGGGCATGTAGTAACTGGAAGGGTATGAGTACCGGTAGTCGGAACGTCCTGTCAAGGCTTGGCATTCGTATAAATCCAAAATAAAGGACCAGTTTGCCTACCTGGGGACTAACGATGAGAGTACAAAGGACCTATTAGGCCAAAGCATGCCATACCAAACGTCGTGTGAGCTAACCCCACTTTGAGTTGTCATTGTGTCTACACCTGGACACCCTCCTACCATACATCTCACAATCATATTTCATGGTTTTCATTCGGGTGATGTAAGTGTTAAACCGCCAACACCAATGTGAATCCTACTAAGCCAATAGTCATGGGGGCCCACATGACTATACAGGCGATGGTATGAGGGACATTGGAGGCCCAAACATGAGCAAACCCAAGACATCCTATGGATGTAGTTGCATTATTGATAGTTATGTTATTTTTATTCTTTTAACGACACATGACACCTAAAAACTTCTTAAACTCACAATCTTCATATGTATGTTCCTGTAGATGTCGGCTAGGCAACTACGTGGAGGCAGAAAGTCAGGAAGATCCAATGAACGCTTGGCCACTCAGATTGCTAAACAAATGGCCGCGGTACTTCCTGACATCGTGATTCAAGTTCAACAAGCTCTCACCGCAAATCCTATCAACCCTCCCAACCAAGAAGACCAGAGCGTCGCCAACCCTCACTCCAAAAAGTGCTCCTACAAACACTTCAAATCTTGCGATCCCTCAAAGTATGAAGGGACCGAAGGTGTTACTGCCCTCCTCCACTGGTTTGAAGAAATGGAGAACACCTTCCTCAATTGCGATTGTCCCGAGGATCGCAAGGTACGTTACGCAACAGGGAGACTGTTTGGAGTAGCCCTTACCTGGTGGAACACAGAAAAGGGTAAGCGAGGAGTCGAAGATGCCATGGCCTTATCATGGGAAGAGTTAACGGAACTCATGACAAGGCGCTTCTGTCCAAGAAGCGAAATCAAAAGGTTGGAAGATGAATTCCACTCGTTGAAACAAAAGGAAGGAGATCACACTTCCTACAACAAGAAATTTCTCGAACTGAACCAAATGATCCCTAATCTGTTCACCCCCATGTACCGCTTGGTTGAACACTACATTCGAGGCCTCCCCTCAAAAATTCAAGACTCGGTTCTAAGCACTTCGCCTGCAACACTTGAAGCCGCAATGGAACTAGCTACCGAACTTACCGAGAATCGCATCCGAAACGGCAAATTCAAGGATGAGAAAAAGAAAGCCCCCATTGAGGCCCAAACTCCAAACCATTCCGTCTCCTCTTCGAAATTTGCTGGTAAGAGGAAATGAAACAGCAGAAATTTTGCCGTCACACAAACAAACCCTCCTATCACTGCCGCACCAATTACCCAAATTGCTCCCTCAGCTGCACCATTTAAAAAGCCATACACCGGCCCATACCCAAAATGCAACCGTTGTCAATACCATCACCTCCCCGAAACTCCTTGCCAACATTGCACCAGCTGTGGCCGTGAGGGTCACTCTATTCAAACTTGTCGCACGCTACAACGAATGAACCGCAATCAACCCTCAACCCAAACCCACCATCAGATAGTGGGTCAAGCCCAACAACCTTTACTTCTACCACCTGCACAACATATAGCCCAATCCTACTACCAACCCAACTACCCCATGATGCAACCCATGCGAGCATGTTACAACTGTGGAGACCCAAACCACTTCAGGAACACATGTCCACACTTGGTGAACATCATCCATGCCCAAGCTCAAGCAAATCCGGTAAACCAAGCTAACCAAGCTCATCCACCTGCTAGAGGAAGAGCTTTCAACATCAATGCCAACCAAGCTAGAGCTGACAACAACGTGGTTAACGGTACATTTCTCATCAATGGTAGTTATGCATCCATGTTATTCGATACTGGCGCGGATAAGAGTTTTGTGTCCTTAGAATTTGAACCTATCCTCAACCAAACTCGTGATGGAATCTCTAACGGTGGAAGTTGCTGATGGAAAGCCCGTTTCATTAAATTCTATTATATGAAATTGTACACTCACTCTAAACGATCACGATTTTCCAGTTGACCTCATTCCTATGAAGTTGGGAAGTTTCGATATTATAATCGGTATGGACTGGCTCAGCCAGCATCACGCTGAAGTAGTATGCCACGAAAAGTTCATTCGCATTCCTCTTGCAGACGGTCAGACCCTACGTATCTTTGGAGAAACCCCTTCAAAAGGACTCAAATTAATGTCCTGCCTTCAAGCCCGAAAATATCTCCGCAAGAACTATGTCGCATTCCTAACTCACGTCGTCAAAAAGGGAAACAAGGAGAAGAAACTCGAAGATATACCAGTGGTGAAGGAATTCTCACAAGTCTTTGCCGACGACATCTCAGGATTCCCTCCTGTGAGAGAAGTCGAATTCCGCATCGATCTTGTACCTGGCGCTACACCAGTCGCAAAATCTCCTTATAGGTTAGCCCCATCCGAAATGCAAGAGCTGGCCAGTCAACTGCAAGAATTGACTGACAAAGGATTCATACGTCCTAGCTCCTCACCTTGGGGTGTACCTGTTCTTTTTGTGAAGAAGAAAGATGGAACGTTTCGCATGTGTATCGACTACAGAGAACTCAACAAGTTAACGGTTAAGAATCGCTACCCACTACCTCGCATTGATGACCTCCTAGATCAACTTCAAGGCGCCACCTGCTTTTCAAAAATCGACCTTCGTTCTGGTTATCACCAGCTCAGAGTACATGAAGAAGACGTCCCAAAGACCGCTTTCCGGACTCGTTATGGTCATTACGAATTCATGGTCATGCCATTCGGTTTAACCAACGCCCCAGCTGTCTTCATGGATCTAATGAATAGGGTATGCAAACCCTACCTCGACCGCTTTGTCATAGTCTTCATCGACGACATCCTCATCTACTCCAAGTCTAAATCCGATCATGAACGACACCTTCGACTCATCCTTACTCTCTTGAGGACTGAAAAGCTCTACGCTAAGTTCTCAAAATGCGAATTCTGGTTAAGGGAAGTACAATTCCTTGGACATGTCGTCAATGACAAGGGAATACATGTCGATCCTTCAAAAATCAAGGCAGTACAGGAATGGCAAGCGCCACGTACCCCTACTGAAGTAAGATCATTTCTAGGTTTGGCTGGTTACTATCGACGCTTCATTGCCAACTTTTCCCGTATTGCTGTACCACTCACGGCCTTGACTCATAAAGGAAAACCCTTCATATGGGGACCTAAACAAGAAGAGGCCTTCCAAACTCTAAAGCAGAAACTTTGTGACGCACCTATCCTCACACTTCCTGAAGGTTGCGATGACTTTGTAGTATATTGCGACGCATCAGGGCAAGGGCTAGCCTGTGTATTAATGCAAAGAGGAAAAGTGATAGCCTATGCTTCTAGGCAACTCAAGGTTCATGAAAAGAATTACACCACCCACGACCTGGAACTTGGAGCCGTTGTGTTCGCTCTCAAGATATGGAGACATTACCTCTACGGTACCAAGTGTGAAATATACACTGACCACAAAAGTCTCCAACATATCTTCAACCAAAAGGAGTTGAATATGAGGCAACGAAGATGGGTCGAACTTCTTAACGACTACGACTGTGAAATTCGGTATCATCCTGGCAAGGCAAATGTGGTGGCAGATGCACTCAGTCGAAAAGGTTATGCGAACTCCATTCGTCTTCTATGTTCGCAAATCATAACCGACATCAAAGATCGAATCCGAGAAGCTCAACATGTTTCTGTAACAGAAAACGACGTACGCGATGAGCTGTCATGTGGAGCGGAACTCAAAATCGAAACCAAATCCGACGGTATTCTATACTATTTAAACCGCATATGGATTCCTGATCGTGCCAACCTTCGTGATTTCCTTATGAATGAGGCGCACAAAACACGGTACTCGGTACACCCAGGAGCCGACAAGATGTATCAAGACTTACGATACACCTACTGGTGGCCTGGCATGAAAAAGGATATCGCTGTTTTTGTTTCCAAGTGCCTTACCTGTTCCAAAGTAAAAGCTGAACATCAAAGACCTTCAGGACTTCTAGTCCAACCCGAAATACCTGTGTGGAAGTGGGAAAACATAACCATGGATTTCATTACCGGGTTACCTCACACCTCCAGTGGGTATGACACCATATGGGTAATTATTGATCGTCTTACAAAATCAGCTCACTTCATTCCGATTCGCGAGGACTTCAAGAACGAGAAGTTAGCTCGTATCTACATCAGCGAGATCGTAAGCCGTCATGGTGTACCTTTAAGCATCATTTCAGACCGTGATGGTCGTTTCACTTCACGAACATGGCGAGCCGTACAAACCGCCTTGGGTACACGATTAGACCTCAGTACCGCTTTTCATCCTCAAACTGATGGACAATCTGAACGCACCATCCAAACTCTTGAAGACATGCTTCGAGCATGTGTCATCGACTTCAAAGGGAATTGGGACGCTCATATACCATTAGTTGAATTTTCGTACAACAATAGCTATCATTCAAGTATCGGCATGGCTCCTTTCGAAGCGTTATATGGTCGTAAGTGCCGATCTCCAGTATGTTGGCACGAAATTGGGGAATCACAAATCACCGGTCCAGAGTTAATTCAAGAAACAACCGACAAGGTCATTCAAATTCGAAACAATCTTCTAGCGGCTCAAAGTCATCAAAAGAGTCACGCAGACAAACGATGAAAACCCTTGGAGTTTGACATTGGTGATCAAGTACTTTTAAAAGTATCACCGTGGAAGGGAGTGGTTCGTTTTGGCCAGAAGGGCAAGCTAGCACCACGCTACGTAGGACCTTTCAAGATACTCGAAAGAGTAGGTCCTGTAGCATACAAGCTTGACTTACTAGAAGAACTCAACAGAATTCATCCCACATTCCACGTATCAAACTTGAAAAAGTGCCTCGCCGATGAAAACCTCCACATTCCTCTAGAAGACATTCAAGTCGATGAATCTATGCATTTCATTGAAAGACCAGTAGAAATTATGGATTCAGAGAGAAGCGTTTAAGACGAAGTCGTATTCCAATTGTCAGGGTACGTTGGGAGTCAAAACGAGGACCTGAGTTTACTTGGGAACGTGAAGACTCAATGCGCGAGAAATACCCACATCTTTTTCCTGTTACCACTACTACTTAAATTTCGGGACGAAATTTCTAAAAGTAGGGGATACTGTAACATTCGTCGAAAAATGGGTTGCAAAACCCGCTTCGTTTATTAATCGAATATTCAGTTATAATTTTCGTTGCGTATATATTGTTCATTTTAATTTTAAACAATACATAATTAATAAACATTTTAGAATTTAAAAACTATAATTAATAAATAATAAAAATAAGTGAATAAAAAAATAAAATGAAGCTGCCTGGTTTCGAACCCGGGTCGCTCACAAACACAAGCACACACTACACCACTCCGCCACACAATTCTTTTATGACAAATACAGAAACAAATAACATTTAAAGTAAACCCAAAAGTCAAACTGATGATCAGCGCGCCCAATCCGCAGTCACCGGAAAAACCAACGATTTTGCAAATCACGACCGTTTCCTTTGACTGAAACGCGTGAACTAATTTCGACATCGGTTATAACTGATGTCTAACCCCCAATTCCAGTCGTAACCGCGGAAAAGCTTGACCGCGAATCAAGACCCAAAACCGGACCCGATTCACTCAGTTCTTTCCTATAAATACCACTCAATCTTCCGGAAATCCTTTCGCTCAGAACCGCTCACTTTTTTGAAGCTCTAGCTCGTCGCCGGAGATATACTGCATTCGCCGAACTTTCACCGGAAAACCGAGACTTACTCCGAATCGGTAAAATTCTCGACTCTTTTGTATGCAATCCATTATTCAGCATGTGTTAACATAAATCGTGCAACCAGAATCGGTCTCAGACGACGTTGCCGAGAATTCCTGCACTCACCGGAAAATCACTGAAATTCCGAGGTCTCAATGTCAATCGGTACCAATCATCTAAACTCTCCTGATATCCCTTGTTTAGTAACTTAATTGCACAACTCATTGATCAAAACTGTTAATTGATTCACTCAGACGGAAGTCACCAATCAGAGCCGACGACTCTCGCCGGAAATCTGAGAAAAACATTCTGTTCGGTACATTTTACTCCGTAATCCTCTTTATCCATTTCATTCCAATCAATTATAAGTTCGATGATCGATTTAAACAAGAACAGTCGGACATCACTGTTCTGAGTCTTTGTAAACGAAGAAGACGAAGTTGAATATGTGTATAAGAATAATTAAAAACGGATATTCGAACGGGTTAGACACACAGTCCAGCGGTGGACTGTGTGCACAAACAATGCACACGTCCCGGGTTCGAATCGCACACGTTACCGAATTTCAGAATTAAAACCAACATTTTTAAAACTTAATCAGATTAAGTCAAAGAATGTTTATAAGAATAAAATAAATCATAAGTTAAACAGATATGACACACAGCCCAACTGGTTGGGCTGTGCGCACTCGAACCGAACGTCTCAAGTTCGACTCCGGGTCACTGAAGTCGGTTCGGCCATTTTAAATCATTTTTGAAATAAATTAAATAAGATAAAAGTTAATCAGTATATATATATAATTAAAACAGAGAATATTTCGGGTTAGATACGTAGCTCAGTTGGTAGAGTTGCGTGCACGTATACGAGAGGTCCCGAGTTCGAACCTCACTCAGCGCATATAATTAACACAATCCGACTGGTCAACGGTCAACAGTCAAAAAGTCAAAATTTTTTATTTATTTTTATTAATTTATTTAATCAGAAAATCATTTAAAATACTTAAAAATAAGATTTTAAAGTTAGAAAACCTCCTTAAACTCACAAAAATAAATATAAAAATCCCATTAAAGAGTATAAATTAAAAGTGCTAATTTACCGAATCATTTCGTTATTATTTTAGGTTAGTTTTCCTCGTCGATCAAATCCTAAAATTCGTGCGCATCCAACGTCATCAAAGAACGCACCCAATGTGAGTGAATCTCTACAATTCCCCGTTTTAATCACATTTTGGGGTGTATCATGTGTCGTTTAATTCCTTATTATATTTAAACACTTGTGCATCCATCATATCCGTGATCAAATGTGTATGTATCAATTGTTGTGTGAATTATGTTTAGATTGAAGTTATCATTTTCAGTGCATGCATTTCATTAGGCCCATCAGCTCCCCGTGGGATACGGGTTGAGTATCAGGTGCCTCATTCGATCGGCTCCGTTTGATTGAACCTTGATCTCACATACATCATCATTCATGTCACTCGATCGGCTCCGTTTGATTGAGCCTTGATCTCATATACATCATCATTCATGTCATTTACTCATCCAATGTGGTTTGTGTTTTTGTTATATATATATGTTTGCTCACATGTGATTATTGCACAAATTTTCAATATTAAATACAACAAGAAATTAATAACAATGTTTTCTCAAGGTTCACTCGCCAACTTTTGTTGACCCAAAATATCCCCCGTTTTACACATGATACAGGTGATCCAGTTGAGACAAGAAACACATAGGAAGGCCTAGAAGAATAAATCAGTTTAAGCTTGGGATTGTTTTACTTAGTTTCATTTCCTTGTAATTGTATGGATTTGATTTGAATATTTAAGTTGTAATTTGAATTTAATAAATATGAAACATTTTAGTAAACATCATGAGCTTTGGTGATAACCCAATTATGCCCCGACTCTTATTCCGCTGCGGGTCGGGGTGTGACAATATCAATTAGAGTTTATGATAACAAAAATCAAAACACAAAATATCAAACGGTTTTATATTGTTTAGTCTTACTACGCATGTACTAAACCTTTTCTAACACGCATGTTAAAAAAATGTTATAACAGGCACATTACAGAAAGAACGTTTACATAAAATGTTTTCCAAGGATAAAGTTTATAAAATAAACCATTTCTCACGATTTTTTAATTCACACATATGCAATTAAATGTTTACTTAAAACATTTCCATTCATTGCCATATACAATGTAGAATCTCTAACATTGTATTTGTAATACACATTGTCTAACCCACGTGTTAGAAAAATTAAGTCATTTCTTTTATATATAAAACATGACCTTTGGATTTAGAAATCACAAATTAATGTTGGTGGTAAATCCCACACAACTACACCATCACTTTGTGGTGATTAAATTGTTGTATTCTTACTCTTGTAGTTTTCCAATCTCATCAAGTTAGGCACATAGCCAACTTTTAATACAAAAGACATGAGGTGAAAAAAGTCTCACTTAATTAGAGATTTTATTAGAGACATAAACTCTAATAAAAACTAATAAATTGACATAAACTATAGTTAAGAGTTTATCTTTCATATGAAGAGTCTAGTAAATAATATAATCTCATTAAATTTATATAAATAACAAAACCATCACTTTATGGTGATTTAATTCTTGAAGTAAATCAAACATCAACTTCAATGTATGAACTTTTGTTTCTAAACCATACAAAGCATAATATAAATGATTATATTAATTAAAATCAATGTTATAACAAATTACTTACATAAAATGTTTACATAAAACATTTCAAAGCATTTTTATTTTAACCATTTTTAACAATCATGTTAAAATGAAAAAAAAAATTTCTAACGCACACGTTAGAAATGTTAACATTTCCACAAAATGTTACTTCGACTTGATATAAACACAAAAATGGTTCAAATAAATAAGTCACTTCCAATACACATGTTAGAAATGAACAATTAAAAAAAAATTGCTTCCAAACTAACGCTTTTCAAAAACGTTTCTAACACACATGCTATAAATAAATGATTACAAAAATCATTATAAGGCTTATTAGTTTATATAAAATAGACTTATTAACTAACACACATTTTTTTTAACCATATTGTATAAATAATATGATCGTTTCTAACAAGCATGTTAGAACACGAAACGTTTACAAAAAACGTATTGTATATAAAAATAAAGCCGGTCTAACGCACATGTTAGAAATTTAACGTTTACAAAAACGTATGGTTTATACTAATAAACCTGATCTAACACAAAAGTGAGAAAAGATTAACGATTTCAAAATCGTTTAAAAAAACGGTTTAAACCAAAACTATTCGTTTTGTACCACGGTATAAGATTTAAGATTGTATCTCAATCTCAAGAAATCCAAACACAACAAGTTGTACTATATACATATTTCCCAAAATAAAAGTATTTATAAGATCATGATATCTAAAATATTTTATTTATTTATTTTTTATTATAAATCTTTTCATGAACCCAAAATCCTTATAAATAAGTTTTTAAGATTGTAACAACAATCTCTCGAAATCTGTTTTAAGTTTATAGGAACTAGGTTCATTTTTTGTAAAATATAATTACAAAATATATAATAACGAGACTCTCGTTATTCATAGGAAATATCATAGTACAATATTGGTTGCAATAACTAAATAAAAACAATATAAAATATAATTATATATACCAATCTTGATTCAAGCTGCATCTCTAGTGGGTCCTTCACCCGCACTTGATAGCATCCTGGACTGCAACAAAGAGCACACTAAAACGTTATTGATTTTGATTGAGGCACGTGTTCAACACGTTTCCCTTAAAACAGATTTCACGCCTCTACTAAAGACGACGCGACTGTTTCTCAGGGTACAACAGCCGAAGCAGTATGTACTGCCGAAGATGGCTCACGCGCCGAGATTATACTAGGTAATTGTAGTGTTTGAACTTATGGAACAAATAAGAATGTGATGGTGGTGGAAAACAAGTAGAGAGTACTCATCTCTCTAGTTAGTCTTCAAGGGTTCATCCTCCTTCTAGTATTCTCTATGTATCAAGCAATACCATATTCTTATATCACAAAAATAAGCATATAGCCTACAAATTGTACAAGAGTTATGGACTAGAGAAAGGTTTCACTTAATTAGTCACTTAATTAGAGACTTAAAAACTCTAATAAAACTAATTAAATGTCATAAGAAGCTCTACTCAAGAGTTTCTCCTTTATTCACCACATGAAGATTAATATTTATAATTTCATTAAATTATAAATATATTATATATCCATTCACCAAATTTCCAAAATAGTTTACATAAAAAAATATATCATTTTAAATAAAACTCCGTTTTCAATAATCATTATATATATATATATATATATATATATATATAAATACGAATAATATTAACAATTCTAAGAAGCAATTACCTAAAAAATTAGTAAACATAAACGTAAACGTAAAATACAAAAAAAATATATGTACAGTCTTCTTGCATTGTGGTAAGGTAATTGAAATGTGTAGTTATATTCCACTGATATCAAAGAAAACATTTGTTTTAAATATAACTCCGTTATCAATAAAAAATGTATCAATGCAACACGTGTAAAAGCCATTTACGACAGGGTCAGTACTAGTACTGAAAATATCGAAATCGATACGGTACTGCTTCGACACCGGTAGTTCAAAAATGCCAAAACCAACTCGTATCGATACCAAAAACCATAAAAATGAACATCAGTATTAATTCGAAGAATGGTATAGTACCGCTACCTTATGGATACGACATTAATACCCGGTAGAAAAAATTAATCCCTAGTTACGATACGAAAAACATACTTCATTTTAATACACCTCCGTTATCAATAAAAATGAATCAGAATATTGAAAAAAAAGTAAACATAACTATGTATATACATATCATTTAAAAATTAATAAATACAAATTATTAAAGAAAAATTGAATTTAATGATGAATATTTATAGAAATGAATTTGAAAAATAACAAAATTGTATGGAGATTTTTTTACGACTTTTATTGACCTCAACACGAGTCTTGCACAATTACTTTTCAACCCACGTTTTTGTTGACCCGCTTTTTTTTAGAAAACTAGGATTTAATATTTCCTTTCATATAACATTTTGTACGAAAACATCTTAGTGCTCGAACAATAATTATTGTTATATGAAAATACATACCCCAAGTTGATCGTATATATCATTAAGAGTAACAAATGTTTGTTTTATGCATGACTACAAAACTCAAATATAAACTGTCATTATCGGATCAAATACCACACTCCACATCTTGTCACAATCCCTTTTAAGATAAAATATATGTATCCGTTAAAAAAATACATATAGATATCGGATTACTTACTCGAGGTGAAAGGCTTATGCATAGTAACGTTATAACCCCGAAATCTATAGACATACTTTTAAAAAAAAAATGGTTTTGTTATTCAAAAAGGGGTAACGCCGTAGCTTGTTGCCCTTTTAGCATTTATCTCGATGTAAATTCATAACACGATAAAAATAATTAGTAAAAAATAAATACTTTTTCGTCAAACACTCAACAATCAATCCTATGACGCCGAAACCATATATTGTGCTCCTACTTTTACATTGGGATGGTCCAGCAGTTGAATTTCTTTAAGGATTAATACACACTAGATTATGCGTTGTGGATGGTGGGGTTAGCGCTGGTGTGAGCCACGTTGTCCGCCATCTGGCTCGTGAGCCCTGCAACGGGGTAGCGCGAGCGCCAATGCGAGGGCGGTTGCGGGTGGAATATAGACGTTGGAGTTTGGACATGGGAATCCCTAACTAGCCGCCGTTGGGTTTAAAAAAATAACCACTTTCGCTCTTTCTCTCCACTCCTACCTTTAAAAAATATTCATCATCCACCTCCTTAAAAAAACAATGAATCTCGATTTGTGCGAGAATTGTTACCGGCCCGTGTTAGAATCCGATGAAGCCGAAGAGTACGACACAGAGTTGGAGCGTAAGATGAGTCAAATGCTACCGCGTTCCCCCGAATTTGTTATTCCGGATACGCAAGACGATGCGGTTCAAGGTCAAAAAAAGAAAAATAAAAGAGCTCAAAAAGCTTCCAAAAAACGGGAATAGGTGAAGCTTCCAAAAAGACGAGAGAAATGTCCGGACAAAAACGTATCACGACTCCTTGGATTGAAATATCGGAGGATCGACGTGCCAGTATATTATCTCATTATCTTTTTGGTTTCGTACACTTTTTTATATGTTTTTTTTATCTCAATATTTTTTTGTTCCGTATACATTTTTATAATTTTTTATGTAGCGGACTACCAAAGATTAAGAGTATTTTGGAATAAAATACGAGAGTTGTTATACAAGCACGTGGGAAGTGAGGCACAAGATTTAGAGTATTTTGGAATAAAATACGAGAGTTGTTCTACAAGCAGGTGGGAAGTGAGGCATGTAATCAAGATATCATATCGGGACGGTGGTCTGAAATTCGCAAATACGTTGGGCTATTTACGAATCTACATAACAACCTACCACCGAGTCGCGAGTGATACTTAAAAAATAGTCGGAGCGTATCGCAAAGGACTAGAAAAAGATCAAAGCACGAGGGACTAGATTTGTTTTTTTATGTGTGTCTTTTAAAAAAAAAATATGTTTGGTGTTATTTTATGATGTTTATGTTCTATGTTTTATTATAAAATTTATGTTTTTAATTTATATTGTTTATTTACATTTTTTATAAACATAAAAAAAACTCGCCGAAGCCACTACTAACCTGGACCACAACAAGGTCATAAGGCTTCAGCAGTGGATTTAACCAATGCCCAGTTAACGTCAGGTGAAACATTATTACAGGATGAATCATGGAGTTTACCTGAACCACAACGGATAGTCTTAGGCATTTCTAACACACATGTTATAAATAAATGATTACAAAAATCATTATAAGGTTTATTAGTTTATATAAAATAGACGTATTAATTAACACTCATTTTTTTGAACCATATTGTATAAATAATATGATTGTTTCTAACAAGCATGTTAGAACATGAAACGTTTACAAAAAACGTATTGTATATAAAAATAAAGCCGGTCTAACACACATGTTAGAAAATTTAACGTTTACAAAAACGTATGGTTTACACTAATAAACCTGATCTAACACAAAAGTGAGAAAAGATTAACGATCCAAAAGTTAAAAAAACGGTTCAACCAAAACTATTCGTTTTGTACCACGGTATAAGATTTTAGATTGTATCTCAATCTCAAGAAATCTAAACACAACAAGTTGTACTATATACATATTTCCCAAAATAAAAGTATTTATAAGATCATGATATCTAAAATATTTTATTTGTTTATTTTTTATTATAAATCTTTTCATGAACCCAAAATCCTTATAAATAAGTTTTTAAGATTGTAGCAACAATCTCTCAAAATCTGTTTTAAGTTTGTAGGAACTAGTTTCATTTTTTATAAAATATAATTACAAAATATATAATAACGAGACTCTCGTTATTCATAGGAAATATCATAGTACAATATTGGTTGCAATAACTAAATAAAAACAATATAAAATATAATTATAAATACCAATCTTGATTCAAGCCGCCTCTCTAGTGGGTCCTTCACCCGCACTTGATAGCATCATGGACTGCAACAAAGAACACACTAAAACGTTGATGATTTTGGTTGAGGCACGTGTTCAACACGTTTCCGTTAAAACAGATTTCACGCCTCTACTAAAGACGACGCGACTGTTTCTCAGGGTACAACAGCCGAAGCAGTATATACTGCCGAAGATGGTTCACGCGCCCGAGGTTACACTAGGTAATTGTAGTGTTTGAACTTATAGAACAAATAAGAATGTGATGGTGGTGGAAAACAAGTAGAAAGTACTCATCTCTCTAGTTAATCTCAAGGGTTCATCCTCCTTCTAGTATTCTCCATGTATCAAGCAATACCATATTCTTATATTCACAAAAAGAAGCATATAGCCTACTAGTTGTACAAGAGTTATGGACTAGTGAAAGGTTTCACTTAATTAGTCACTTAATTAGAGACTTAAAAACTCTAATAAAACTAATTAAATGTCATAAGAATCTCTACTCAAGAGTTTCTCTTTTATTCACCAAATGAAGATTAATATTTATAATATCATTAAATTATAAATATATTATACATCCATTCACCAATTTCCAACAATCCCCCACATGAATGGAGATCATTCAAAACACATAAAATTTCCAATGGAACCTCGACAGTTGAGTTCTGCATACGATAGGTAGATGTTACCCTTTGAACCTTCGCTCATGAAATGCAGTTAGCCCACTAGCTCTGAGTAGACATCGGTGTCTTTGAACTCGTCTGTCGTTTGTGTAGACGACAATACACTTCACACAAGACTCTCCTTAGCCGGGTCATCTCCTCATAGTCGTGTCCAATAATGGTCGTGGAATATTTTCCTGGTTCTGCGAGAGCTCTAGGAATTGTGCCCTCAATTCCATTCGAAGCGACTCCACTTCTCTCTAACATAGGTGATTCTCCTTAGATCATTAAAAGCATTGTAGTTATCGTGATTTATCCAAATCATTTACCACATATTATGCTTAGCCTCACTCTTTGTCATTGAATATCATAGGAATAGACTAGGACATATTTAAACACCCTTTTATACTTTGGGGGTATGCATAACCATATATACTAGCTTATGCATATCATTTATGTCCCCACAGTGACCACCCTTAGGCATATGAGTTAGTTGTCCTATTGAACTTAGATCTTGGGATCTCCAGTCAACTAAGTTAGGTTTGCTTCACATATCCTTTTTAATAGGCTTTAGTCTTATTCCACAACTTGATCTCTAATAAACTCTCAGGTTGTTGGATCCATAACATTATCTTTGACTTTGTCTAGTCACTACAAATAACTTTACTTATTTGAGATCAGTTGTCATGATGTGTTCTTAACTTGCAAGTTAATTTGCCTATTGTCAACTTCTAATACTATAACCTCATGGCCATCTGAATCTGGTTATAATATATTTCTTAATAAGATAAACGTATCATTTAAGGCAAACACATCTCCTTTATGCACTACGACCTTTGTGTCCTCCAATTAGTCATCTATTTGCAATATTAGATTGGATTACAAGATCCTTACTGCCAAACTTTTATGATACAAATGCAAGACACCCCCACATTTAAGTGTTATAGGATATCATCCAGATGGGGTAATGAAAACCATTTCTACATACCCTTATAGGGTTGTTTCGAAATGGATCATCCCCCATATTTCTTGCCATTTGATCAACATTTCTATAACTTCACTTATGATGACATTTATACACATATGATTCAAAAAGAACAACCTCATTGTATTTGTGAGTTCAACTCATATTGCATTAGCTTACATAAGCTTTCGAGCTGACCAAAGCAACACATGCCATTGTCATAAGTTTGTCACCAACTTAGAATAATTCTAATTTAACATCTAGAATAAGCCTAGACAATGAGTTCTTGTCATTAGCTTTTCAAACAAACTCTTCAAAAGTTCTAAAAGAAAACGTTGTTCTGGGGGATGATACCTGGTCGTAGCGGCTTCAAAACACCTTCAAGCGAACCTAACAACATTCCTAACAACATTGCCTTTGAACTAAAAAAAAAGAATCTATTAGAGGTGGAAATGAAAGATATTTTGTTCTACCATAGAAAATTATTTGATTCTTGCCTTTCAAAGAATTTCCAGCTTCTTTATTTTTGGTGCCAACAATTAAGAATTGTTTTCCCCTACTTGCTGCATCAAAAACCAAATCACAAGCTTCTGATAAAAAACGAGCAGTTATAGTAAGATTTATAATGAATGAAAATTCCCCCTCAACTTTGTCTGTACACAAATTCTTTTTGTGTTCATAAACACTTGAATGTTTAGAGTTAATTAGTCTCCATCAAGACCCATAATTAACCAAGTACTAGTCTAGCATGCTTTAGACTATAGTACTTTAGCATGTGAACAGAAAATGCATCATTCTGATTCTTCACAGCCCTAAGGATATCATAATATCACTTTGTAACATTCATCCCTTGTTAAGAGAAAATAATGAGACTTATGTATAATCCTAAAACATCAATATTTAGGAAGGTCTCACACATTATTGTATATAGCACGTAGCTAACCTTTATTATTCAATTAAGGAACATAACGTGTTCACCTTTGAACTCCAACGCTTTACCATTAACTCATAAGGACTTAAACATAAGTCTTAATTCAAGTCACTTGGTGAGCACATTCGTCACCGATAAGATGAATGTTCTTCATCTACAATCACTTTTATGTGTCAGATAGAGTAAACTAGATCGACACTCAACAACATGGTATTCATAATTTTACCATAAGTGATTTGTAAACATCTATTGTTATTCATTCATATATATATAATATAAATACGAATATATTAACAATTCTAAGAAACAATTACCTAAAAAATTAGTAAACATAAACGTAAACGTAAAATACAAAAAAAATATATATACAGTCTTCTTGCATTGTGGTAAGGTAATTAAAATGTGTAGTTATATTCCACTGAAATCAAAGAAAACATTTGTTTTAAATATAACTCCGTTATCAATAAAAAATGTATCAATGCAACACGTGTAAAAGCCATTTACGACAGGGTCAGTACTAGTACAGAAAATATCGAAATCGATACAGTACTGCTTCGACACCGGTAGTTCAAAAGTACCAAAACCGACTCGTATCCGATACCAAAAACCATAAAAATGAACATCAGTATCAATTTGAAGAATGGTATAGTACCGCTACCGTATGGATACGACACTAATACCGGTAGAAAAAATTAATCCGTAGTTACGATACGAAAAACATACTTCATTTTAATACACCTCCGTTATCAATAAAAATGTATCAGAATATTGAGAAAAAAGTAAACATAACTATGTATATAGATATCATTTAAAAATTAATAAATACAAATTATTAAAGAAAAATTGAATTTAATGATGAATATTTATAGAAATGAATTTGAAAAATAACAAAATTGTATGGAGATTTTTTTACGACTTTTATTGACCTCAACACGAGTCTTGCACAATTACTTTTCAACCCACGTTTTTGTTGACCCGCTTTTTTTAGAAAACTAGGATTTAATATTTCCTTTCATATAACATTTTGTACGAAAACATCTTAGTGCTCGAACAATAATTATTGTTATATGAAAATACATACCCCAAGTTGATCGTATATATCATTAAGGTAACAAATGTTTGTTTTATGCATGACTACAAAACTCAAATATAAACTGTCATTATCGGATCAAATACCACACTCCACATCTTGTCACAATCCCTTTTAAGATAAAATATATGTATCCGTTAAAAAAATACATATAGATATCGGATTACTTAGTCGAGGTGAAAGGGTTATGCATAGTAATGTTATAACCCCGAAATCTATAGACATACTTTTTAAAAAAATTGGTTTTGTTATTCAAAAAGGGGAACGCCGTAGCTTGTTGCCCTTTTAGCATTTATCTCGATGTAAATTCATAACACGATAAAAATAATTAGTAAAAAATAAATACTTTTTCTTCAAACACTCAACAATCAATCCTATGAGCCGAAACCATATACTGTGCTCCTACTTTTACATTGGGATGGTCCAGCAGTTGAATTTCTTTAAGGATTAATACACACTAGATTATGCGTTGTGGATGGTGGGGTAGCGCTGGTGTGAGCCACGTTGTCCGCCATCTGGCTCATGAGCCCTGCAACGGGGTAGCGCGAGCCCAATGCGAGGGCGGTTGCGGGTGGAATATAGACGTTGGAGTTTGGACATGTGAATCCCTAACTAGCCGCCGTTGGGTTTAAAAAAATAACCACTTTCGTTCTTTCTCTCCACTCCTACCTTTAAAAAAATTCATCATCCACCTCCTTAAAAAAACAAGAATCTCGATTTGTGCGAGAATTGTTACCGGCCCGTGTTAGAATCCGATGAAGCCGACGAGTACGACACAGAGTTGGAGCGTAAGATGAGTCAAATGCTACCGCGTTCCCCCGAATTTGTTATTCCGGATACGCAAGACGATGCGGTTCAAGGTCAAAAAAAGAAAAATAAAAGAGCTCAAAAAGCTATCCAAAAAAAACGGGAATAGGTGAAGCTTCCAAAAAGACGAGAGAAATGTCCGGACAAAAACGTATCACGACTCCTTGGATTGAAATATCGGAGGATCGACGTGCCAGTATATTATCTCATTATCTTTTTGGTTTCGTACACTTTTTTATATGTTTTTTTATCTCAATATTTTTTTGTTCCGTATACATTTTTATAATTTTTATGTAGCGGACTACCAAAGATTAAGAGTATTTTGGAATAAAATACGAGAGTTGTTTTACAAGCACTGGGAAGTGAGGCACAAGATTTAGAGTATTTTGGAATAAAATACGAGAGTTGTTCTACAAGCAGGTGGGAAGTGAGGATGTAATCAAGATATCATATCGGACGGTGGTTGAAATTCGCAAATACGTTGGGCTATTTACGAATCTACATAACAACCTATCACCGAGTCGCGAGTGATACTTAAAAAATAGTCGGAGCGTATCGCAAAGGACTAGAAAAAGATCAAAGCACGAGGGACTAGATTTGTTTTTTTATGTGTGTCTTTTTAAAAAAAAATATGTTTGGTGTTATTTTATGATGTTTATGTTCTATGTTTTATTATAAAATTTATGTTTTAAATTTATATTGTTTATTTACATTTTTTATAAACATAAAAAAAACTCGCCGAAGCCACTACTAACCTAGACCACAACAAGGTCATAAGGCTTCAGCAGTGGATTTAACCAATGCCCAGTCAACGTCAGGTGAAACATTATTACAGGATGAATCATGGTGTTTCACCTGAACCACAACGGATAGTCTTAGGCATTTCTAACACACATGTTATAAATAAATGATTACAAAAATCATTATAAGGTTTATTAGTTTATATAAAATAGACTTATTATTAACACTCATTTTTTTGAACCATATTGTATAAATAATATGATTGTTTCTAACAAGCATGTTAGAACATGAAACGTTTACAAAAAAACGTATTGTATATAAAAATAAAGCCGGTCTAACACACATGTTAGAAAATTTTAAAGTTTACAAAAACGTATGGTTTACACTAATAAACCTGATCTAACACAAAAGTGAGAAAAGATTAACGATTCCAAAATCGTTTAAAAAAAGGTTCAACCAAAACTATTCGTTTTGTACCACGGTATAAGATTTAAGATTGTATCTCAATCTCAAGAAATCCAAACACAACAAGTTGTACTATATACATATTTCCCAAAATAAAAATATTTATAAGATCATGATATCTAAAATATTTTATTTATTTATTTTTTATTATAAATCTTTTCATGAACCCAAAATCCTTATAAATAAGTTTTTAAGATTGTAGCAACAATCTCTCAAAATCTGTTTTAAGTTTGTAGGAACTAGATTCATTTTTTATAAAATATAATTACAAAATATATAATAACGAGACTCTCGTTATTCATAGGAAATATCATAGTACAATATTGGTTGCAATAACTAAATAAAAACAATATAAAATATAATTATATATACCAATCTTGATTCAAGCCGCATCTCTAGTGGGTCCTTCACCCGCACTTGATAACATCATGGACTGCAACAAAGAACATACTAAAACGTTGATGATTTTGGTTGAGGCACGTGTTCAACACGTTTCCCTTAAAACAGATTTCACGCCTCTACTAAAGAGGACGCGACTGTTTCCCAGGGTACAACAGCCGAAGCAGTATGTACTGCCGAAGATGGTTCACGCGCCCGAGGTTACATTAGGTAATTGTAGTGTTTGAACTTATAGAACAAATAAGAATGTGATGGTGGTGGAAAACAAGTAGAAAGTACTCATCTCTCTAGTTAGTCTTCAAGGGTTCATCCTCCTTCTAGTATTCTCCATGTATCAAGCAATACCATATTCTTATATTCACAAAAAGAAGCATATAGCCTACTAATTGTACAAGAGTTATGGACTAGTGAAAGGTTTCACTTAATTAGAGACTTAAAAACTCTAATAAAACTAATTAAATATCATAAGAAGCTCTACTCAAGAGTTTCTTTTTTATTCACCAAAGGAAGATTAATATTTATAATATCATTAAATTATAAATATATTATATATCCATTCACCAAATTTCCAACAATCCCCCACATGAATGGAGATCATTCAAAACACATAAAATTTCCAATGGAACCTCGACAGTTGAGTTCTGCATACGATAGGTAGGTTTTAACCTTTGAACCTTCGCTCATGAAATGCAGTTAGCCCACTAGCTCTGAGTAGAAATCGGTGTCTTTGAACTCGTCTGCCGTTTGTGTAGAAGACTCTCCTTAGCCGGGTCATCTCCTCATAGTCGTGTCAAATAATGGTCGTGGAACACTTTCCTGGTTCTGCGAGAGCTCTAGGAATTGTGCCCTCAATTCCATTCGAAGCGACCCCACTTCTCTCTAACATAAGTGATTCTCCTTAGATCATTAAAAGCATTGTGGTTATCGTGATTTATCCAAATCATTTATCACATATTATGCTTAGCCTCACTCTTTGTCACTGAATATCATAGGAATAAACTAGGACACATTTAAACACCCCTTTATACTTTGGGGGTATGTGTAACCATATATACTAGATTATGCATATCATTTATGTTCCCATAGTGACCACCCTTAGGCATATGAGTTAGTTGTCCTATTGAACTTAGATCTTGGGATCTCCAGTCAACTAAGTTAGGTTTCCTTCACATATCCTTTTTAATAGGCTTTAGTCTTATTCCACAACTTGTTCTCTAATAAACTCTTAGGTTGTTGGATCCATAACATTATCTTTGACTTTGTCTAGTCACTACAAATAACTTTACTTATTTGAGATCAGTTATCATGATGTGTTCTTAACTCGCAAGTTAATTTGCCTCTTGTCAACTTCTAATACTATAACCTCAGTGACCAACTGAATCTGGTTATAATACAATTCTTAATAAGTGTCACACTCCGACCCGCAGTGGAATAAAAGTCGGGGCATAATTGGGTTATCACCAAAGCTCATGATATTTACTAAGATGTTTCATATTTATTAAATTCACATTACAAACTTAAATATCCAAAAACAAAATTCATACAATTACAAAGGAAAATGAAACTATATATTTATTCCAAAGCGTAAACTTGTTTATTCTTCTATGCCATCCTAAGTGTTTCCTGTCTCGGCTGGATCACCTGTATCATGTGTAAAACGGGGGAGATTTTGGGTCAACAAAAGTTGGCAAGTGAACCTTGATAAAACATTTTAACTAATTCCTTGTTTTATTTATTAAAGAAAATTCGTGCATTAATCACATGTGAGCAAACATATATATGTAAACAATCACAAACCATTTTGGATGAGTATATGACATGAATGATGATGTATTTGAGATCAAGGCTCAATCAAACGGAGCCGATCTAATGAGGCTCCTGATGCTCAACTCGTATCCCACGGGGAATTGATGGGCCTAATGAAATGCGTGCACTGAAATGATAAATTTAATCTACATATAATTCACACAACAATCAATACACATTTGATCACGGATATGATGTATGCACAAGTGTTTAAATAAAATAAAAGAATAGTACGACACATGATACACCCCAAAACATGATTAAAACGGGGAATTGGTATAGGTTCACTCACAGTGGATGCGTTTCTTGATGATGACGAATGCGCACGAATTTATGATTCAACCGACGAGGGAAAACTAACCTAAATAATAACGAAATGATTTGATAAATAAATAAATTTTATTTGAGATTAATATTTTTAATTAGTGCTTTTAATGAGATTTTTAGATTTATTTTTGTGAGTTTAATGCAAATTTTTAACCTTAGGAATCTTATTTTTTAGTATTTTTAAATAATTTTTAAACTTAAATAAATAAAAATAAGAATACAGATTTTAAAAAAAATGTTGACCTTGACAGGTCTGACCGGGTCTGACCGGTCGGATTGCATGACATTCAGGCGGCGAGTGAGGTTCGAACTCGGGACCTCTCGTATACGTGCACGCAGCTCTACCAACTGAGCTACGTGTCTAACCCGAAATATTCTTGTTTTAATTTTTTATATATATATATACTAACTAGCTTTAACCTTATTTAGTTTTTATTAAAAATGATTTAATATGGCCGAAACCGGTTACAGAACCCGGAATCGAACTCGGGACCTTCGGTTCGAGTGCACACAGCCCAACCAGTTGGGCTATGTGTCTAATCTGTATAAACACTGGATTATATTAATTTTATATATACGCTGTGAATTGATCTGAATAAGTTTAAAAATGTTGGTTTTATTTCAGAAAGTCGGAAACATGTGTGATTCGAACCCGGACGTGTGTTTTGTATTTGCACACAGTCCACCGCTGGACTGTGTGTCTAACCCGGTTAAATACCCGTTTTTATTTATATTAAAACACTAACTCGACTTCATCTTTTTCATCATTTGAAAATCCCGACAGTGGTCCCGGCTGAATGAACTGATTTAACAGTTTTGATTATTGTTTTGAGAAAATAAATTACCAATCAAGAGATAGCAAGGTGGTTTAGATAATTATACCGTCTGGAGAACAACTGCGGTTTTCTGGTTAGAAATTCCGGCGATATTCCGGCGAGTGCGAAAGTCTCCGGCAACGTGCTTTGAACGAATTAAAGTTTCAGGAAGAGAGTGCGGTTCTAAGCGAAAAAGTTTACAAGGAATCGAGTGGGTATTTATAAGATGGACAGGCTGATTGGTTTCGATTTGGAGACCAAAATTCACGGTCAAAGATTTCAATTCTCAAAAGAAACGGTTTTGACTCAATTGGGTGTTAAGACACGGTTATAACCGATGTCGAATCAAGTTTACGCGTTTCGATCTTGGGAAAGTAGCCACATTTGCGGAGTTTCGGTTTTTCCGGCGATTTCGAGTTCTGGGCGCTCTGATTTACAGGTTTTGACTTTCGGTTTTTACCTTATGTGATATTTGTTTAAGTATTAAACACAAAAGATGTGTGTGGCGGAGTGGTGTGATGTGTGTGTGTTTACGCGGTAGACCCGGGTTCGAGACCCGGCTACCCTGTTTTGTTCTTTTATTTAATTTTATTATTATTATTTATTAATTATGGTTTTTAAACTCTAAAATATTTATTAATTATGTATTATTTAAAATAACCGGCACAATAAATACGCAACGAACTTATAACTGGTCATTTGATTATAAAACGAAGCGGGTTTCAAAACCCGTTTATACGACGAATGTTACAATAAGATAAACGTATCATTTAAGGCAAACACATCTCCTTTATGCACTAGGACCTTTGTGTCCTCCACTTAGTCGTCTATTTGCAATATTAGATTGGATTACAAGATCCTTATTGCCAAACTTTTATGATACAAATGCAAGACACCCCCACATTTAAGTGTTATAGGATATCATCCAGATGGGGTAATGAAAACCATTTCTACATACCCTTATAGGGTTGTTTCTAAATGGATCATCCCCCATATTTCTTCCATTTGATCAACATTTCTATAACTTCACTTATGATGACTTTTATACACATATGATTCAACAAGATCAACCTCATTGTATTAGTGAATTCAACTCATATTGCATTAGCTTACATAAGCTGTCGAGCTGACCAAAGCAACACATGCCATTGTCATAAGTTTGTCACCAACTTAGAATAATTCTAATTTAACATCTAGAATAAGCCTAGACAATGAGTTCTTGTCATTAGCTTTTCGAACAAATTCTTCAAAAGTTATATGTCTTTTCCTTATAATGAATGAAAATTCCCCCTCAACTTTGTCTGTACACAAATTCTTTTTGTGTTCATAAACACTTGAATGTTTAGAGTTAATTAGTCTCCACCCATAATTAATCAAGTACTAGTCTAGCATGCTTTAGACTATAGTACTTTAGCATGTGAAAAGAAAATGCATCATTCTGATTCTTCACAGCCCTAAGGATATCATAATATCACTTTGTAACATTCATCCCTTGTTAAGAGAAAATAATGAGACTTATGCATAATCCTAAAACACATCAATATTTAGGAAGGTCTCACACATTATTGTATATAGCACGTAGCTAACCTTTATTATTCAATTAAGGAACATAACGTGTTTACCTTTGATCTCCAACGTTTTACCATTGACTCATAAGGACTTAAACATAAGTCTTAATTCAAGTCACTTGGTGTCGTCATCGATAAGATGAATGTTCTTCATCTACAATCACTTTTATGTGTCAGATAGAGTAAACTAGATCGACACTCAACAACATGGTATTCATAATTTTACCATAAGTGATTTGTAAACATCTATTGTTATTCATTCATATATATATAAATACGAATATATTAACAATTCTAAGAAGCAATTACCTAAAAAATTAGTAAACATAAACGTAAACGTAAAATACAAAAAAAAATATATACAGTCTTCTTGCATTGTGGTAAGGTAATTAAAATGTGTAGTTATATTCCATTGATATCAAAGAAAACATTTGTTTTAAATATAACTCCGTTATCAATAAAAAATGTATCAATGCAACACGTGTAAAAGCCATTTACGACAGGGTCAGTACTAGTACTGAAAATATCGAAATCGATACAGTACTGCTTCGACACCGATAGTTCAAAAATACCAAAACCGACTCGTATCGATACCAAAAACCATAAAAATGAACATCAGTATCAATTCGAAGAATGGTATAGTACCGCTACCGTATGGATACGACACTAATAACCGGTAGAAAAAATTAATCCCTAGTTACGATACGAAAAACATACTTCATTTTAATACACCTCCGTTATCAATAAAAATGTATCAGAATATTGAGAAAAAAGTAAACATAACTATGTATATAGATATCATTTAAAAATTAATAAATACAAATTATTAAAGAAAAATTGAATTTAATGATGAATATTTATAGAAATGAATTTGAAAAATAACAAAATTTGTATGGAGATTTTTTTACGACTTTTATTGACCTCAACACGAGTCTTGCACAATTACTTTTCAACCCACGTTTTTGTTGACCCGCTTTGTCTTAGAAAACTAGGATTTAATATTTCCTTTCATATAACATTTTGTACGAAAACATCTTAGTGCTCGAACAATAATTATTGTTATATGAAAATACATACCCCAAGTTGATCGTATATATCATTAAGAGTAACAAATGTTTGTTTTATGCATGACTACAAAACTCAAATATTAACCGTGTCATTATCGGATCAAATACCACACTCCACATCTTGTCACAATCCCTTTTAAGATAAAATATATGTATCCGTTAAAAAAATACATATAGATATCGGATTACTTAGTCGAGGTGAAAGGGTTATGCATAGTAACGTTATAACCCCGAAATCTATAGACATACTTTTTAAAAAAAATGGTTTTGTTATTCAAAAAGGGGTAACGCCGTAGCTTGTTGCCCTTTTAGCATTTATCTCGATGTAAATTCATAACACGATAAAAATAATTAGTAAAAAATAAATACTTTTTCTTCAAACACTCAACAATCAATCCTATGAGCCGAAACCATATACTGTGCTCCTACTTTTACATTGGCATGGTCCAGCAGTTGAATTTCTTTAAGGATTAATACACGCTAGATTATGCGTTGTGGTTGGTGGGGTGAGCGCTGGTGTGAGCCACGTTGTCCGCCATCTGGCTCGTGAGCCCTGCAAAGGGGAGCGCGAGCGCCAATGCGAGGGCGGTTGCGGGTGGAATATAGACGTTGGAGTTTGGACTTGGGAATCCCTAACTAGCCGCCGTTGGGTTTAAAAAAATAACCACTTTCGCTCTTTCTCTCCACTCCTACCTTTAAAAAATATTCATCATCCACCTCCTTAAAAAACAATGAATCTCGATTTGTGCGAGAATTGTTACCGGCCCGTGTTAGAATCCGATGAAGCCACGAGTACGACACAGAGTTGGAGTGTAAGATGAGTCAAATGCTACCGCGTTCCCCCGGATTTGTTATTCCGGATACGTAAGACGATGCGGTTCAAGGTCAAAAAAAGAAAAATAAAAGAGCTCAAAAAGCTTCCAAAAAGGGAATAGGTGAAGCTTCCAAAAAGACGAGAGAAATGTCCGGACAAAAACGTATCACGACTCCTTGGATTGGAATATCGGAGGATCGACGTGCCAGTATATTATCTCATTATCTTTTTGGTTTCGTACACTTTTTTATATGTTTTTTTATCTCAATATTTTTTTGTTCCGTGTACATTTTTATAATTTTTTATGTAGCGGACTACCAAAGATTAAGAGTATTTTGGAATAAAATACGAGAGTTGTTTTACAAGCACGTGGGAAGTGAGGCACAAGATTTAGAGTATTTTGGAATAAAATACGAGAGTTGTTCTACAAGCAGGTGGGAAGTGAGGCATGTAATCAAGATATCATATCGGGACGGTGGTCTGAAATTCGCAAATACGTTGGGCTATTTACGAATCTACATAACAACCTATCACCGAGTCGCGAGTGATACTTAAAAAATAGTCGGAGCGTACCGCAAAGGACTAGAAAAAGATCAAAGCACGAGGGACTAGATTTGTTTTTTTATGTGTGTTTTAAAAAAAATATGTTTGGTGTTATTTTATGATGTTTATGTTCTATGTTTTATTATAAAATTTTGTTTTTAATTTATATTGTTTATTTACATTTTTTATAAACATAAAAAAAAACTCGCCGAAGCCACTACAAACTTGGACCACAACAAGGTCATAGGCTTCAGCAGTGGATTTAACCAATGCCCAGTCAACGTCAGGTGAAACATTATTACAGGATGAATCATGGTGCTCACCTGAACCACAACGGATAGTCTTAGGCATTTCACATCATAGTTATTGATCAAAGAGTGAATTAAATGGGTTTATTGCGTTTACTTGTATTTTTTTATCATGTGTTTGTGTAACATTCGACCCCTGGTATCACCAATATTGACCGCTTTGCCCCGATAGGTTGCCCATCCAGGAACTTACGGATTTGTTTTTGATTGCCCCGGTGGAGACTTCCCAGGAGGTCACAATCCTAGTACTACTCCCACCTGAGCACGCTTAACTGTGGAATTTTCATATGCTCCACAGCCACCTAAGCCCAAACGCGTTGGTGATTTAAGAGGCGAGAATTTCTTATGAACTAGAAGCTTTCCTAGCCACGACCGATGTGAGATTTGCCTAGGGTGTCACAATGGTCCATGTTAATTAGTAGTTAGTATTAGTATCGTTACAATCACCCCCTAGGGACTCATCGTTCTCGATAAGGTTTGCCCCACAATCCCGAACGACTCAGGAGTGGCTTTGATACCATTTGTAACATCCGACCCCTCATATCACCAATATTGTCCGTTTCCCTCGATGGTTTGCCTATCCAGGAACTCACAGATTTGTTTTTCGTTGCCCAGGTGGAGACTTCCAAGGAGGTCACTCCTACCCGAGCACGCTTAACTGTGGAGTTTTCATGTGCTCCTAAGCCAAGTAAGCCCACAATGCGTTGGTGATTTGAGAAGCGGGAATGTCTTATGAATCGAGAATCTTTCCTAGCCATGGTCGATGTGGGATTTGCCTAGGGTGTCACAATGGTCCATGTTGATCAATAGTTAGTATTGTGATATCCCACATTAGTTGTGAAAGGGAACCAAGGCTTCCTAATAAGGGGCTGGATACCTTTACAATCATGACGCGTTTTAAAAACCGTGAGTGATGGGCGCTGAGAGCGTGTTGGCTGCCAAAGCGGACAATATCATGGTGCGGTTACGCTGGGCTGTTATAGATGGTATCAGAGCCAGGGCTGGACCGGTGGGGCTAGCTTCCCCGAGGAAGTTGGACCCTTTAAGGGGGTGGATTGTGATATCCCACATCGGTTGTGAAGGGGACTCAAGGTGTCCTTATACGGGGCTGGATACCTTCACTATCATGACGCGTTTTAAAAACCGTGAGGGGCGGACGCTGAGGGTATGCAAGTTGCCAAAACAGGCAATATCATGGTGCGGTTACGTTGGGCTGTTACAGTTTGCATCGAATAAGGTATCCTTATTGCATACATGGTAGTGGTGAAAGAATATGCAAGAATCAAGAGTTATACGTGTGAACAAGAATTAAGAAGTTGGAAGAAAGAAGAGAAGATGGAGATCCAACTTAGACTACTTTGGGCCCGACATAGTCTACATTGGAATTGCGAATCACCTTAGCATTGCAGAAAAAAAGGGTGTAGAGACTTTTAAGGTTGGCATCCACTAACTCCTCGTGGATTCGACACCCTACTTGCCTAACTAGCACTAACGCCACACCACCGCTAGCCATCACCAACATTGAAGTTGCAACGTATTAATGCGAAGAAATTAGACTGAAACGTAAAAGACATAAAAGAATAATAAGTCGATATAGGACCCATGCGTTGCGACGAACCTGTTGAACGAGAAAAAATAGATGTAAAAACGTTGAATCACACACGCACGTTACACCGTGTTAACTCATAAAACGTAAAACGATACACATAAATGTTGAACCACATATGCACGTTGCATCATGTTAACTCGCAAATATTTAGAACGAAACGTAAAACAAAAATTTGGGGAAGATGAAAAGTACAGAGGACCTAAGTTGAAAGTAAAACATCTGTGAGGTTAAATTGAAAAGATGAAAAGTTTTGAGTTAAAATTAAAAAATCATTTAAAAAAACACCTTAAGCATGAGTTACAACACCATTATGCATAGAAAACTTGCAAACTAATACCATGTAAATTAGCATCGTGATGAGTATGTGGCCTGACCTAGTAAAAATCGATATAGACTTTCCAAACACACGTATAATATTATTTGAAGGATTTGTGGCACAATGGTAGAACTCCCGATGACATATCAGAAGATTCGTGTTTGATTCACGCCACGTAGAATATACATTTCAATCTAATGAATTTTATTGACAATGTTCATCGCTTAGGTGAGTTTTCTTTTGTTGTGATCAAGTTGGTTGTTTGAGTTACAAAAGATAATTCGATTTGTTGGATAATGCCTTGTAACATGACCTAGTGGTATAATGATTTCCATGCGCAAATCTGGTGTGGGTTCAAATCCTAAATGCAAGACTAGATACTATTTAGGAGAAAAAATGTTGTTTAAAAAAGAAGTATTTTATAATATTTCCCAATTTGTCACACTAGTGTTTATATGAATAACAACTATTTATATAAATCAAAGCCCGACGGGTATTGGCACGTGATTCAAATCTCATGTACACGTGGGTTAGATGTCATGCATAATTTAAGTTGCTTTTGAGTATTGAATAAGTCGGAAGATATTGCTTATCATGACCGATTCTGTAGGAGTTTAGCCGTTGTAACCTTTGTTGATTATTTCCATCATATGTTGTTTTCCTTATTCAGTTCAAATCGGTAATATCATAAAGTCTTTACTTTGAGTTCATCATCTTTGTTTCTCTATTTTCCGCTACCAGATTTGTTCTAGTATCGACAGTGGTATCAAAGCTTGCATCTGATCTTTGTATTCCTTTGCGAATCATCTTCCATGGCGGATTAAGATAGCACGCTCCAATTCTGGTGTTCAAAGGCATAGGGTACAACCATTGGAGCATTATGATGAAAACAATCCTGAAATCACGAGATCTATGGGAACTTGTCGATGCAGGAATCAATGAGTGAGAAATGGATCAAAACGAATCAAAGCGACTAGAAAAAGGGATGCTCAAGCTATGATTGCTACTGTTGAATCGGTTATGGAAAGTTTGGAAATTCTCTAAATGGAACATCAAGGTGGATAATCAAGTAAAAACTGTGAAATTCTCTAAATGGAACATCAAGCATGAGTAGGGTAACCGACATGAATGGCTTGTTTTGTCTTGGTGGGTGTGCGTTTAACAGAAAAAAACCTTCATAGCTTGAATCCTTTATCATCACTTTTGTCTCTGTTGCCAGAATAAGGTGGTTTGTTGCCGGAGACCCTCCATAAATTTGCTTTCTCTTTCTAGAATCACTTTCTCTCTCTAACTTATCTAGTTCTCTTTCTTTCCTCTAAATTTTTTATGTATGTGTGTGGCTAAATTCAAAAAAGAAAATGTAATGCCTCAAAACTTGATTTTTTTAATTTGCTAGTATGGTTCCTTGTGTTATGGTATGAAATGAGATAACTAAGTTATTTAACTTGGTTAAAATATGGGTTTAATAATAAGGAATGAAATTTGTGACCAAACAAAACTATAGGGGCCGAAATGGGACAAGTTGGAAAGTGTTTTAATTAAAACATGGAAGATAATGAAAACCCAGTATTTGGGTTGATATGTGTCGACACACACACGTAAGGGAGAAAAGGATAACTTCAATTTAGCCATTTTGTCCAAATTGAAGATGGATTCAACCTAAATTTCATGCATGAACTCGATTTCTTGATGATCTAGCCCCAGCAAACAAGTGGTAAGTTGTAGATCTTCTTTTGGTGATGTTGTGACTACATGGTAGTGTAAATCCTTATATGAATCTTTGAAATTGAGTTTTAATATGGTTGAATTTGTGTTAGATTCACTGAATTATACTCACCCCATCAATAAGTGAATTGGGGTGTTGTATGGAAACCCATCTATGGAGGTGGGGGTGGCGACATGGGTAATTTTTGACAGGTGGTATTTAGTTAATTTTTTATAGAATGAATGATTATGATACGGGACATACTTAACTATTGGTTAAATATGATGAAAGGAAGTGTGGACTAGGAAGATTATAGAGGAAGAGCTTGTGTATAAGGCTCAGTCTAGGTGTCAAGCGTTTGATGAAATGTCTAAATAGCAATATGATGTGAAGTTGTATGCAATTAGTGTATAGATATGTATATAAAGTGACAATGATGCATTTGATAGTAAAATAACATGAGGAGTGTGTTTAAGATGGAGTTCATGTGGTAAATTGAATTTGTTAGTATGATTGGTAGAAATATGCACTAGGAGCTTGTACCTTGTGCTTAAATGTGTGATGCTCACCATATGTTTGACTGATTGCTTAATCGAAATTAAGAAGTGGATGTACACTAAATGTGTATCCTAGGATCTTCCTAGAAAGGAGTAGTGCTAAAATTATACTTTTATTAGCTAATCATGAATGGTGTTGTCAATTATTGAGTCATGGAAATACTAGTGAGGATGGAATTGATTATACATATATATGTATGTGGCTAGGTGATCATATGGTTTTATGAGTCCAATAACATGATACGGAATGTATATAACGTAATGGATATGTTATAACATGCAAGATGATTATATGGTTCTAAAATGGAAGTTAGTATATTTGATAGTTGGCTTTCTAAAAGTCAACGAATGTGGGAATGGTATGGTTAGACTTTCTAACACGAATGTAAGACTTGGGAAATCATGTGGTACATGTTATATGGATATGTGATATATGTGATGGCATGTTAGATTGTGTGAGTTATAAAAGATGTGATTGTTGATCTATGCCTTGTGTTTGTTAGAATTGACTAATGAAAGTCAAATGTAAAATATGAGTTAGATATGATGATGATATGTATGATCATGTATGCTAACAAGGATATGAATGTGGCGACATGTGAGAATAGGAATCATGTCACATTAACTTAAGCATAGGAGGCTAACGGGTTAAGAGGAAGCAAACACGAACACGGACGCTCAAGACACGTGATTCCCAACTCACTTCATAGTAGATAAAATGAGTTTTATATGAATAAATATCGGATATTGTGTAAGAATGCATAAAAAATGGTCGTACTAAGGTAAGTATTGTTGTAGCGGGTCAAAAGTAATTAACTATGTCGGAAACTGCATGGTAGAAGCAAACATGTCAGATACAACAAGTGGAATAAAATATGTAGGATTTGGATGTTGGGGTATGGGGATTAGTGTTAGGATAATTTGGGGGCTTGGCAAAATGTTATATTACGATTGGGGACTTTTGGAACGCGCGAACGGGCGTCGAAACGCGCAAAAAGAACGAAATCGGGGTGTCGGCAATGTAGGCGGGGTCGCCGGCGCCTTTGGGCTGGTAGACGCCCTAAGAAGCTGTCTACGCCCCCTTCGACGCATGAAAACCCTGTTTCTTCGTTCCCGGACCCTGTAGACCCATTCCCATGCCCTGTTAAACCTCCGAAATGCACTCTGACCTTACCAAATAGTTGTGTGAGGTACGAGTGAGTATGGGACTTGTTTTTTAGCTTCCGAAATGTGCACTAAACTTACCAAATAGTTTCTATTAGGCGTGGGTAAGAATAGAACGTGTATGCAAGTATGTGTGGGAATGAAATACGTATGTATGCATATATGTATGCATTTAATTGTATGTTAGTAGATGGAACCCATAGGTGAGCATGAATAGGAATGAGCATACACATAGGTTTGTATGTATGGATTTTATATGTATGCATGTTTGTGGCGAGGATTTGTATCTATGAATGTGTAGAATGAGATGTAATCTAAGAGTTTGAATACGTGGTTTTTAATACATATGAGTATTAACGATGCTAACTAAGTTTCTTTTGAGAATGGAATGAAAGTGTAGGTATATTATTTTTGGCTCTTTAAAGATTAGACACTAGGATGCAGTGATAAAATTCAGAAACATAACTGTCGGATTAGTATATGTAGAAAGAATGCGATGTAGTCATTTAATTATGTATGACGTCATTAATTAATAATGAAGTGGAAGTATGTGGTGATTGCAGGTTGTAGGAAATCACCACGATCATGGGATGTAAGTGGTTGAAGATCGAGTCAGAGCATGGATTGTACGGGAGGGTGTGATCATGTAATTTTGTAAACGTAGCTTATGTTTTATCTTTTAACTGAGAATGAAGGACGTAATACTTTTCAAGCATGTTAAAATGTTTATAAAAAAAGAAATTTTATGGTTTACATTTTCTTTATTGTTTTTTTGTTTAAAAGCAGTTTAAAGTCTTTCAGAATAACATGTATTAAAGTGAAAGGATGATTTACCTAATTATTGTTGATGTTGAAAAAAATAATTTAACACTTATTATTATTATTGTTATTAACTATTTAATTAATTAGTAGTTAATATAAAAACAATATACGAAAAAGTAAATAATAATTATAAAAGGATTGGGGTACAATTAAATCAGTGAAACATTGAACCATTATGTGGTGTAATGAAAAAATGTTCTACTAAAATTGACAAAAACTTTATCACGTGACAGTTAAGATTTATCAGACCATGCCTTATGGTGAAGAGTAGGAGTGCAGACGAGTCGAGCCGAACCTGAACTCGACTAGGGTCGAGCTTGTTTAACTTATAAAAGCTCGAGCTCAGCTCGATTCGAGCATTGTTTCTAAAGCTCGAGCTCGGCTCGTAGATAGTTTGTCAAGCTCGGGCTCGACTCGTTTTTTTAAATTTATTAATTAATTTATATTAATTATAATTATTTTATATATAATTTTTGTATTTTTCATAAATTTATAAATAGTAGTTATTATTATTATTATTATTATTTAAATACTTTTAATATATTAAAAAAATACATATATACAGAAGGCTCGTTTAGGTTTGTGAGTTCGATAAGCGAAGCTCATGCTTGAGCTTGTTTACTAAATGAGCTTGTGTTTAGGCTGGGTCCGGTCTCCAGTTCATTTAAGCTAGGCTTGTTCGAGTTTTTTTTTTCAAGCCAAGCTCGAGGTCGTTTGCACCCGTAGACTAAAGAAAGAGGTACCTGATTAAATCTTGGTTGAAAAAATACCGAGAAGCCCCTTACCCCGTTAGCTTAACCGGTGATCATTGTGACAAAAACCTCCAATTTAAAAGAAGTTGGTGACTGTTTAATCGTATGTACATTGCTGTCACGCTGGGTTGTTTTGTTTTGTTTCAATTTAAAAGAAGCAGGCCACTGTTCATTGGTAATTTAATTTCGGTTACTTCAGTACGGTTAATTCGGTGGCAGTGGAGACTGTGTAAAAGTCTTTGGCTATTAACATGTAACAAGAGACATATCCGATTTTACAAAAAAATGTATAAGAGAACAGTGGCGGAACTAGAAGAAAAGTTCAGGGGTATCCCTACCGAGGACTATTTTACATATGTTAGTAATAAGATTTAGAAATTATAATATGATATTTTGAGATAAGATATAATTGAAATTACCTATTAATCAGGTATAGATACGTGTGTTGTGAAAATATTTTCAAAGGTAAAATTAACTTTTTATAATCCATACTCTATAATAGAGTGTTATTATCTAACAAAGTGTGAGAACGAAAACTATTTAATTATATTATCGAAATATAATTTATTGTTATATTCTAAAGCATATGTTGAGTTTCATTTTTTTATTAATGGGTGAACCAAACAAAAACACGAATTTTATCAAATATTTATTTTATAAAACTTCAAATGTTATTTAAAAATTTTATAGATAATATTTAGTTGTAATAATCATATATTCAACAAAACGAACAGAAAATTATTGATAAAGTAAATATAATACTTAGATATAAAGTAAATTTAATACTTAATAATATTATTGATAAAGTAAATTTGATACTTACATATAAAGTAAAGTTAATACTTAATAATAAAATGATAAACAAACAAGCTAACAAAAAAATATTATAAAAAAGAAAATCAAAACAAAGCCTTTCGAAAAAAAAGAAAAAGAAAGAAAAAACAAACCAGAATCTTATAATGTTTAATTGAAGTGAAGTAAAATATTAATTGAAAAGTAAATAAACAAATTAAATAGTTTACCTATTGATTTGACTCTAAATGGAACTTTTTACTTGTAGCTCTTGCTTTACCTTTTCTATTTATCTTTCTAATGCACCCATTAATAACTTCATCTTCTTCAACTCGTCTCTGCTGCAACTTTCTGTTGACTGGAAATTTCTTTTCCGTCGACCGGAAAGTTTTGGTTCTTCTCATCTTCATCTATATTTATACATTCAAAGGTATCTTAATATTACTTAGGGGTATCCCATACATAAAACAGAGAGTTTAAAAAAAATTACAAACAAAAATTACACTTCGTGACGAAAGTTGAGGGGTATCCTGGGCAACCCCTGGATCCCAAATAGGTCCGCCCCTGTAAGGGAACGAATAGTCGAATTAGAACTTATCGTTTAAAATTCAAAATGTCAAAAAAATCTGAAAGACGCACCCTGAAATAGAATAACAAGGCATTGTTTGATCAGCACCTAAGTCTAATTTCATATGCGTCTCTGAATCTTTTACCAATTCAAAGGAAGAAAAGAGATATTAGATTTAAACAATATCACTCACAGCTTTATTATTTTCCTCTGCCTTTTCTAAATTAACTAAACACTAACCCAGTTAGCTGATGTGGATTGAAATAAATGAAAGAAGAAAGAACGAAAAGAAAAGAGAGTAGTTGTGGATTCGTGTTATACATGAGTATTATATGTCTTCTAACGGTTAATGGACAGTTACACACTTAACCATATTAAAAGCTTCTAAACGGAAACATCTAAACTTATACTCAGAAGCTAAAACCTCTTAGTAGCTTTGAAACTTTTAGCTTAGGGAAGAGAAATTGGTTAAGAAAAAAAAATACAATTCAGAGCATAATCCGGATGCTTAGCTTCTACTCTGTACTGCGAAGATGAGGTACGACGTTACTCGTTACATCACCTCTAAGACGACTCTGGACCGGGGAAGTCGTTTACACGCTGCTGCTCAATCTCATATCTGGATTTCTACTAGATTTGTGGGGGCTTTTAGCAACAATAACCGTTTATTAGTGATGCATTTTATTTTTACCTCTTTTAACCATAGCTATTAGGGGTTATGTAATCTAAATCAGCAAATATTTCAATAAACGGTGATATTATTCGCAGAAGAATAGCATAACTAGCTATAACTTAAATTAATTCTAATTTTTAAAAAAAGAACAATTTGTTTTTTTTTTCTTATATAGTTGGTTTTTGTTTATGGCTTCAACATTTAATTAGTTTAAAATTTGTATAAAGTAACATATTTAGTCTTGTTTAATTTTCTAAAAATAAATATTTATCAACATTGTGTCCATTAAAATAAAAATTAACACATAGCTTATAAAACACAAAAGGAGAAAGTCACATCAGCAGATTAATATCTAGACGCATGTGTTATTGAAAAATACGAATATAAGTTCTAACCATTTAACACCATCGGTCTTCACAAGCAATCTCTTCAAAAAGTTGTCACGATATCATCCCACCGCCACATTTGAAATAAAGAAATGGACATTAAGGTTTCTTGGTTATTAAGAGGTTTTTCAAGGCGATGCCCTTAGCCTTGTTCGCGAGCCGAGTCGAGTCAGGGATAAACTCAGATTTGGCACTGTTTGTTTTGGATTTGAAATTCAGCTAAAAATATAAGCTCGAGCTTGATTTGGTTTTTAACTGAGTTAACTTGGCTTGGTTTGATTAGGTTCGAATTAAAAAAAAACTAATATCATTTAATAGTTTAAAAGAATATATTCAAAACAAGTTTAACAAAATACAAAATAAGTTTCAAATTTTCACGATCAGAGCCGTCCCCGAGAACTCTAAAAAAAATTTAGGCCTCGGGCGACAAAAAAAAATTGGGTCCAAAATTGTGGTTTAGGGGAAATGAATTAAAAAATAAAACCTTGTTGGTGGAGCCAAGAATTGAACTTGAAACCTTTACATTATATGGTGATGGTTTTTCCACTCTACCACCAACATTTTTTTTATAATAATAGGATGCATATATTAAATATATAATTTAGTATATATATAAAAGTTTATGGAAATCTTTTGGACCCTTTGAAAATTTGGGCCTCGAGCGACGACACGGGTTGGCCGGCCCTGTTCAAGATATAAAATGAGTACATTGGCATCCCAATTAACCCCCAAATATACCACATATATCCGACTACACACTTAATAATGACCAATGTTTTATAATATATTATATGTATATAATAATAAAATATATTAAAGGTAAAATAAGTGCCAAACTGAGCTGAGCTAACGAGAGAGCTAATCCTGCTTGTAACGAATTGAGCTGAGCTAGGCTTGCTTTCTAGCCGAGCTGAGGCTCAATTTCAAACCGGCTCATCGAACCCTAAAGATAACATCGTGACCAATTGTTTTAGGATCTTGAGTTTTTACTACAATTTCATTCAACTAGTATATATATATGGTGTTGGATGCCTTAGTATGGAAGGTTAGTGTGGTTTTTGTCATCGGTGTCAATAAAAGATAAGTTGAAGCATATTATAAGCAGGTTAATCTTATTACTTGTGTTTAAATATAAATAAAAACGGGCATTTAACCGGGTTAGACACACAGTCCAGCGGTGGACTGTGTGCAATTACAAAGCACACGTCCCGAGTTCGAATCACACATGTTTCCGACTTTCTGAAATAAAACCAACATTTTTAAACTTATTCAGATCAATTCACAGCATATATATATAAAATTAATATAATCCAGTGTTTATACAGATTAGACACATAACCCAACTGGTTGGGCTGTGTGCACTCGAACCGAAGGTCCCGAGTTCGATTCCGGTTTCTGTAGCCGGTTACGGCCATATTAAATCATTTTTAATAAAAACTAAATAAGGTTAAAGCTAGTTAGTATATATATAATTAAAACAGAGAATATTTCGGGTTAGACACGTAGGTCAGTTGGTAGAGTTGCGTGCACGTATACGAGAGGTCCTGAGTTCGAACCTCACTCGCCGCCTGAATGTCATGCAATCCGACCGGTCAGACCCGGTCAGACCTGTCAAGGTCAACATTTTTTTAAATCTGTTTTCTTATTTTTATTTATTTAAGTTTAAAAATTATTTAAAAATACTTAAAAATAAGATTCCTAAGATTAAAAATTTGCAATAAACTCATAAAAAATAAATCTAAAAATCTCATTAAGAGCACTAGTTAAAAATATTAATCTCAAATAAAATTTATTTATTTATCGAATCATTTTGTTATTATTTAGGTTAGTTTTCCCTCGTCAGTTGAATCATAAATTCGTGCGCATTCATCGTCATCAAGAAACGCATCCACTGTGAGTGAATCTCTACCAATTCCCCGTTTTAATCATGTTTTGGGGTGTATCATGTGTCGTACTATTCTTTTAATTTATTTAAACCCTTGTGCATACATCATATCCGTGATCAAATGTGTATTGATTGTTGTGTGAATTATATGTAGATTAAATTTATCAGTTCAGTGCACGCATTTCATTAGGCCCATCAGTTCCCCGTGGGATACGGGTTGAGCATCAGGAGCCTCATTAGATCGGCTCCGTTTGATTGAGCCTTGATCTCAAATACATCATCATTCATGTCATATACTTATCCAAAATGGTTTGTGATTGTTTACATATATATATGTTTGCTCACATGTGATTAATGTACGAATTTTCTTTAATAAATAAAACAAGAAATTAGTTAAATTGTTTTATCAAGGTTCACTCGCCAACTTTTCTTGACCCAAAATCTCCCCGTTTTACACATGATACAGGTGATCCAGCCGAGACAGGAAACACTTAGGATGGCCTAGAAGAATAAACAAGTTTATGCTTTGGAATAAATCTATAGTTTCATTTTCCTTTGTAATTGTATGAATTTTGTTTGGATATTTAAGTTTGTAATTTGAATTTAATAAATATGAAACATCTTAGTAAATGTTGTCACACCCCGACCCGCAGCGGAATAAGAGTCAGGGCATAATTGGGTTATCACCAAAGCTCATGATGTTTACTAATATGTTTCATATTTATTAAATTCAAAATTACATCTTCAATATTCCAAACAAGTTCATACAATTACAAGGAAAAAGTAACTAAATAAACAATACAAAACCTAAACCGATTTATTCTTCTAAGTCGTCCTATATGTTTCTTGCTACAACTGGATCACCTGTATCATGTGTAAAAATGGGGGTTTTTGGGTCAACAAAAGTTGGCGAGTGAACCTTGTTAGAAAACATTTATTATTGATTTCTTGTTATATTTAATATGGAAAAATTGTGCAATATATCATATGCGAGAAAACGTAAATAAACATACAATAACAATAACAATAACAAACCACCTTGCATGAGTATATGACATGAATGATAATGTATGTTGGCAACGTCACGTTCCGCTCATAGGTAATGGGGAACGGACGGCCTATGATGATGTATGTGCGATCAAGGCTCAATCAAACGGAGGCGATCGTATGTTGGCAACGCCTCGTTCATGCTCATAGGTAATGGGGAACGGTTCACGCTCATAGGTAATGGGGAATGTCGGCCTATGATGATGTATGTACTGAAAATGATAAATTAATCTAAACGTTAACCACACAAACAATTGATACATATTGAATACACATTTGATCATGGATATGATGGATGCACAAGTGTTTAAATGTAATAAATAATAAGACACATGATACACCCCAAAAAGTGATTAAAACGGGGAATTTGTAGAGATTCACTCACATTGGGTGCGTTCACTTGATGATGTTGAATGCACACGAGTTTAGAGGGCTGATCGACGAGGAATAACTAACCTAAATAATAACGAAAAGGTACGGTAAATAAGTGGATTTTATTAACAATTTTAATAGGATTTTTAGATATATTTTTTTTTGTGAGTTTAAGGTCATTTTCTAACTTTAAAATAAGTATTTTTAATTGATTTTTAAATTAAATAAATAAATATAAATATAAACAAAAATGTTGACTTTTTTGGATTGACCGTTGACCATTGACTGTTGACCGGTTCGGTCTTGTATTTGTTTGCACTGAGTGAGGTTCGAACTTGTGACCTCTCGTATACGTGCACGCAGCTCTACCAACTGAGCTACGTGTCTAACCCGAAATATTTCTGTTTTTAATTATATTTATATACTATTTAATTTATTCAAAATTCATTTATTTTAAAAAGGACTTTAATTATATCGAACCGGTGTGCATAACAGGTCTCGAACCCGGGACCTGTTGTTTAACGTTGCACACAGTCCACCGTTGGACTGTGTGTCTAACCTGGTTAAAATACTTGTTTTTATTTCACTTATATACTAACTGGAAGTTTCCGCATTTGGGTTTTATAAAAAGTCCGAATATTGTGACGAATCGGAACAAGGACAGACTCGAACCCGGTATCTCTATGATTCAAATGCACACAGTCCACCGCTGGACTGTGTGTCTAACCCGAGATATAATCCGATTTATATTAAATTTATACACAAACTAAACTTCATCTTCTTCGATAAAACTACCCAGAACAACAATTATTCGAGTGTTCTTGTTTAATTCGATTAACGGACATATAAATGATTAAAATGAAATGGATAAAGAAGGTTTTGGAAACGAATGTACAGGAAAGAGGTTTTTCTCAGAATTCCGGCAAAGGTCGTCGGCTCTGTTTATGAATTCCGTCTGAGCGGACCAATTAACAGTTTTGATTAACTAATTGTGAAATTAAGTGACTAAACAAGGATTATCAAAGAGTTTAGATGCTCGTACCGATTCACAGCGTGATTTCAGAATTTTCAGAAAATTTCCGGTGGTTGCAGGTTATCCGGTATCGTCGTCTGGGACCGATTCTGGTAGAAGGGTTTGAGTTAGTAAGAGTCTAACAATAGATAGAAGATGAAAGAATTGAGAAATTTACCGTTTTGATGAATGATACGGTTTTCCGGCGAAAGTTCGGTGATATCAGATAGCGATTCCGACGATCAGAAATTAGAGCAAAAGTGAAATTGAGAGTTCTGTGGGTGTTTCTGAGTTGCGAGACAATGATAATACCGGTGTAAATTTGGAGTTGAATGATTTCGGTTATCAAACTCGAACATCATATGAATCGGGTCCAATAAAGGCTGAATTGATTAAGAACGTCGGTCGTAATGATTTCATCGGTTATAACCAGTAACTCACGATCACTCAATCGGTTTCAGTTTTTGGCGCAAACAGGTAGATTCACGGGTGATCTTAAGGTTTTATTTGTTTCTTGATTACACAAAAACAACAAGTGGCGGAGTGGTTAAGTGCTTGATAATTGAGTCTTCCGGCTGACCCGGGTTCGAAACCCGGCAGCCCCTTTTTATTTTTAATTGCTTTATTTTTATTTTCTAACAATTTTAATTTCCATATTCTAAAATGTTTATTAGTTATGCATTGTTCAAAATTAAAATAAGCATTAAATGATCAACGAAAATTTGAAACTGATTATTCGATTAATAAACGAAGCGGGTTTTGAAAAACCCGTTTTTCGACGGATGTTACAAATATCATGAGCTTTGGTGATAACCCAATTATGCCCCGACTTTTATTCCGCTGCGGGTCGGGGTGTGACAGATTGGTATTAGAGCTTGTGACTATAGGGATATATGATAGGTTATTAGACCCTTAGAACCTATACTATAGTGATTAACTTTTAATTGTTTATGCGTTACATGCAAAATTCATGATGTTTATATGTTTCATGTTTATTTTCACACCCAATGTTATGCAAGCACGCTCACAAATACATGTTATTATGCAATGCTTATCATAAATCATATCCTCATAACATATCATATCTATGAGAGCACACACCTCACGATTTGCATGATTTTTGCAATGATTTTTGTTTTTTCAAATCACATCAAAGTGAGTTCTCATGACGGGCATGTAGTAACTGGAAGGGTACGAGTACCGGTAGTCGGAACGTCCTGTTTAGGCTTGGCATTCGTATAAATCCAAAATAAAGGACCAGTTTGCCTACCTGGGGACTAACGATGAGAGTACGAAGGACCTATTAGGCCAAAGCATGCTATACCAAACGTCGTGTGAGCTAACCCCACTTTGAGTTGTCATTGTGTCTACACCTGGACACCCTCCTACCATACATCTCGCAATCATATTTTACGATTTTCATTCGGGTGGTGCGAGTGTCAACCCGCCGACACCAACGTGAATCCTACCAAGCCCAATAGTCATGGGGGCCCATATGACTACACAGGCAATGGTATGGGGGACATTGGAGGCACAAACATGAGCAAACCCAAGACATCCTATGGATGTAGTTAAATTATTGTCAGTTATGTTGTTTTTCATTCTTTTTTTACGACACATGTCACCTAGAAAATTCTTAAACTCACAATCTTCCTATATATGTTCCTGTAGATGTCGGCTAGGCAACTACGTGGAGGTAGAAAGTCAGGAAAGTCAAGCGAACGCTTGGCCACACAAATTGCTAAAACAAATGGCCGCAGTGCTTCCTGACATCGTGCTTTAAGTTCAACAAGCTCTTACCGCTAATCCCATCCACCCTCCCAACCAAGAAGACCAGAGCATCGCCAACCCTCCTTCCAAAACCTCCAAGTGCACCTACAAACACTTCAAATCCTGCGATCCCCCAAAATATGAAGGGACCGAAGGTGTTACCGCCCTCCTTCATTGGTTTGAAGAAATGGAAAACACTTTCCTCAATTGCGATTGCCCCGAGGACCGTAAGGTACGTTACGCGACTGGAAGACTGTTTGGGGTAGCCCTTACCTGGTGGAACACTGAAAAGGGTAAGCGAGGAGTTGAAGATGCCATGGCCTTAACATGGGAAGAGTTAAGGGAACTCATGACAAGACGTTTCTGTCCAAGAAGCGAAATCAAAAAGCTGGATGACGAATTCCACGCACTGAAACAAAAGGAAGGAGACCACAGTTCATATAATAAGAGATTTCTCGAGTGGAACCAGATGATCCCCAATTTGTTCACCCCCTTGTACCGCTTAGTCGAACACTACATTCGAGGCCTCCCCTCGAAAATCCAAGATTCGGTTTTAAGCACTTCGCCTGCAACACTTGAAGCCGCAATGGAGTTAGCTACAGAACTCACTGAGAATCGCATTCGAAACGGAAAATTCAAATATGAGAAGAAGAAAGCACCCATTGAAACCCCAACTCCAAACCACCTCGTCTCATCCTCGAAGTTTGTTGGTAAGAGAAAGCGAAATAGCAAGAATTTTGCTGTCACTCAAACCAACCCTCCTATCACTGTTGCACCGATCACCCAAATTGCTCCTCCAGCTGCACCATTCAAAAAGCCATATACTGGCCCACACCCAAAATGCAACCGCTGTCAATACCATCACCCCCCCGAAAATCCCTGCCAACATTGCACAAGTTGTGGCCGTGCGGGTCACACCATCCAAACCTGCCGTACCCTTCAACGAATGAACCGCAATCAACCTCCAACCCAAACCCAAAATCAGATAGTGGGCCAAACCCAACAACCCTTACTTCTACCACCTTCACAACACGCAGCCCAACCTTACTACCAACCCGACTACCCCATGATGCAACCCATGCGAGCTTGTTTCAACTGTGGGGACCCAAACCACTTCAAGAACACATGTCCACGCCTAGTGAACATCATCCATGCCCAAGCTCACGCAAACCCGGTAAACCAAGCTAACCAAGCTCCCCCACCTGCCAGAGGGAGAGCTTTCAATATCAATGCCAACCAAGCCAGGGCTGACAACAACGTGGTCAACGGTACGTTTCTCATCAATGGTAGTTATGCATCCATATTATTCGATACTGGTGCGGATAAGAGCTTTGTGTCCTTAGAATTTGAACCTATCCTCGACCAACCTCGTGTTAATCTCATCGAATCTCTAACGGTGGAAGTTGCTGACGGAAAACCCGTTTCATTAAATTCTATTATACGCAATTGTACTCTCACTCTAAACGATCACGATTTTCCAATTGACCTCATTCCTATGAAGTTGGGAAGTTTCGATGTTATAATCGGTATGGACTGGCTCAGCCAGCATCACGCTAAAGTGGTGTGCCACGAAAAATTCATTCGCATTCCTCTTGCAGACGGTCAGACACTACGTATTTTTGGGGAAACCCCTTCGAAAGGACTCAAATTATTGTCCTGCCTTCAAGCCCGAAGATATCTCCGCAAGAACTATGTCGCATTCCTAACCCACGTCGTCAAGAAGGGAAACAAGGAGAGGAAACTCGAAGATATCCCAATTGTAAAGGAATTCCCACAAGTTTTTCCCGACGACATTTCAGGACTTCCTCCTGTGAGAGAAGTCGAATTTCGCATCGATCTTGTACCTGGCGCTACACCAGTCGCAAAATCTCCTTAGAGGTTAGCCCCATCCGAAATCCAAGAGCTGGCCAGTCAACTGCAAGAGCTGACTGACAAAGGATTCATACGTCCTAGCTCATCGCCTTGGGGTGCACCTGTTCTTTTTGTGAAGAAGAAAGATGGAACGTTTTGAATGTGCATTGACTATAGAGAACTCAACAAGTTAACGGTTAAAAATCGCTATCCACTGCCTCGCATTGATGACTCCTAGACCAACCCAAGGCTCCACCAGCTTTTCAAAAATCGACCTTCGTTCTGGTTATCATCAGCTCAGAGTGCACGAAGAAGATATCCCAAAAACCGCCTTCCAGACTCGTTATGGTCATTACGAGTTCATGGTCATGCCTTTCGGTTTAACCAACGCCCCCGCTGTCTTCATGGATTTAATGAATAGGGTATGCAAACCCTACCTCGACCGTTTCGTCATAGTCTTCATCGACGACATCCTTATCTACTCCAAGTCTAAATCCGATCATGAGCGACACCTTCGACTCATCCTTACACTCTTAAGGACTGAAATGCTTTACGCTAAGTTCTCAAAATGCGAATTCTAGTTAGGAGAAGTACAATTCCTTGGACACGTCGTCAATGACAAGGGAATTCATGTCGATCCTTCAAAAATCAAGGCAGTACAGGAATGGCAAGCGCCACGTACCCCTACCGAAGTTAGGTCATTTCTTGGTTTGGCTGGTTACTATCGACGCTTCGTTGCCAATTTTTCCCGTATTGCTGTACCACTCACGGCCTTGACTCATAAAGGAAAACCCTTCATATGGGGACCTAAGCAAGAGGAGGCCTTCCTAACTCTAAAGCAAAAACTTTGTGACGCACCTATCCTCACACTCCCTGAGGGTTGCGATCACTTTGTGGTATATTGCGACGCATCAGGGCAAGGGCTAGGCTGTGTATTGATGCAAAGAGGAAAAGTGATAGCCTATGCCTCTAGGCAACTCAAGGTTCACGAGAAGAATTACACCACCCACGACCTGGAACTTGGAGCCGTTGTGTTCGCTCTCAAGATATGGAGACATTACCTTTACGGTACCAAGTGTGAAATATACACTGACCACAAGAGTCTCCAACATATCTTCAACCAGAAGGAATTGAATATGAGGCAACGAAGATGGGTCGAACTCCTCAACGACTACGACTGTGAAATTCGGTATCATCCTGGGAAGGCAAACGTGGTGGCCGATGCGCTCAGTCGAAAAGGTTATGCGAACTCCATTCGTCTTCTATGTTCGCAAATCATAACCGACATCAAAGATCGAATCCGGGCAGCTCAACATGTTTATATAACAGAAAATGACGTACGCGATGAGTTGTCATGTGGAGCTGAACTCAAAATCGAAACCAAATCCGACGGTATTCTATACTATTTAAACCGCATATGGATTCCTGATCGCGATAACCTTCGTGATTTCCTCATGAATGAGGCGCACAAAACACGATACTCTGTACACCCAGGAGCCGACAAGATGTATCAAGACCTACGATACACCTACTGGTGGCCTGGCATGAAAAAGGATATCGCTGTTTTTGTTTCCAAGTGCCTTACCTGTTCCAAAGTAAAAGCTGAACATCAAAGACCTTCAGGACTTCTAGTCCAACCCGAAATACCTGTATGGAAGTGGGAAAACATAACCATGGATTTCATTACCGGGTTACCTCACACCTCCAGTGGGTATGACACCATATGGGTAATAATCGATCGTCTTACAAAGTCATCTCATTTCATTCCGATTCGCGAGGACTTCAAGAACGAGAAGTTAGCTCGTATCTACATCAGTGAGATCGTAAGCCGTCATGGTGTACCATTAAGCATCATTTCAGACCGTGATGGTCGTTTCACTTCACGAACATGGCGAGCCGTACAAACCGCTTTGGGTACACGATTAGACCTCAGCACCGCTTTTCATCCTCAAACTGATGGTCAATCTGAACGCACCCATCCAAACCCTAGAAGACATGCTTCGAGCATGTGTCATAGACTTCAAAGGGAACTGGGACGCTCACCTACCATTAGTTGAATTTTCGTACAACAATAGCTATCATTCAAGTATCGGTATGGCTCCTTTCGAAGCGTTATATGGTCGTAAGTGCCGATCTCCAGTATATTGGCACGAAATTGGGGAAATGCAAATCACCGGACCAGAATTAATTCAAGAAACAACCGACAAGATCCTTCAAATTCGAAACAATCTTCTAGCGGCTCAAAGTCGTCAAAAGAGTTATGCTGACAAACGACGAAAGCCCTTGGAGTTTGACATTGGTGATCAAGTACTTTTAAAAGTATCACCGTGGAAGGGAGTTGTTCGTTTTGGCCAGAAGGGCAAGCTAGCACCACGCTACGTAGGACCTTTCAAGATACTCGAAAGAGTAGGTCCTGTAGCATACAAGCTTGACCTACTAGAAGAGCTCCACAGAATTCATCCCACATTCCACGTATCAAACTTGAAAAAGTGCCTTGCCGATGAAAACCTCCATATTCCTCTAGAAGACATTCAAGTTGATGAATCGATGCACTTCGTTGAAAGACCAGTGGAAATCATGGATTTCGGAGAGAAGCGTTTAAGGCGAAGTCGTATTCCGATTGTTAGAGTACGTTGGGAGTCAAAGCGAGGACCCGAGTTTACTTGGGAACATGAAGACTCAATGCGCGAAAAATACCCGCATCTGTTTCCAGTTACCACTACTGCTTAAATTTCGGGATGAAATTACTAAAAGTAGGGGATACTGTAACGTTCGTCGAAAAACGGGTCTCAAAACCCGCTTCGTTTTATAATCAAATATTCGGTTAAATGTTCATTGCGTATTTATTGTGCCGGTTATATTAAATGATACCAAATTAATAAATATTTTGGAGTTTAAAAACCATAAGTAATAAATAATAATAATAAAATTAAATAAAAGAACAAAACAGGGTAGCCGGGTCTCGAACCCGGGTCTACCGCGTAAACACACACACATCACACCACTCCGCCACACACATCTTTTGTGTTAAATAATTAAACAAATATCACTTAAGGTAAAACAAAGAAAGTCAAAACCTGTAAATCAGCGCGCTCAGAACTCGAAATCGCCGGCAAGAACGAAGATTCCGCAACCGTTGCTACTTTCCCTTGACTGAAACGCGTAAACTGATTTCGACATCAGTTATAACCGTTGCTTAACACTCAATTTTAGTCAAAACCGTTTGAAATCATTGACCGCGAATCTTGGCCCCTAATTCGAAACCAATCGGCCTGTCCCCCTTATAAATACCCACTCAAACTCCTTGTAAACATTTCGCTCAGAACCACACTCTCTTCCTGAAGCTTCATTCCTTTCAAAGCACGTCGCCGGAGATTTTCATACTCGCCGGAATATCGCCGGAACTTCTAAACCAGAAAACCGTAGTTCTCCAAACCGGTATAATCATCTAAACCTCCTTGCTATCTCTTGTTTAGTAAATTAATAGCTCAACACAGTAATCAAAACTGTTTAATCAGTTTATTCAGTCGGAATCATTGTCGGGATTTTGAATGGTGAAAACGATGAAGTTGAGTTAGTGTTTAAATATAAATAAAAACGGGCATTTAACCGGGTTAGACACACAGTCCAGCGGTGGACTGTGTGCAATTACAAAGCACACGTCCCGAGTTCGAATCACACATGTTTTCGACTTTCTGAAATAAAACCAACATTTTTAAACTTATTCAGATCAATTCACAGCATATATATAAAATTAATATAATCCAGTGTTTATACAGATTAGACACATAGCCCAACTGGTTGGGCTGTGTGCACTCGAACCGAAGGTCCCGAGTTCAATTCCGGTTTCTGTAACCGGTTTCGGCCGTATTAAATCATTTTTAATAAAAACTAAATAAGGTTAAAGCTAGTTAGTATATATATATATATATATATATATATATATATATATATATATATATATATATATATATATATATATAATTAAAACAGAGAATATTTCGGGTTAGACACGTAGCTCAGTTGGTAGAGCTGCGTGCACGTATACGAGAGGTCCCGAGTTCGAACCTCACTCGCCGCTTGAATGTCATGCAATCCGACCGGTCAGACCTGTCAAGGTCAACATTTTTTTTAAATCTGTTTTCTTATTTTTATTTATTCAAGTTTAAAAATTATTTAAAAATACTTAAAAATAAGATTCCTAAGGTTAAAAATTTGCAATAAACTCATAATAAATCTAAAAATCTCATTAAGAGCACTAATAAAAAATATTAATCTCAAATAAAATTTATTTATTTATCCAATCATTTCGTTATTATTTAGGTTAGTTTTCCCTCGTCGGTTGAATCATAAATTCGTGCGCATTCATCGTTATCAAGAAACGCATCCACTATGAGTGAATCTCTACCAATTCCCCGTTTTAATCATGTTTTGGGGTGTATCATGTGTATTACTATTCTTTTAATTTATTTAAACCCTTGTGCATACATCATATCCGTGATCAAATGTGTATTGATTGTTGTGTGAATTATATGTAGATTAAATTTATCAGTTCAGTGCACGCATTTCATTAGGCCCATCAGTTCCCCGTGGGATACGGGTTGAGCATCAGGAGCCTCATTAGATCGGCTCCGTTTGATTGAGCCTTGATCTCAAATACATCATCATTCATGTCATATACTCATCCAAAGTGGTTTGTGATTGTTTACATATGTATATGTTTGCTCACATGTGATTAATGCATGAATTTTCTTTAATAAATAAAACAAGAAATTAGTTAAATTGTTTTATCAAGGTTCACTCGCCAACTTTTGTTGACCCAAAATCTCCCCCGTTTTACACATGATAGAGGTGATCCAGCCGAGACAGGAAACACTTAGGATGGCCTAGAAGAATAAGCAAGTTTATGCTTTGGAATAAATCTATAGTTTCATTTTCCTTTGTAATTATATGAATTTTGTTTGGATATTTAAGTTTGTAATTTGAATTTAATAAATATGAAACATCTTAGTAAATATCATGAGCTTTGGTGATAACCTAATTATGCCCCGACTTTTATTCCGCTGTGGGTCGGGGTGTGACAGCTTTGACTTTCGATTCTGACCCAACTTAGATTAATTAACTTCTGAATTTAAGATCACATTATGATTGTAATGTAATGTAGCATAACCCTCTGAGGTTATATTACTTGATCATAATCATACTCATAATCTGCGTTGATGCACAAGTTCCGTAAAATGTCAAAATTTGACTAAAATGCCCCTTTTACATAAAACAAGGTTTTAATCAACAATGGACTTGCAAATAAATTACCTACTGATATGTTAATGTAATTAACATATTATGATGTTAATATTCTGATCATAAACTGATTTTAGTATAATATCGTAAACTATATTTTTAAATGACCAAAATGCCCTTTCGGTGTATAGTTTGGTCTTAAATCATAAACCACACTTATGTGTGCTATTTTACTGATATTATATCACAAATTAAGTATTTTCCAGAATGTTTATGATCATAACATCAGACTACACGCAAGTTCCTTTATACGACATATAATTACCAAAACGCCCTTATGAGGCATAGTTTCGTTTCAAAACCTTTTCGGGCATATAGGTTGATATCCTACTGATATTACAACTTATTTAAAGTATAATGACATATAGAACTTGTTCATGACTCATCCGGTTACCCGATATCGCTTATATGCATACGGTTAAATATATGTAACTAGTTTACGAAAATTAACCGAAACGGGTTTAACCTTATCATTTTAATCTCAAATTCCAGAATGTTAATTGTTTAACCATATTATACAAGTCTTAAGTACTTGTTGGGTTTAAACTACATTCTATCCGGTCATCGCTTAATCTAGCGTATCGTACCGATTTTGATCCTTAAAGCTAGTCGGTCTAAGTCTATGACTTAAATAAAGACCGTTAGCATTCTAATTGGTTAGCTTATGCAATAATCCAGACTAGAGCCTTCCAGTAAATGCTATCTGCACTTATTTCATTTTGAGTACGGCTGAAATATTAAATCTTGCATTTTTAAATCAAGACTAGCTCAGGTAAATACTCTTGACTTATTTTCCCTATACGGGCTTGGGTTATGGTAAATTATTACCGCTTGGTCGGTAATGGTATCAATCGAATGCCGGATTGTGGCTAGTAAATCCGCATATTCCGTTTTAATCAGTTTTGTTTGATAACTTAAACATTGGGGGTTAACAACCGTGTCCTGGATATCCTTGGCTCATTACATTAGATAATGGCTACGACCAAAGCACGAGGTGTAGGCATACACCCGACAGATGCGAATGCTAAAATTATTTTTACCCACAAGTTGGGGATAACTCCTTCGTGGGTTCATAAGTGGTGTGTACGTTAATTATGTCTCGGTCTTTGTACTGGGCCCCATATGTATTGACAAACATGAAAAGCTGTTAACAAGGTTACAAAGCTGACTTTCCCAAGTTATAAAAGATTTGTGTCCTGTGCACTTAAATCTAATTTTTAAAATGTTTTTAAAATGAGTCAGTCGGGTGTATTTACCAGCGAAAGTTGACGTATTTTTAAAAGACTAAGTTGCAGGCACAATACAAAATAGGTTAGAAGCTGCTCGGTAGAGATATAAGAGGATCTTGCAAATCCTTAGATCTGCCCAAAGTCTGTTATACATTTTTGTACATTTTACGATCCGCCTGTGGATCTTTCTTTACAAGCCGTCTGTATATTATTTTTCGTACTTTGAACGTGTCGGTTTGTAATAGTAATTTAACTCGAAGACTTTCGCTGTGCTATGTTTAATTGACTATGATTATATCAACTTACGTTACGATATTCCCCACCCGGGCCCACCGATGTTTGGTTGAAAATACGGGGTGTGACAGGCTGGTATCAGAGCCAACCTTTGAGAGAATTAAACACTAGCCTTCTTGTGTTTAATCTCAAACTTACACAAGCACATATCTTAGACTTCCGAGTCTAGGCTTTGACCTAGGATTATTCATTTCATTATTAAGTTATTAGTATTGTTTTGATTTGATTTTTAAACAGGAAAATGCCACCAAGATTTAGAGGACAAAGTGGAAGAGGAAAAGGTCCAATGAGGGGAGGACCATCGGGGCGCATCCCTTCACAACCTCATAACTCAGATTCCTACCAAGAATCATGAGATTCGTCTCCTTGGCAACCAGCGAGACACTCTGTCTCTCATAGACGCTCGCCCCCATATTCCCAAAATTCTTACCATTCTCACCCCTCCTATCATTCACACCATTCTCACCATTCCCATCATTCCCATTCACACTCTTACCATGAAGAATTTAACCCTAATTACTATTTTAACACACCTCCAGTTGACCAAAATCAGTTGGACCAACCAAACCCAATGGACGAAGACTCCGACCCGGAGATGCCGCCATCAGGATCGAACACGCATCATATTGAAATCTCGAGCGATTCCAACTCCTATGCCGGATCGCCATATCAAGGTCCTAATGAGTGGGACCAATATTGGAGTTAGTTTGCCTTTACTAATACTCCTTCCCATCACTCTCAACCGCCTCACATACAGGAAGATGTCCACATGGAACCCGTGGACCAACCCCAACCTCCACCTGAGCCACCAAGGAGAAAAAAAAGGAGCAAGTATGTCGGCACGTGCGGGCCAACGGTCAGGATCGCTGCCACCTTTGCCCAAACCTTACCCAACCATTCAAGAGGATCCACAAATGGGTGGATCCTCCGATGCTTCACCTGTGGTGAAACCGACACCACCACCAGTGGTTCAACCACCACCATCGAATTTTAATAACCCTATTCCTACATATCCGGATATAACTAGATATGATCCCTTTAACACATCTACGCCGGTAAATTACAGACACTATCACATGACCCTTATATGCAAGCGGTCATGCATAACGCGCTTTACCCGTCTCCTTTCCCACCTGCTTATCCACCTACTGGATATCCAACTTATGGGTACCAGTATCCTATGATGCCACAACCTCCGCCGCAACTCGAGGCCATTAACGAGGCCTTAGAACGAATGAAAGAAATGCAGCAACAAGCGGAGAAGACGGAGAAGAAGACAAATAAGTTCTTCAAGAAGCTCTCCAAGTTGGTTAAGGGAAACAAAGATGAGTGAAGTCTTTTCTTTTATTATATGTAGTCCCTGCGTGGACATTTTTGTTTCTTTTAGTCCTTGCATGGACAATCAGTTTCATTTATTTATTTAAAGTATTGTACTTTCTATTATCATTTAATGAAATATTTTGGAATTATATATACATGTGCTCATCCTCTTCAAGCGATCGTCTCGATTTTACTCGAAATTTCTGATTAGCTATATAATTCCAGAAAGATCTTAATGGTTTTGATTAGCCAAGTGGCATAAACCACATATTTGGCCAAATGTATAAATGATAGTTAAGTACGAAGGGGTCTTCTATCATGATAGTTAAGGGAAGTTATCCTTCTATCCAGAGGTGGTGGACTTAAGTTCAAGCCTCCAAGTCGTTAAGGTCAATGCGACCAGGACTATTAACCAACCATTAAGGTACTCTTATATTAACATTCAAGAATGTTCATACTCTTGGTAGTGTGACTTGAGGAATCACACTAGCCTTCTAGGTAATGGACTATGTCCTAACCTTATAAAGCCTACGTGATCAAATTTGGTCCGGGCTAATATCATCAGTGCGATGATTAAACATCCATTAGTGATGTATTGCCCTTGGGGCTATGATTAAACATCCATTAGTGATGTAGTGCCTACGGGCCATATTTTATGTCCATTAGTGACAGGCCAATGTGCCATATTTTTATGTCCATTAGTGACAGGCCAATGTGCCATAATTAATGTCCATTAGTGACAGGCCTGTGTGCCATAATCATATGTCCATTAATGACAGGACAATGTGCCATAATCAATGTCCATTAGTGACAGGCCTGTGTGCCATAATCATATGTCCATTAGTGATAGGCCAATGTGCCATAATTAATGTCCATTAGTGACATGCCTGTGTGCCATAATCAAATGTCCTTTGCGACAAGCCTATGTGCTATATACAATTGTCTAAGTGACAATGACAGTTGTGACATTACGATCCACTGTCTAATAATATATGGACTATGTCCAAATTGTAATTTGCCTTTGATGGTCCTCTTGAGACCTAGGCCAAATATAGATAACATTCATTTAAAATGTTAAGCCTGACAGTTGTGATTCCATGCACACTGGTTCAAATAGGCAATGGATTATTATATCCAAACTTTATAGCCTATATGGTTATTAATACCATGGCTAATATAAAATTTAATTTGGTATATAGTACCCAAACATCAGAGATGGCTAACTCAGATGAGACGCAAAGTAATCGCCGTGATAATAGTGCTGACAAAGCTGAAAATAAAGCCATCAATAATGATGATTTCCAAGCTCGCATTAATGCATCTGTAGGAAAAGCCATGGAAAAGGCCATGGAGAAATTTAAGGAAGTGAGCGCTACTCGCTCCAAAACTTTATCTATTCCACCATCATCAGCTCGAAAGGAGAGCTCTGCTCACTCTTCAAATGCGAAGAGCGAACCAAAGAGACTGGAATTTAATGAAAGGTCCTGTTCTTCTAAAGACGGATGTACCTATAAATACTTTGTCTCCTGCAAGTCCCGAGATTTTAATGGGGAAAAGGGGGGCTATAGAAGCTTTGAGATGGCTCGATGAGATGGAAACTATTGTAGATATCAGCGGTTGTGCTGATAAGGATGTGGTGAAGTTTGTATCCCAATCCTTCAAGGGCGATGCCCTAATATTGTGGAAGGCCATGGTCCAGTCAACAGGAAAAGTACACCTGTATAACTTGGGATGGACCAAGTTTGCGGACCTTGTTAAAGAAACGTACTGCCCACCTCATGAGGCGGAGAAGATAGAGACAAATTTTCTGACTCTTACAATGAAAAATCTGGACTGTCAGAAGTATGTTACCGACTTTAACTCCTTATCCAGATTAGTATCTTATCTGATTTCACCTGAACCCAAACGCATCGCGCGTTTTATAAATGGGTTAGCGCCTGAGATAAAATGCATGGTGAAGGCTGCTCGGCCTACTACTTATAGGTTTGTTGTTGACCTATCTCTCTCACTCACCTTGGATTTGGTGAGACAAAAGTCAGTCAAGATTTAGACTGACGGGAAGAGGAAGAGAGAGGATGGTAACTCCCAATGATTTAATAAGATGAATAAGGGGAGATTTGGGTTCAAAAAGAACCAAGATAAGTCGGGTGTGACGCCGACATGTAAGACCTGCAACCGCAGATACTGGGGACAGTGTAATTTTGATCCACAGGCTAAACCCTGTGGTATATGTAAAAGAAAAGGGCATAAGACCCTAGAATGCAAGGATCTTAAGGATGCAGTCTGCTATGTCTGCAATGAAAAAGGGCATATTAAGGCTAACTGCCCTAAGAATCTAAAGAATAATAATCCGAAGCCTGGAGAGGCCAAGAAGGGTAATGCTCGTGCTTTTCAATTGACTGCTAAGGAAGCTGTTAATGACAATAACGTCATAACAAGTACTTTCCCCATTAATGATATTTATGCTAGAGTTTTCTTCGATTCGGATGTGGATAAATCTTTTGTTGATCATAAGTTAATAAATTATTAAACTTACCCATAAGAACTCTAGATAAAACTTATGAGATAGAACTTGCCGATGGAACCTTAGAAACCACAACTTCCATTCTTGATGGATGCTCTATATCCATTAAGAATCATTTCATCCCTATCTCTCTTTTGCCAATGAAATTGGCGGGGTTCGATGTAGTCTTTGGCATGGATTGGTTATCTCATAACCAAACCCGCATTGCCTGTGATAAGAAACTCATCGAAATTAAAACCCCATCTGGTGAAATGCTCACCATCTTTGGAGACTCACACAACGGATTGCCGGACAAGGTGTCGTTATTTAAGGCATCCAAGAGTTTGAGAAAAGGTTGTGTCATCTACATGGCACAAGTCACCATAAATGAGCCTAAATCCGATATCCAAGACCTTCAAGGTATCTCGTAGTATTCTGATGATTTCCCAGAAGAATTACCAGGCCTACCTCCAGACAGACAAGTGGAGTTCAGGATTGACACTATACCAGGATCAGCACCAGTAGCTAGAGCTCCATATAGACTAGCACCAACAGAAATGAAGGAATCAACCTAGTTCCTCGCCTTGGGGAGCTCCTATCCTCTTTGTTAAGAAGAAAGACGGTTCGATGCGAATGTGCATTGACTACCGAGAGCTGAACAAGTTAACAATCAAGAATAGATATCCTCTGCCCACGATCGATGACTTGTTCGACCAACTTCAAGGAGCTAGTTACTTCTCTAAGATCGATTTGAGATCAGGATATCACCAGCTGAAGATTAGGAGTGAAGACGTTCCTAAAACAGCCTTCAGGACCCACTATGGTCACTTTGAATTTTTAGTGATGCCTTTGGGCTCACAAATGCACCAGCAGCATTCATGGATCTCATGAATAGAGTCTGCAAGCCGTATCTAGATAAGTTTGTCATTGTCTTCATAGATGACATACTTATCTATTCTCATGATCATCTCCGGTGCATTCTAGAACTTTTAAGACAAGAGAAGCTTTATGCTAAGTTCTCTAAATGTGAATTTTGGCTTAGAGAAGTCCAATTTCTTGGACATGTGGTAAGTGAGCGTGGTATCCAAGTGGATCCCGCCAAAATAGAAGCCATAATGAATTGGGAAGTTCCCAAGACTCCGTCTGAGATTTGTAGTTTCTTAGGACTGGCTGGTTATTATAGAAGGTTCATCGAGAACTTCTCAAGAATAGCCACTCCTTTGACTACCTTGACCCGTAAGAATGTTAAATTCATTTGGGGTCCAAAACAACAAGAATCTTTTGAGATTCTAAAACACAAGTTGAGCAATGCTCCTGTGTTATCTCTACCTGAAGGTATAGAGGACTTTGTAGTCTACTGTGATGCTTCGCACACTGGCATAGGTTGTGTGCTAATGCAAAAGGGCAAAGTGATTGCCTATGCATCACGACAACTAAAGGTGCACGAAAGAAATTACACCACCCATGGTTTGGAATTGGGTGCCGTTGTATTTGCACTAAAGTTGTGGAGACATTACTTGTATGGCACAAAGTGTATTATATACACAGACCATAAAAGTCTCCAGCACCTGTTCAATCAGAAGGAATTGAACATGCGACAGCGTCGATGGATGGAAACGCTTAATGATTATGACTGCGAGATTCGCTACCATCCAGGCAAGGCAAATGTAGTTGCTGATGCCTTAAGTCGCAAGGAACGAGTTAAGCCTATTAGCATTAACGCTAAGAGCATTGAGCTCAAAAATAGCTTGAATGAGAAGTTATTAGATGCGCAAAAGAAAACCTTATTAGAGGCCAATGCTCCTAATGAAGGATTAGGCGGAACTGTTGATCAGTTAACGCCTGGAAAAGATGGAATCCTCGATTTAATGATAGAATCTGGGTTCCAATGTTTGGAGGACTTAGAGATCTAATCCTCCAGGAAGCGCATAACACGAGATACTCAATTCACCCGGGTAGTGACAAGATGTATCAAGACTTGAAGAAGAATTATTGGTGGATGGGTTTGAAGAAATCCATAGCCACTTATGTAGCTAAGTGTTTGACGTGTTCGCATGTTAAAGCCGAACATAAAAAACCGTCAGGACTCCTACAACAGCTTGAGATTCCCACCTGGAAATGGGAAATGGTAACTATGGATTTGATTACCAAGTTAGCTAAGACCAAACGTGGCAACACGATTTGGGTCATTGTGGACAGACTGACTAAGTCAGCACATTTCTTACCAATTAAAGAGACTTATAATTCTGATAAGTTGGCAAAGCTATATGTGGACAAGATTGTGTCCCTACATGGTGTGCCGGTATCTATTGTATCTGATAGATATACTAGATATACATCTCACTTTTGGAAAAGTTTCCAACAATCGTTAGGCACACGATTAAATTTTAGTACGGCTTACCATCCGCAGACTGATGGTCAGAGTGCGCATACTATCCAGACATTAGAAAACATGCTTAGGGCATGTGTGATTGATTTAGGTGGAAACTGGGATGACCACTTACCCCTAATAGAATTCTCCTACAATAATAGTTATCATACAAGCATCAAGGCTGCTCCTTTTGAAGCCTTGTATGGGAGAAAAATGTAGAACGCCTGTTTGTTGGGCTGAGTTTGGGGAAGCCCAACTGTCTGGACCTGAGATTGTCTTAGAGACCACGGATAAGATAATACAAATTCGTGATCGTCTCAAAGCTGCCCGTGATAGGCAGAAAAGTTATGCAGACAAGAGGCGAAAATCTCTTAAGTTCCAAATAGGTGACAAAGTATTATTAAATGTATCACCCTGGAAAGGTGTGATGCGCTTCGGAAAGAAGGGCAAGTTAAGCCCGAGATATATTGGACCATTCGATGTAATCGAATGTGTCGGTTCTGTAGCTTATAAGCTCAAGCTGCCTGAGGAGCTAAGTGGAATCCATGATGTGTTCGACGAATCTAATTTAAAGAAATGTCTAGCCGTTGAGTCGCTAGCAATGTCACATCAAGATGTGCAAATTGATAAAAACCTGAGGTTCACTGAGAAACCAATTTCGAGCGAGGATCGACAGGTTAAAAAGCTCCGAAGGAAGCTTATACCTATTGTAAAAGTTAAGTGGGATGCCCTTCGAGGCCCCGAGTATACATAGGAGGTTGAGTCCACTATGCGATAAAAGTACCCCCATCTTTTTGAATAAAATCTCGAGGTCGAGATTTTTTTAAGGGGGTGAGGATGTAACACCTCGTAAAATTCGTGTTCGGTAATAAACCGACACGTGTATATACCCTTAAAAAATAAATAAATAAAATAAATAAATACAAAATATAAATACCTCAAATAAGTTAGCCACTCAACTCCTTAGACATATCCAAAAAAATAATAAAAAATAAAAAATTTTAAACCTGACAGTAGCTTATGGTCCGTGACCGTAGCTTACGGTCCAGACTTTCAGTTAGAAATTTAAACCTAACCGTAAACTACGGTTTGGCAACCGTAGCTTACGACGAAGCCTTAGAACTTCAGTTTTGAACCATATAACTATTAACCCTAAGGCCCCTAGACTTTATTATTACATTTTCCTTGCGTATTTAAGTCATTTTTCAACCCGAATGACTCCCGGTTAAGATAATATCTTGTGATTCACCGTTCTTGAGTGTCACACATCTTCACCAAACCTTAAACCTTACTAGCTTGGGTGATTTAACCCATTAAACCATAAGTGTTCGTATCTTTCGCGTTTAAGCTAGTAAACGCTTATAAGTCATAAGAACACCTAGTGTGACACCCGTTAACGTTCGGTTGTTCGTACTCTTCTTCAATACATCTCGTGTTGAACGAATAGACCAAGTTGTATCATTATGTCATTGGATATAAGTCAAGGGACAATTCATGACAATCCACAAAACTAAATTTGAGGGACTAAAAGTGTCAAAACCCCAAAATTCTGTCAAGATGCCACCTCTCCTGCAATTTGCCACACTCTTGCAGTTCTTGACACCTTTCTAGACACTTGTGATGATCCTAGAACACCTCTAACACCTGGCTTCATCTTCACACACCCTCTTGCACTACAAATAGCAACTCAAGCTCACTCATTTCCTTGCTCATTCACTTCTTCAGCTCTCTATTACACTCTTGGAAGTTCCTGACCATTTGGGAACTTCTCTTTGAGTTCTAAGTTTCTCTTGGACCACTTGTAAGTGCTCCATCTCTGCTCTTTTCTTTTTACAGGCTTTTAATAGCCAAAAGTCAAGCATTTTCGACAAATGCCTTGACTTTTGGTTAAGATCATTATGGTCCAGCCATTGTTCAATGTGAACATGGATAAGTGATCGTAATTAGGTAGGTGTTAATCTCTTAAAATGGCACCTCATAAGGATCACATTTACTAGGTCAATTGACGGGTCAAAGTTATTATTTTAAAAAGTCAAACGGGTCAGATTTCATAAAAATCATAATATGTTTATACATGTTATAAATAGATTTTTGACACTTAAACAAGTTGGTAATAATTATTAGAACAAGTCGGAACATGTTCGATCCGTCAATTTCAGTCCTAGAGTCGGTTCGCAACCGAGAGTCGCGAAGTTTGACTTCTGCTTTGACTTTCTATTCTGACCCAACTTAGATTAATTAACTTCTGAATTTAAGATCACATTATGATTGTAATGTAATGTAGCATAACCCTCTGAGGTTATATTACTTGATCATAATCATAATCATAATCTGCGTTTATGCACAAGTTCCGTAAAATGTCAAAATTTGACTAAAATGCCCTTTTTACATAAAACAAGGTTTTAATCAACAATGGACTTGCAAATAAATTACCTACTGATATGTCAATGTAATTAACATATTATGATGTTAATATTCTGATTATAAACTGAGTTTAGTATAATATCGTAAACTATACTTTTAAATGACCAAAATGCCCTTTCGGTGTATAGTTTGATCTTAAACCATAAACCACACTTATGTGTGCTGTCTTACTAATATTATATCACAAATTAAGTATTTTTCCAGAATGTTTATGATCATAACATCAGACTACACGCAAGTTCCTTTATACGACATATAATTACCAAAACGCCCTTATGAGGCATAATTTCGTTTCAAAACCTTTTCGGGCATATAAGTTGATATCCTACTGATATTACAACTTATTTGAAGTATAATGACATATAGAACTTGTTCATGACTCATCCGGTTACCCGATATCGCTTATATGCATACGGTTAAATATATGTAACTAGTTATCATTTTAATCTCAAATTCCAGAATGTTAATTGTTTACCCATATTATACAAGTCTTAAGTACTTGTTGGGTTTAAACTACATTCTATCCGGTCATCGCTTAATCTACCGTATCGTACCGATTTTGATCCTTAAAGCTAGTCGGTCTAAGTCTATGACTTAAATAAAGACCATTAGCATTCTAATTGGTTAGCTTATGCAATAATCCAGACTAGAGCCTTCCAGTAAATGCTATCTGCACTTATTTCATTTTGAGTACGGCTAAAATATTAAATCTTGCATTTTTAAATCAAGACTAGCTCAGGTAAATACTCTTGACTTATTTTCCCTATACGGGCTTGGGTTATGGTAAATTATTACCGCTTGGTCGGAAATGGGATCAATCGAATGCTGGATTGTGGCTAGTAAATCCGCATATTCCGTTTTAATCAGTTTTGTTTGATAACTTAAACATTGGGGGTTAACGACCGTGTCCTGGATATCCTTGGCTCATTACATTAGATAATGGCTACGACCAAAGCACGAGGTGTAAGCATACACCCGACAGATGCGAATACTAAAATTATTTTTACCTACAAGTTGGGGATAACTCCTTCGTGGTTTCATAAGTGGTGTATACGTTAATTATGTCTCGGTCTTTGTACTGGGCCCCATATGTATTGACAAACATGTAAAGCTGTTAACAAGGTTACAAAGCTGACTTTCCCAAGTTATAAAAGATTTGTGTCCTGTGCACTTAAATCTAATTTTTAAAATGTTTTTAAAATAGTCAGTCGGGTGTATTTACCAGCGAAAGCTGACGTATTTTCAAAAGACTAAGTTGCATGTACAATACGAAATAGGCTGGAAGCTGTTCGGTAGAGATATAAGAGGATCTTGCAAATCCTTAGATCTGCCCAAAGTCTGTTATACATTTTTGTACATTTTTCGATCCACTTGTGGATATTTCTTTACAAGCCGTCTGTATATTATTTTTCGTACTTTGAACGTTTCGGTTTGTAATAGTAATTTAACTCCAAGATTTCCGCTGTGCTTTGTTTAATTGACTATGATTATATCAGCTTACGTCACGATATTCCCCACCCGGGCCCACCGGAGTTTGGTTGAAAATACGGGGTGTGACAAATATTGAATTTGCGGCGTCTTAATGCGATGAAATTAGATCTAAACGTAAAACATAGAAACTAATAACTAAGTCGATCTAGGACCCTTATGTTATGACAAACCCGTCAAACGGGAAAAAGTTAGACGAGTAAAAACGTTGAACCACACACGGACGTTGCGTCGTATTAACTCGAAAAACTTAGAACGAAGCGTAAAATGAAAGGTAAAACATTGAACCACATACGCACATTACGCCGTGTTAACTCTCAAAAAATAGAACAAGGCGTTAAAACGGAAGTTTGCGAATGATGAAAAGTATATGGGACCAAATTTGAAAGTACAAAAGTTGTGAGGTTAAATTGTAAAATATGAAAAGTTTTGAGTAAAAGTAAAAATTTAATTAGTTTTGGGTTAAATGTATTAAAAATCAATTTTTTTTTTGAAAAAACTCTCTAAGCAATAAATACAATAGCTATATGCATATACAAGTTGTCAACTTATAGTAATTAAATTAAATTAAATAATAATAATAATAATAATTTTAAATATATAATAATTAGATTAACAAAAGAGGATTTGAAAAGCAATACAAGTGATTAAGGCACTGTTTGTTTTCTAAGAGATAAAATGTTTGTAGTCTGCGGATCACATCTGCAGACATTTGTATAAGAAGAGATGGATCAAACCTCTGTAGTATGCAAGAAAAAAATCATATGTTTTTTAACGCATTTAGACTTATAAAATAAACTGGTAGTGGTGTACGGAAGGTGGTGGTGGACGGTGGTGGTGGACGGTGGTGGTGGGTGGTGCACATGGACGGTTGATGGTGGTGGACAGTGGTGGTGGTTGGTGGACGATGATGGTGGTGATGGACGGTGGTGGGTGGTGGACAGTCTTTGTGGTGGGTGGTGGTGTTTAACCCTCTGTAGACCTTAAAAGGTCTTAGAAGTTGTTTAGCCAAGTCTGCACCAAGAAGAGCTTGAACATATGATTTTCAGTGAAACGTTTTCGAAAAAACAAATAATATACAGATGACAAAGTTTGTACATGATCTGCATGGCGTCAACATAAAAGCCTCCACAGATATTTAAAAAAAATAAACACCACCTACATGTATAGATATTTCTAGAAGACGTTTCTTGAATTTCATTAATTTTCTTAATAGTTTCTTACACAATCACTTTCTCACCCAAGTTTTTGTTGGCCCACTTTCGCTTGCCAAACTATATTTAATTATGATTATACTTTTTTTTTAAAATGAGTTTTTTTAGACTACCGCACTTTTTAAACCGGAGAGTCATGTTGCTTATTCTGGCCAGAGTATGTTTTCTTAACCTGGCCCACGTTGGCTTCAGAGTTTAGCTTGTGCGTTAACCCGGAAAACCATACCGTCGGTTGCTGCTTGGGAGTCGTTGTGCCACCACAAGAGCAGAACTCTCTGACGTAACAAACGGTGGGACGAAAACCTGGGTGGGCTCAAGATAGAGCCTAACACCTGTGCAAGGAGGCTAAGCTCTAAACATGATTGCCTAATCCACCAAAATAACATAAGTGAAGATTTAACTTAAGTCTCCATTGGAGAACCCAAACCTCTCTACCACTAGATCACAAGTGATGAATGCATTGTAATTATACTTATATTACAATTTTATAGTAATAACCCATGGGGCATTTTGGTAATTTGCGTTTGATCTATGTCGTTACTTTTAGAAATGGTGTCCAATTATGGATTATTCAAAGTTATTATTGAGGTACGATTCAATGAATTACATTTTGTACGCCGAACAAAGTCTAATATTTAAGTGTTAAATATTATAGATCACAAAAGTGGATTAATTATGGAGAACGAGTATCTAGTGAAATACTAGAGATATTAATTGTTTGCGAAACAATTAATTAAGTGAAAGCAATTGATATCGTTTAAAAAGTTAAACAAGTAATAATTTATTATTAGATAATAAATTAAAAGGTTATTTATTAAAAATAAGATAAATTCAAAATGTTTTATTAGTTACAGCTTTGTTACAACAATTTGTCAAAATGTAACATTAATGGTCCTTAAACTAGATGTACATAAACTTCTGTATCCAAATTTTAAGAAATGAAAAAAAGATATTAAAATTGCGGGGCCGTTAATATAATTAATAAAAGAAAATGTGATGCCTACCGTAAAACACAAACTACCATCTTCTTCTTCAACTTGTACCACCCTCTCCCTTCGACTTGACGTTCTAGCAAACCCACATATCTCTTGTCATTTCCCCCATTAAAAGTCAAAGAGCCCCCATGTTCCCGGTCTTTTTCTTCGTAAATTCTTGCTTCTCTATTATGATGAAAATAACCACGTTCATGATAATCAAGATCGAGGGAAAACCCTTTCGATTTGTGAGAACTTAAAGAACTCGATCTTTCCATGCGAGTTTTGCCCCTATTTTTTTCACACACTTAGATGAAATGTTAGAAAAAACTGTCGTAAAAAATTGAAGTGGTGTTTTTGGCTCCTATAGCAGCTGTATAAAGCTGATAACATAATCATGACATCATTTTTTACAGCATTTACGGTTGCCGTAAATTTAAAAGAAAAACTAGTTTTTTAATTTATTTTTTGGAAAAGTTATTTTTTAGGATTTTTGGTAATTTTTTTAGAAAAGCTTTCATAAGACCGAGTTCTCTAAGCTCTCACAACTCATATAAGTTTTCATTATAATATTTCAAGAAATTTTATATTTTCACATATTAAAAACATACACACCATGAATTTTAGAACATATTGTTACACAACAAAAAAAAATTGTAGAACTTTTGAAACAACTCATAGATATAACACACAAGTTTTGAAACAACTCATAGATGACAAAAATAATAAGCAACTGGCTGCCGTAACAGCTGAGGGCTATAGGTTACGGTGGGGCCTCAGACTAAAACCTGATTTCTCTGTTTCATCGTTTCGCATATCCGGTTGATCCCAGTTTTGATTGATGATCCTTAAAGTTCACAGAAGCTTCTTAAGCTTCATTAGACATATGAAATATCAGTTTTTGATCACACATCACGGTGCGAGTAAGTAATAGAACTAGTATACGAGTACGATTAGGAAAAGAATAATGAATGTGAGCAAGTACGCGCGGGATATATACACACACATGTGTGATTTGTACCTTGTTGATCAATGCATTAGTATGTATTACTGTCACACCCTGACCCGCAGCGGAATAAAAGTCGGGGCATAATTGGGTTATCACCAAAGCTCATGATATTTACTAAGAAGTTTCATATTTATTAAATTCAAATTACAAACTTAAATATCCAATAATCAAAATTCATACAAATACAAAGGAAACAAAACTAAATGTTTATTCCAACGCAATAACTTGTTTATTCTTCTAGGCCATCCTAAGTGTTTCTTTCCTCAACTGGATCACCTGTATCATGTGTAAAACATGGGAGATTTTGGGTCAACAAAAGTTGGCGAGTGAACCTTGATAAAACATTTTAAATAATTGCTTGTTTTATTTTTTAAAGAAAATTCGTGCATAAATCACATGTGAGCAAACATATACATGTAGACAATCACAAACCACGTTGAATGTATGACATGAATGATGATGTATTTGAGATCAAGACTCAATCAAACGAGCCGATCTAATGAGGCACCTGATGCTCAACTCGTATCCCACGAGGAACTGATGGGCCTAATGAAATGAGTGCACTGAAATGATAAACTTAATCCACATAATAATCACACAACAACCATTACACATTTGATCACGAGATGATATAAGCACAAGTGTTTAAATAAAATAAAAGAATTGTATGACACATGATACACCCCAAAACGTGATTAAAACAGGGAATTTATAGAGATTCACTCACAGTGGGTGCGTTCCTTGATAATGATGAATGCGCACGAATTTATGATTCAACCGACGAGGGAAAACTAACCTAAATAATCACGTAATAATTCGATAAATATATATATTCTATTTGAAATTAATATTCCTAATTAATGCCTTTTTTTAGATTTTTAAGATTTATTTTTATGGTAATTAATATAATTTTTAACTTTAAAAATCTTATTTTAAGCATTTTTAAATGATTTTTTTAAATATAATAATAAAGAAATAAATAAAACAATAACAATGAACAAATAAAAAAAGAAAGTTGACCTTGTCAGGTCTGACCGGGTCAACCGGTCGGAATGAATGAGAAATTGGCAGCGTGTGAGGTTCGAACCCGCGACCTCCCGTATGCGTGCACGCAGCTCTACCAACTGAGCTACGTGTCTAACCCGAATATTATCAATTTTAATTATATATATATACTAGTTAGGTTATACATAATTTATTTATTTTAAAAAGATTTATAAATCTTCAAAGCCGGTTGAGATTTCACGATTCGAACCCGAGACCTTTAGTTCTCGTGCACACAGCCCAACCAGTTGGGCTGTGTGTCTGACCCGTATGAATCCCTATTTGTATTAACTTTAAACACTTGTTCCAGAGTGATCTGAGCGAGTTTAAAAAGTTTGGTATTATTTACAGAGAATCGGTAACGTATACGAGTCGAACCCAGGGCATGTGTTTTATAATTGCACACAGTCCACCACTGGACTGTGTGTCTAACCCGATTAAAAATCCGTTTTAAATTATACTTATATATTAACAGCAACTTCATCTTCTTCGCATGATTCATACTGTTTTGAAAATTTTCCAGGCACTTATTATATATTTTAGAATGATTACATAATGGAAAGATAATCAAGGATTCAGGAGGATATACCGAACAAAGGGGTGATTTTGATTTCACCGATGAACTTCCGGCAGCAAGAACTTTCTGACGAATAACTCCGGCGAAGTATAATGCAGAGTGTTTTGATGAGTGTGAGCGGGTTTCTAAAGGTTCAAAGGTCGGTATTTATAGGAGAAACAGGGGTGTTGATTTCGATCTTTTTGGAAACCAGTTCGCATGATTGATTCTTGATATTAAGGTAAATTGGTTTGAATTTGGAAGGATTCGACACGGTTACAGCTGTGGATTATGGATTGCCAGACAGGGCGAGATCAGCGGTTCGCTGATTTGAATTTGCAGGCACAGGCGGTTCGTGTATAAGTATAAGTTGTTTCCAGATTCTAACCAAAAGGTGTGTGTGGCTCAGTGGTTGCGGTGTGTGTTAACCGGGGAACCCGGGTTCGATCCCCGGCTCGCCCATTTTTGAGTTGTTATTTTTATTTTCTCTATTATAAGTTAAATCATTTATTAAATTTAAATATTTAATATTAAATTTGATTATTTATTTTATTTTATTCAAGTTATTTTAAACAAAAAGAATTCTAATATATAAAGCAGTAAACAAAAATGCTAAAAAAAATCACCCGACATAAATAAATACACTTTGATTGATAACTTGGGGCGGGTTTTCGAAACCTGATTTACACAAATGTTACAGTATCCCCTACTTTTAGAAATTTCGTCCCGAAATTTAAGTAGTAGTGGTAACCTGAAAAAGATGTGGGTATTTCTCGCGCATTGAGTCTTCACGTTCCCAAGTGAACTCAGGTCCTCGTTTTGACTCCCAACGTACCCTGACGATTGGAATATGACTTCGCCTTAAGCGCTTCTCACCGAAATCCATGATTTCTACTGGTCTTTCGACGAAGTGCATCGATTCATCGACTTGAATGTCTTCTAGAGGAATATGGAGGTTTTCGTCGGCGAGGCACTTTTTCAAGTTTGATACGTGGAACGTGGGATGAATTCTGTTGAGCTCTTCTGGTAGGTCAAGCTTGTATGCTACAGGACCTACTCTTTCGAGTATCTTGAAAGGTCCTACGTAGCGTGGTGCTAGCTTGCCCTTCTGGCCAAAACGAACCACTCCCTTCCACGGTGATACTTTTAAAAGTACTTGATCACCAATGTCAAACTCCAAGGGCTTTTGTCGTTTGTCAGCATAACTCTTATGACGACTTTGAGCCGCTAGAAGATTGTTTCGAATTTGAAGGATTTTGTCGGTTGTCTCTTGAATCAATTTAGGTCCGGTGATTTGTGCTTCCCCAATTTCGTGCCAACATACTGGAGATCGGCACTTACGACCATATAAAGCTTTGAAAGGAGCCATGCCGATACTTGATGATAGCTATTGTTGTACGAAAACTCAACTAACGGTAGATGAGCGTCCCAATTCTCTTTGAAGTCTATGGCACATGCTCGTAGCATGTCTTCAAGGGTTTGGATGGTGCGTTCAGATTGACCATCAGTTTGAGGGTGAAAGGCGGGTACTGAGGTCTAACCGTGTACCCAAAGCGGTTTGTACAGCTCGCCATGTTCGTGAAGTGAAACGACCATCACGGTCTGAAATGATGCTTAATGGTACACCATGACGGCTTACGATCTCGCTGATGTAGATACGAGCTAACTTCTCGTTCTTGAAGTCCTCGTGAATCGGAATGAAATGAGATGACTTTGTAACACGATCGATTATTACCCATATGGTGTCATACCCACTGGAGGTGCGAGGTAACCCAGTAATGAAGTCCATGGTTATGTTTTCCCACTTCCATACAGGTATTTCGGGTTGGACTAGAAGTCCTGAAGGTCTTTGATGTTCAGCTTTTACTTTGGAACAGGTAAGGCCTGGATTCGATCTTTGATGTCGGTTATGATTTGCGAACATAGAAGACGAATGGAGTTCGCATATCCTTTTCGACTGAGTGCATCGGCCACCACGTTTGCCTTGCCAGGATGGTACCGAATTTCACAGTCGTAGTCGTTGAGAAGTTCGACCCATCTTCGTTGCCTCATATTCAACTCTTTCTGGTTGAAGATATGTTGGAGACTCTTGTGGTCAGTGTATATTTCACACTTGGTACCGTAGAGGTAATGTCTCCATATCTTGAGAGCGAACACAACGGCTCCAAGTTATAGGTCGTGGGTGGTGTAATTCTTCTCATGAACCTTGAGTTGCCTAGAGGCATAGGCTATCACTTTTCCTCTTTGCATTAATACACAGCCTAGTCCTTGCCCTGACGCGTCGCAATAAACCACGAAGTCATCGCAACCCTCAGGGAGTGTAAGGATAGGTGCGTCACAAAGCCTTTGCTTTAAAGTTTGGAAGGCCTCTTCTTGCTTAGGTCCCCAAATGAAGGGTTTTCCTTTGTGAGTCAAGGCCGTGAGTGATACGGCGATACGGGAAAAATTGGCAATGAAGCGTCGGTAGTAACCAGCCAAACCAAGAAATGACCTAACTTCGGTAGGGATACGTGGCGCTTGCCATTCCAGTACTGCTTTGATTTTTGAAGGATCGACATGAATCCCTTTGTCATTGACGACATGACCAAGGAATTGTACTTCTCTTAACCAGAATTCGCATTTTGAGAACTTAGCGTAAAGCTTTTCAGTCCTTAAGAGTGTAAGAATGAGTCGAAGGTGTCGCTCATGATCGGATTTAGACTTGGAGTAGATAAGGATGTCATCGATGAAGACTATGACGAAGCGGTCGAGGTAGGGTTTGCATACTCTATTCATTAAATCCATGAAGACAGCGGGGGCGTTGGTTAAACCGAAGGGCATAACCATGAACTCGTAATGACCATAACAAGTTCGGAAAGTGGTTTTTGGGATATCTTCCTCGCGCACTCTAAGCTGATAATAACCAGAACGAGGGTCGATCTTGGAAAAACAGGTGGCGCCTTGAAGTTGGTCCAGGAGGTCATCAATGCGAGGCAGTGGATACCGATTCTTAACCGTCAACTTGTTGAGCTCTCTATAATCAATGCACATGCGAAACGTTCCATATTTCTTCTTTACAAAAAGAACAGGCGCACCCCAAGGCGATGAGCTAGGACGTATGAATCCTTTGTCAGTCAACTCTTGCAGTTGACTGGCCAATTCTTGCATCTCGGATGGAGCTAACCTATAAGGAGATTTGGCGACCGGTGTAGCGCCATGCACAAGATCGATGCGGAATTCGACTTCTCTCACAGGAGGAAGTCCTGAAACGTCGTCGGGAAAAACTTGTGGGAATTTTCTTCACAATTGTAATATCTTCGAGCTTCCCTCTCCTTGCCTCCCTTCTTGACGACGTGAGTTAGAAATGCGACGTAGTTCTTGCGGAGATAACTTCGGGCTTGAAGGCAGGACATCAACTTGAGTCCTTTCGAAGGGGTTTCCCCAAAAATACGTAGTGTCTGACCGTCTGCAAGAGGAATACGAATGAATTTTTCGTGGCACACCACTTCAGCGTGATGCTGGCTGAGCCAGTCCATACCGATTATATCATCAAAACTTCCCAACTTCATAGGAATGAGGTCAATTGGGAAATCGTGATCGTTTAAGGTGAGAGTACAATCGCGTATAATAGAATTAATGAAGTGGGTTTTCCGTCAGCAACTTCCACCGTTAGAGATTCAATGAGTTTAACACGAGGTTGGTCGAGGATAGATTCGAATTCTAAGGACACAAAGCTCTTATCCGCACCAGTATCGAATAATATGGATGCATAACTACCATTTATGAGAAACGTACCGTTGACCACATTGTTGTCAGCCCTGGCTTGGTTGGCATTGATATTGAAAGCTCTTCCTCTGGCAGGTGGAGGAGCTTAGTTGGCTTGGTTTACGGGTTCGCTTGAGTTTGGGCATGGATGATGTTCACTAGGCGTGGACAAGTGTTTCTGAAGTAGTTTGGGTCCCCACAATTGAAACAGGCTCGTATGGGTTGCATCATGTGGTAGTTGGGTTGGTAGTAAGGTTGGACTGCGTGTTGTGCAGGTGGTAGAAGTAAGGGTTGTTGGGCTTGACCCACCATTTGATTTTGGGTTTGGGTTGGAGGTTGACTGTGGTTCATTCGATGAAGGGTACGGCAGGTTTGGATGGTGTGACCCGCACGGCCACAACTTGTGCAATGTTGGCAGGGGTTTTCGGGAGGGTGATGGTATTGACAACGGTTGCACTTTGGGTGTGGGCCAGTGTATGGCCTTTTGAATGGTGTGGCTGGAGGAGCAACTTGGGTGATTGGTGCAGCAGTGATGGGGGGGTTGGTTTGAGTGACAGCAAAATTCTTGCCATTTCGCTTCCTCTTACCAGCAAACTTCGAGGATGAGACTGGGTGGTTTGGAGTTGGGGTCTCAATGGGTGCTTTCTTCTTCTCATCTTTGAACTTGCCGTTTCGAATGCGATTTTCAGTGAGTTCTGTAGCTAACTCCATTGCGGCTTGAAGTGTTGCAGGCGAAGTGCTTAAAACCGAATCTTGGATTTTCGAGGGGAAGCCTCGAATGTAGTGTTCGACTAAGCGGTATAAAGGGGTGAACAAATTGGGGATCATCTGGTTCAATTCGAGAAATCTCTTATTGTATGAAGTGTGGTCTACTTCCTTTTGTTTCAACGCGTGAAACTCGTCTTCTAGCTTTTTGATTTTGCTTCTTGGACAAAAACGTCTTGTCATGATTTCCCTTAACTCTTCCCATGTTAAGGCCATGACATCTTCAACACCTCACTTACTCTTTTCCGTGTTCCACCAGGTAAGGGCTACTCCAAACAGTCTTCCAGTCGCGTGACGTACCTTACGGTCCTCGGGACAGTCGCAATTGAGGAAAGTGTTTTCCATCTCCTCAAACCAGTGAAGGAGAGCGGTGACACCTTCAGTCCCTTCATATTTTGGGAGATCGCAGGATTTGAAGTGTTTGTTGGTGCACTTGGGGTTTTTGGGAGGAGGGTTGGCGACGCTTTGGTCTTCTTGGTTGGGAGGGTTGCTGGGATTAGCGGTGAGGGCTTGTTGAACTTGTAGCACAATGTCAGGAAGCATTGCAGCCATTTGTTTAGCAATTTGTGTGGCCAAGCGTTCGTTTGACTTTCCTGACTTTCTACCTCCACGTAATTGCCTAGCCGACATCTACAGGAACATATGTAGGAAGATTGTGAGTTTAAGAATTTCCTAGGTGTCATGTGTCGTAAAAAGAATGAAAACAACATAATTGAAAATAATTTAACTACATCCATAGGATGTCTTGGGTTTGCTCATGTTTGGGCCTCCAAATGTCCCCCATGCCATTGCCTGTGTAGTCATGTGGGCCCCCATGACTATTGGGCCTAGTAGGGTTCACATTGGTGTCGGCGGGTTAACACTCGCACCACCCGAATGAAAATCGTCAAACATGATTGCGAGATGTATGGTCGGAGGGTGTCCAGGTGTAGACACAATGACAACTCAAAGTGGGGTTAGCTCACACGACGTTTGGTGTAGCATGCTTTGGCCTAATAGGTCCTTTGTACTCTCATCGTTAGTCCCCAGGTAGGCAAACTGGTCCTTTATTTTGGATTTATACGAATGCCAAGCCTAGACAGGACGTTCAGACTACCGGTACTCGTACCCTTCCAGTTACTACATGCCCGTCTTGAAAACTCACTTTGATGTGATTTGAAAAAAATACAAAATCATTGCAAAAATCATGGAAATCGTAAGGTGTGTGCTTTCATAGATATGACATGTTATGAGGATATGAATTATGATGAGCATTGCATATTAACATGCACTTGTGAGGGTGCTTGCATAATATTGGGTGTGAAAATAAACATGAAACATGTAAACATTATGAATTTTGCATGTAACACATAAACAATTAAAATTTAATCAACTATAGTATAGGCTCTAAGGGTCTAATAACCTATCCTATATCCCTATAGCCACAAGCTCTGATACCAATCTGTCACACCCCGACCCGCAGCGGAATAAAAGTCGGGGCATAATTGGGTTATCACCAAAGCTCATGATATTTACTAAGAAGTTTCATATTTATTAAATTCAAATTACAAACTTAAATATCCAATAAACAAAATTCATACAAATACAAAGGAAACAAAACTAAATGTTTATTCCAACGCAATAACTTGTTTATTCTTCTAGGCCATCCTAAGTGTTTCTTTCCTCAACTGGATCACCTGTATCATGTGTAAAACAGGGGAGATTTTGGGTCAACAAAAGTTGGTGAGTGAACCTTGATAAAACATTTTAAATAATTGCTTGTTTTATTTATTAAAGAAAATTCGTGCATAAATCACATGTGAGCAAACATATACATGTAAACAATCACAAACCACGTTGAATGAATATATGACATGAATGATGATGTATTTGAGATCAAGGCTCAATCAAACGGAGCCGATCTAATGAGGCACCTGATGCTCAACTCGTATCCCACGAGGAACTGATGAGCCTAATGAAATGAGTGCACTGAAATGATAAACTTAATCCACATAATAATCACACAACAACCATTACACATTTGATCACGAGATGATATAAGCACAAATGTTTAAATAAAATAAAGGAATTGTACGACACATGATACACCCCAAAACGTTATTTAAACGGGGAATTTGTAGAGATTCACTCACAGTGGGTGCGTTCCTTGATAATGATGAATGCGCACGAATTTATGATTCAACCGACGAGGGAAAACTAACCTAAATAATCACGTAATAATTCGATAAATATATATATTCTATTTGAAATTAATATTCCTAATTAATGCCTTTTTTTTAGATTTTTAAGATTTATTTTTATGGTAATTAATATAATTTTTAACTTTAAAAATCTTATTTTTAAGCATTTTTAAATGATTTTTTTTAAATATAATAATAAAGAAATAAATAAAACAATAACAATGAATAAAAAAAAAGAAAGTTGACCTTGTCAGGTCTGACCGGGTCAACCGGTCGGATTGAATGAGAAATTGGCAGCGTGTGAGGTTCGAACTCGCGACCTCCCGTATGCGTGCACGCAGCTCTACCAACTGAGCTACGTGTCTAACCCGAAATATTATCAATTTTAATTATATATATATACTAGTTAGGTTAATACATAATTTATTTATTTTAAAAAGATTTATAAATCTTCAAAGCCGGTTGAGATTTCACGATTCGAACCCGAGACCTTTAGTTCTCGTGCACACAGCCCAACCAGTTGGGCTGTGTGTCTGACCCGTATGAATCCCTATTTGTATTAACTTTAAACACTTGTTCCAGAGTGATCTGAGCGAGTTTAAAAAGTTTGGTATTATTTACAGAGAATCGGTAACGTATACGAGTCGAACCCAGGGCATGTGTTTTATAATTGCACACAGTCCACCACTGGACTGTGTGTCTAACCAAAATCCGTTTTAAATTATACTTATATATTAACAGCAACTTCATCTTCTTCGCATGATTCATACTGTTTTGAAAATTTTCCAGTGCACTTATTATATATTTTAGAATGATTAATAATGGAAAGATAATCAAGGATTCAGGAGGATATACCGAACAAAGGGGTGATTTTGATTTCACCGATGAACTTCCGGCAGCAAGAACTTTCCGACGAATAACTCTGGCAAAGTATAACTTCGAAACAGAGTGTTGCAGAGTGTTTTGATGAGTGTGAGCGGGTTTCTAAAGGTTCAAAGGTCGGTATTTATAGGAGAAACAGGGGTGTTGATTTCGATATTTTTGGAAACCAGTTCGCATGATTGATTCTTGATATTAAGGTAAATTGGTTCGAATTTGGAAGGATTCGACGCGGTTACAGCTGTGGATTATGGATTGCCAGACAGGGCGAGATCAGCGGTTCGCTGATTTGAATTTGCAGGCACAGGCGATTCGTGTATAAGTATAAGTTGTTTCCAGATTCTAACCAAAAGGTGTGTATGGCTCAGTGGTGTTTGCGGTGTGTGTTAACCCGGGGAACCCGGGTTCGATCCCCGGCTCGCCCATTTTTTAGTTGTTATTTTTATTTTCTCTATTATAAGTTAAATCATTTATTAAATTTAAATATTTAATATTAAATTTGATTATTTATTTTATTTTATTCAAGTTATTTTAAACAAAAAGAATTCTAATATATAAAGCAGTAAACAAAAATGCTAAAAAAAATCACCCGACATAAATAAATACACTTTGATTGATAACTTGGGGCGGTTTTTGAAACACGATTTACACAAATGTTACAATTACACACATGAAAATATACAATTTATTCATAGGAATGTTATAAGTGGACAAATTTATGTATGAATAAGTATGATCATCGAACGTAAATAAGTCAACCGAGACCTGTACATGAGTTGTAGATATGTAATCATAGTGAAAATAAGTAACGTAACTTAGATGTGTGATATATAAATGGGATTGGGTCGCATGAAATTGATTTAGGGAAATTGTATACACGTGTTGTAGTTGAATAAATGTACACCAATGATACGTGTTTACGTGAAGATGTGAATTTTCATTATATTGATAAATTGTGTTCCGTCGAGAAAGAAATGTAATTCAGGCATGAAAGCATTTGAACTCTTGAGGAATTGATGTCGATTTGGAGCAAGTGAATACTGTGAATTCGAGAGGATAATAGAATTATGTTGCTAGAATTTTATAAGGTCTTTAAATATATGTATTTGATTTGTATGATGCTATCAACTACTAATGGGTTTGTTGTATACGGTGACCGAAGGAATCACACGGATCTCTCTATCACCAACAAGGATAAGCGGGTGTAGATCGAGTCAAAGAGCAAGGATTGTACAGGAAGGGCGGTCAAATAATTTGTATTTATATATGACATTTGATGCGTTAATTAAGAATGAAAGTTGCAATTCTTTACAAGAAAGCGTTCGATATTTTATAAATGAACCTTCAAGTATGTGAAATAGTTAATCAAGATTGAATTTTTGGGTCGATATTTCCGCTACGTCACTTTTGGTTAAGACGTGTACAGTCTTACACCATCCCATTTGACTTATACTCGATTTCCATACCCAGGAAATGTTTAAGGTCACCCAAATCCTTCATGCAGAATCTAAGACAAATTCCTTTTTAACTATCATTTTCTTTGAGCAAGTCACCGATAATAATTAAATCGTCAACGTACACCAGTACTATGGTTGCCTTCATTCCCTTGGTAAATTATATCGACAATGTTTACCGCTTAGGTGATTTTTATTGCAGTCAAGTTGGGTTTTTTTTTTGTTTTTGATAGTCTTCTTAGTTTTGGTTACATAGTAGGACATCAATACATTTATTTCATCACATGTGAAATGAAAGTGAAACATGACTCGCATATTCGTTGTTTGAAACGAAATGACACCTTTGAAAATTATAATAACCAATTCATCTTGTATCTTGTAAGTTTTGATCTAAGTTATCTAATCAGTTTAAGTCATGATATACAGCATATTTAACAAAAAGTTATAAAAATAAAACAAATAAGCTAACTTATTGTTGACTGCCTGCCCTAACTTAATCGATTTAGTTAAACATGTATGCTGGTCAAATTAAATGTAAACAGTCTATACTCGTTTAGATTAAATCCAAACTCACAAATGTTACCATTATAACGCCAGTCGTCGAAACTCGCATGATGTTCTCTTCTTACATCTCTAGTTGCATATAGATTAAAATCCAAACTCACAAATGTTACCATTATAACGCTAGTCGTCGGAACTTACATGATGCTCTCATCTTATGTCATTATATACGTGGAGTGCATTAATAAGTTGTACAATATATTATATGTAATAATGTTTACATGAGATCAGAGAATGCTTAATAGAAAAATGACTTCTTTATTATGAAAGAGAGGTGTGTTTATTCAAAATCAATGCACTTAATAAAATAACACTACCTATACATAAATCTTTGAAGACAACGAAATAACGTTATATATGAGCTAAAAGTCGATCGGGTTTTTCCAAATTACCGTATTAATTAACCCGGCCAGAAACAAAATGCTGACTCGTAACTCACAAATGTTGAAAATATATACAAATGGCGGCCCTGACCAGTGCCGAAGAATAGCTATATATTGCATGTTTGAGACACTCAGGAAGCACAACACTATAAGAAACTTAACAATTAATTGCAGCTTTGAAATGGCTCCCAGCTATTTTAATGATGATAACTCACTCTTCAACTTTGTGGTGAAAGAAGGCAATGGTGTCAAAGGTCTGGTGGACTTGGGCCTTACCGAGGTACCGGGTCGATACATCCAGCCACCACACCGCCGAATCAACAAGCAAGAGGTTGCTGGTTCACTTGAAATTGTGACCATTGATCTATCTGAGCTTGATGGTCCCAACCATGAACAAGTGGTGAAGGCCATTGTCCATGCATCTGAAACTCTAGGGTTCTTCCAGGTGGTTAACCATGGTGTGCCGATGGAAGTGCTGGACTCACTTAAAGTTACAGCCCACCAGTTTTTCGGTCAATCAGCGGAGAAGAAGGCTTTGTATCTCAAGGAGGTTAGCCCTAGTCCCCTGGTCAAGTATGGGTCTAGCTTTATTCCTGAGAATGAGAAGGCTTTGGAGTGGAAGACTTTCTTAGCATGATTTATACCAATGATGCAGATGCTCGTGAGTCTTGACCTAATGAGTGCAAGTAAGAATTCAAAGGTTTTTCTAGGTGGTTTTTGGGATTTTTATTGTTTCTATAAATGGACTCTAAATATACATCAAACATAGCGAGACCGCTTAATGGTGCGGGGTGGGTTAGGCAATCCCCTTCGGCAATCCCTTTGCCGCATGGCATGTCCACCGTCAACATCAACTTGCCGATTGGGGACATGATTTTCGGGGAAACTATGCGGCATGTGGCAAAGATGAGGAGAGGGAATAAAGGTGTTCTCAACCAATCACATGTTTTGTTTTGTTTAAAAAAAATAGTTTGACTAATCTCATTTTAGGCATGCACCTCTTATGTTTTTTAGGCAAGAGGGAAAATGACATGACACAAGATTATTGGATGGGGTGAAAGTTTTCTTAATCTCATTAGATTTGCACCCCTTACACCCTTATGAAAGTAGCAACCCCTAGAAACCAAAATAATTCAAAAACCACATGCAAACGCACCAATTCCTATTTAGTAACTATACATATAAAATAATTCTAAAACCACTAGCTGTAAAATCTTGCTAATTTAGTCTGATTAATTATGTGACAACATCCAGATGTTTTTAGGTGTGGGTTGGAATTGCATCATCTAACTATTTAATGTTTATATGATCTGTACTTAGAGAGGTGGTGCTCGAGTTCATAAAGACCTCATCGGAGATGGCGCAAAAGCTACTACAAGCACTCATCGAGGACCTCGGGGTAAAACTAGACGACACAAGACTACAGGAACTTACGGGTTTTAACTTGGTGAACCTGAACTTCTACCCGACCTGTCCAAACCCAGACCTAACCGTTGGCGTGGGGTGTCACACCCCGACCCGCAGCGGAAAAGGTGATCGGGACATGATTGGGTTTTCATCAAAGCTCATGACATTTATTATAACGTTTCATATTTATTATTACAATTTTAAAGAAGATCATACAATCAAATCATACTAATACAACATGTTCTATACATCTTTCTATCCTTCATTATTTTTCTTCTAAGGCACTTTCCCTATGTTTTCCTTGCTTCATCCTGTTCACTTGTATCATGTGTAAAAATGGTTTTTGGATCAACAAAAAGTTGGCGAGTGAATCCTATGAAAAACATTTAAACGAGTTTATTGTATTGATTATAAAATAAAGTGCATAACCACATATGAGTAAATGTAGATGTAAATTTATTCACAATACACATAATATTAAATATTGCACACACATACAACAATTGATTGTTTTGAGGCACGCGTTGTTCAACTCGTCTCCCACGAGGAACTGATGGGCCTAATGAATGAGTTTTGAGGCGCGCGTTGTTCTACGAACTGATGGGCCTAATGAATGAGTTTTAAGGCACGCGTTGTTCAACTCGTCTCCCACGAGGAACTGATGGGCCTAACAAATAATTTGCATACAACTTGACAATATGTAATACATCACAATAAAACAATATTTACATTCTAAGTTTAGATCATAATATGGTATAGCACGAGTTTGAATAAGCGAATTAGTTTAAGCGACACATGATACACCCCAAAACATGAATAAAAAGGGGAATTTGTAAGAATTCACTCACATTGGGTGCGTTCCCTTGATGATGTTGAATGCGCACGAGTTTAGAGGATTGGTCGACGAGGAATAACTAACCTAATTAATAACGAAAAGGTACGGTAAATAAGTGGATTTTATTAACAATTTTAATAGGATTTTTGGATATATTTTTGTGAGTTTAAGGTATTTTCTAACTTTAAAAACGTTATTTTTAAGTATTTTTAATTGATTTTTAAACTAAATAAATAAATAAAAATAATAAAAAAATGTTGACTTTTGACTTTGACCGTTGACTGTTGACCGTTGACCGGTTCGGTCGTGTATATAATTGCACTGAGTGAGACTCGAACCCGTGACCTCCCGTACGCGTGCACACAGCTCTACCAACTGAGCTACGTGTCTAACCCGAAATATTTTTGTTTTTAACTATATTTACACACTATTTAAGTTATTCAGAATTCATTTATTTTAAAAAGATTTTTAATGGTATCGAACCGGTGCCGTCAACAGGTCTCGAACCCGGGACCTGTGGTTTAGTGTTGCACACAGTCCACCGCTGGACTGTGTGTCTAACCTGGTTAATATTCTGGTTTTTATTATACTTAACATCATTCTGTGAGTTATCCCGGTTCGGTTTTAAAAAGGGCATTTTTATTTAAGAGAGTGAGGTTGGGTCAGGGATCGAACTCGAGACGTGTGTCCATTGTGTGCACACAGTCCACCGCTGGACTGTGTGTCTAACCCGTTTATTATACTGATTTTTGTCACACCCCGACCCGCAGCGGAATAAGAGTCGGGGCATAATTGGGTTATCACCAAAGCTCATGACATTTACTAATATGTTTCATATTTATTAAAGTCAAAATTACATTCTCAATAATCCAAACATGTCCATACAAATACAAAGAAAAATAACCAACTAAACAATCCAAGCTCTAAACCAGTTTATTCTTCTAAGCCAATCCTATGTGTTTCTTGTTGTGGCTGGATCACCTGTATCATGTGTAAAAATGAGGGTTTTTGGGTCAACATAAGTTGGCGAGTGAACCTTGTTATATAAACATTTATTATTGATTTCTTGTTATTTTTATCAAGAAAAAATTGTGCAATAGTCATATGCGAGCAAATGTAAATAATCAAACAATAGCAATAACAACCACAAACAATAACATACAATAACATATGAACTTGCATGAATATATAACATGAATGAAACTGTATATGTTGGCAACGTCACGTTCACGCTCATAATGTAATGGGGAACTGACGGCCTATGATGAATGTCTGTGCGATCAAGGCTCAATCAAACGGAGCCGATCGTATGTTGGCAACGCCAGGTTCACGCTCATAATGTAATGGGGAACTGCTCAACGCTCATAATGTAATGGGGAGCGGCGGCCTATGATATTGCATGTACTGAAAATAATAAATTAAATCTAAACAATAACCACACAAACAGTTGATACAAGCTGAATACACATTTGTTCATGATATGATGTATGCACAATGATTTAAATATAATAAATGGTAAGACACATAATACACCCCAAAAACGTGATTAAAACGGGGAATTTGTAGAGATTCACTCACATTGGGTGCGTTCGGTTGGAGATGATGAGATGCGCATGAGTTTGAAGGATTGAACAATGAGGATTAACTAACTAAATAATAACGGAAGGTATAGTAAATGAGTGGATTTTATTAATAATTTTAATAGGATTTTTAGATATATTTTTGTGAGTTTAAGGCTATTTCCTATCTTTAAAAACATTATTTTTAATTGATTTTTGAATTAAATTAAATAAATAAAAATATAAAAAAAATGTTGACTTTTGCGTTGACCATTGACCATTGACTGTTTGACTGTTTGACCGGTTCTATTGTGTGCATGTATGCGCCGGGCAGGACTCAAACCCGAGACCTCCCGTACGCGTGCACGCAGCTCTACCAACTGAGCTACGTGTCTAACCCGAAATAATTCTGTTTTTAATTATATTATATACTAATTCAGTTTATTCAAAATTCTTTTATTTTCAAAAAGATAAATCATCGAACCGGAGCGTGCAACAGGTCTCGAACCCGGGACCTGTGGGTTAGTGTTGCACACAGTCCACCGCTGGACTGTGCGTCTAACCTGGTTAATATACCGATTTTTATTATACTTAACAACTACCGTGAATTAATCCGGTTCAGTTAGAAAAATAAAACATCTTTATTATAGAGCATACGTGTGTCAAGGATCGAACTCGCGGCGTGTGATATATGTGTGCACATAGTCCAACGCTGGACTGTGTGTCTAATCCGAGATAATATCCAAATTATATTAAACTTATAATCAACCTAACTTCGTCTTCTTCGTTACAGAATCACAGCCTACGATTACTCTATTGTTTCTTGTTTAATTCGATTGACAAACATTCAAAAGACTAAATGGAATGGCTGAGACGATTTTGGAAGTAAACATACCGGAGAAACGATTTATCTCAGAATTCCGGCAAGTCGCCGGCTCTGTTTTTTACGGATTTCGTCTGAGCGAACAGAGTAACAATTTTTATTAGCTAAAAGCGAAATTGAAGCACAGAACAAGAATTACCAGGAGGTTTAGAAGGCTATACCGTTTCACAGCGAGAATTGAGAATTTTCAGCAGTTTTCCGGCGAGAGTGAATTATCCGATATCGACGTCTGAAATTGATTCCGATTGAAGGGTTTGAGTTAGCAACAGCTTAACAACTGATAGACAATGAAAGAATTGTGAGACTTACTGATTTGATGGAAAACACGGTTTTCCGGCGAAAGTCCGGCGAGTTCAAATAGCTTCTCCGACGAACTGAAAGTATTGCGGAAGTGAAATTAAAGGTTTGCAGATGTGTTTGAGTCGCGAGAGGGGACTATGATTGGAGTAATTAAGGAAACGCAAGTTTTCGGTTATTAAAACCGATCAACTCTTGAATTCAAGTCCATTCAAAGCTAAATTGATTGGAGGTGTCGGTGTATCGGTTATAATCAGTAAACCGCGAACAATCAAACGTTTTTGGACGTTTGGTGACCGATTTCGGTTACAGTTAGCGTAACCAGATCGCTTCATGATTGACCATAAAGTTTAATTGTTTCATAGAATTCACAGAAAACATCAAGTGGCGGAGTGGTTATGTGTGTGTGTGATAAGTCTTTGAGCTCTTTCCGGCTGACCCGGGTTCGAGTCCCGGCAGCCCATTTTTCATTTTATTTATTTTATTTTTACTTTTTATCAATTATAACTTTTATATTCTAGTTTGTTTATTAATTATGTATCATTAAAAATTAAAATTGACATAAATACGCAACGAAACATTTATAACTTGATATTCGATTACAAACGGATCGGGTTTGGAAAACCCGTTTTTGACAAATGTTACAGTATCCCCTACTTTTAGGAATTTCGTCCCGAAATTTAAGTAGTAGTAGTAGGAAAAAGATGCGGGTATTTTTCGCGCATTGAGTCTTCACGTTTCCAAGTAAACTCAGGTCCCCGTTTCGACTCCCAGCGTACCCTAACAATTGGAATGCGACTTCGTCGTAGACGTTTTTTCTCCGAAGTCCATGATCTCTACTGGTCTTTCAATAAAATGCATAGATTCATCAATCTGAATATCTTCCAGAGGAATATGGAGGTTCTCATCAGCGAGGCACTTCTTCAAGTTTGATACGTGGAACGTGGGATGAATTCTGTTGAGTTCTTCTGGTAGATCAAGCTTGTATGCTACAGGTCCTACTCTTTCGAGTATCTTGAAAGGTCCCACGTAGCGTGGTGCTAGCTTGCCTTTTTAACCAAAACGAACTACTCCCTTCCACGGTGATACTTTTAAAAGTACATGATCACCAATGTTAAACTCCAAGGGCTTTAGTCGTTTATCTGCATAACTCTTTTGACGACTTTGAGCCGCTAGAAGATTGTTTCGAATTTGATGGATCTTGTCTGTGGTTTCTTGAATCAATTCTGGACCGGTGATTTGAGCTTCCCCAATTTCGTGCCAACATACTGGAGATCGGCACTTACGACCATATAAAGCTTCAAAAGGTGCCATGCCGATGCTTGAATGATAGCTGTTGTTGTACGAAAATTCAACTAATGGTAGATGAGCGTCCCAATTTCCCTTGAAGTCTATGACACATGCTCGAAGCATATCTTCAAGAGTTTGAATGGTGCGTTCAGATTGTCCATCAGTTTGAGGATGATATGCGGTACTGAGATCTAATCGTGTACCCAAAGCGGTTTGTACAGCTTGCCATGTTCGTGAAGTGAAACGACCATCACGATCTGAAATAATGCTTAACGGTACACCATGTCGGCTTACGATTTCGCTGATGTAAATACGAGCTAGCTTCTCGTTCTTGAAATCTTCGCGGATAGGAATAAAGTGAGCTGATTTTGTAAGACGATCAATGATTACCCATATAGTGTCATACCCACCAGAAGTGCGAGGTAACCCGGTAATGAAGTCCATGGTTATGTTTTCCCACTTCCATACAGGTATTTCAGGTTGGACCAGAAGTCCTGAGGGTCTTTGGTGTTCAGCTTTCACCTTGGAACATGTAAGGCACTTGGAACAGCAATATCCTTTTTCATTCCAGGCCACCAATAGGTGTATCGAAGGTCTTGATACATCTTATCGGCTCCTGGGTGTATAGAGTATCGTGTTTTATGAGCCTCATTCATAAGAAATTCACGAAGGTTGTTGTGGTCAGGAATCCATATGCGATCTAGATAGTACAGAATACCGTCAGATTTAGTTTCAATTTTAAGTTCAGCTCCACAGGACAGCTCCTTTCGTACGTCGTCTTCCGTTACTGAAACATGTTGGGCTTCTCGAATTTGATCTTTAATGTCAGTTATGATTTGCGAACATAGAAGATGAATGGAGTTCGCATAACCCTTTCGACTGAGTGCATCAGCCACCTTATTTGCCTTGCCAGGGTGGTACCGAATTTCACAGTCGTAGTCATTTAGAAGTTCGACCCATCTTCGTTGCCTCATGTTTAACTCCTTTTGATTGAAGATATGTTGAAGACTCTTGTGGTCAGTGTATATTTCACACTTAGTACCGTAGAGATAATGTCTCCATATCTTAAGAGCGAACACAACGGCTCCAAGTTCTAGGTCATGGGTGGTGTAGTTCTTCTCATGAGTTTTGAGTTGTCTCGAAGCATAAGTTATAACCTTTCCTCTTTGCATTAGAACACAGCCTAGTCCTTCCCCTGACGCGTCGCAATAAACCACGAAGTCATCACAACCTTCAGGAAGAGTGAGGATTGGTGCATCACAGAGTTTTTGTTTAAGGGTTTGGAAGGCTTCTTCTTGTTTGGGTCCCCAAATGAAAGGTTTTCCCTTATGAGTTAAAGCCATGAGTGGTACAGCAATGCGAGAGAAGTTTGAGATGAAACGACGATAATAACCAGCCAAACCAAGGAATGATCTTACTTCAGTTGGTGTACATGGCGCTTGCCATTCTTGTACCGCTTTGATTTTTGAGGGGTCGACATGTATTCCCTTGTCATTGACTACATGTCCAAGGAATTGTACCTCTTTTAACCAGAATTCGCATTTGGAGAATTTGGCGTAAAGCTTTTCATTCTCTAGAAGTGTAAGGATGAGTCGAAGATGCCGTTCATGATCAGACTTAGACTTTGAGTAAATGAGGATGTCGTCGATGAAGACTATAACAAAACGATCGAGATAGGGTTTGCAGACTCTGTTCATTAAATCCATGAAGACAGCTGGAGCGTTGGTTAAACCAAATGGCATGACCATGAATTCATAATGACCATAACGAGTTCGGAAAGCGGTCTTTGGGACGTCTTCTTCATGTACTCTGAGTTGATGATAACCAGAACGAGGGTCGATTTTTGAAAAACAGCTGGCGCCTTGAAGTTGGTCAAGAAGATCATCAATGCGAGGTAATGGATAGCGATTCTTGATCGTTAACTTGTTGAGTTCTTTGTAGTCGATGCACATGCGAAACGTTCCATCTTTCTTCTTCACAAAAAGGACAGGTGCACCCCAAGGCGAGGAGCTAGGACGTATGAACCCTTTGTCAGTCAACTCTTGCAATTGACTGGCTAGCTCTTGCATTTCAGAGGGGGCTAACCTATAAGGAGACTTTGCAACTGGTGTAGCACCAGGTATAAGATCAATGCGGAATTCGACTTCTCTCACAGGAGGAAGTCCTGAAATGTCGTCAGGAAAAACTTGCGGGAAATCTTTTACTACTGGAATGTCTTCGAGCTTCTTCTCCATGGTTCCCTTTTTGACGACATGGGTTAAAAATGCGACATAATTCTTGCGAAGATATTTCTGGGCTTGAAGACAGGACATTAATCTGAGCCCTTTCGATGGGGTTTCTCCAAAGATTCGTAGAGTCTGACCGTTTGAAAGAGGAATGCGTATAAACTTTTCGGGGCATACAACTTCAGCCTGATGTTGGCTGAGCCAGTCCATACCAATTATAATGCAAAGCTTCCCAACTTCATAGGAATGAGGTCAACTGGAAAATCGTGGTCGTTTAAGGTGAGAGTACAATTGCGTATAATAGAGTTTAATGAGACCGGTTTTCCGTCAGCAACTTCTACTGTTATGGAGCTTATCACCAATTTGGTTTAGGATGGGTTCAAACTCTAAAGACATAAAACTTTTATCCGCGCCAGTATCAAACAACATGGATGCATAACTACCGTTGATAAGAAACGTACCGTTAACCACATTGCTGTCAGCTCTAGCCTGATTAGCGTTGATGTTGAAAGCTCTTCCTCTTGCAGGTAGAGGAGCTTGGTTAGCTTGATTCACCGGATTTGCTTGGGCTTGAGCATGTATAATGTTCACCAAACGTGGACAAGTGTTTCTAAAGTGGCTTGGATCTCCACAATTGTAACAATCCCGCATAGGTTGCACCATGGGATAGTTGGGTTGGTAGTATGATTGGGCTAAATGTTGGGTAGGTGGTAGTAGTAGGGGTTGTTGGGCTTGACCCATTATTTGTTGGTGGGTTTGGGTTGAAGGCTGGTGGCGGTTCGTTCGCTGAGGTATGCGACAAGTTTGAACAGTATGACATGCGCGACCACAACCGGTGCAATGTTGGCAGGGATGATCAGGAAAGTGGTGGTATTGGCAACGGTTGCATTTTGGTAATGGGCCAGAGTATGGCCTTTTGTATGGTGCAGGTGAGGGGGCAACTTGGGTAATGGGTGCAGCAGGGATAGGGAAATTGGTTTGTGTGACATCGAAGTTTCTGGTGTTACGTTTCCTCTTATTAGCAAACTTAGAGGAGGAGGTAGAATGGTTTTAAGTTTGGCCCTCAACGGGGGCTTTCTTTTTCTCCTCTTTAAATTTACCGTTGCGAATTCGATTCTCGGTCAGTTCAGTAGCTAGTTCCATAGCAGCTTCAAGTGTTGCTGGCGAAGTGCTGAGAACTGAATCTTGAATTTTCGAGGGAAGACCTCGAATATAATGCTCGATTAAGCGGTAAACTGGGGTGAACAAGTTAGGGACCATTTGGTTCAACTCTAGAACCTCTTGTTGTAGGAAGTATGATCTCCCTCCTTTTGCTTCAATGAATGAAATTCATCTTCTAACTTTTTAATCTCACTTCTAGGACAGAATCGTCTCATCATGATTTCCCTTAACTCCTCCCACGTTAAGGCCATAGCATCTTCGATTCCCCTCTTACCCTTTTCAGTATTCCACCAGGTAAGAGCTACCCCAAATAGTCTCCCGGTTGCGTATCGTACCTTGCGATCCTCGGGACAATCGCAGTTGAGGAAGGTATTTTCCATTTCCTCGAACCAGTGGAGGAGAGCAGTGACACCTTCGGTCCCTTCAAATTTAGGAGGATCGCAAGACTTGAAATGTTTATATGAGCACTTTTTGGTAGAAGGGTTGCCGATGTTCTGGTTTCTTGCTGGGGAGGATTTGTGGCGAGAGCTTGTTGTACCTGAACCACAATGTCAGGAAGCACCGCGGCCATTTGTTTTGCGATTCGTGTGACCTTCCTGATCTTCTACCCCCTCGTTGTTGTCTAGCCGACATCTACAGGAACATACATAAGAAGATTGTGAGTTCATGGAGTCTTTTTAGGTGTCATGTGTCTTAAAGAAAATGAAAATAACATAAATATCAATAATGCAACTACATCCATAGGATGTCTTGGGTTTGCTCATGTTGGGCCTCAAATGTCCCCCATACCTTCACCTGTATAGTCATGTGGGCCCCCATGTCTATTGGCTTGGTAGGATTCACATTAGTATTGGCGATTTAACACTCGCATCACCCGAATGAAAACCACGAAATATGTTTACGAGATGTATGGTCGGAATGTGTCCAGGTGTAGACACAATGACAACTCAAAGTGGGGTTAGCTCACACGACGTTTGGTATAGCATGCTTTGGCCTAATAGGTACTTTGTACTCTCATCGTTAGTCCCAGGTAGGCAAACTGGTCCTTTATTTTGGATTTATACGAATACCAGCCTAGACAGGACGTTCCGACTACCGGTTTTTGTACCCTTCCAGTTACTACATGCCCGTCATGAGAACTCACTTTGATGTGATTTGAAAATACAAAAATCATTGTAAAAACAATCATGAAAATGATGTGATGTGTGCTTTCATGGATATGATATGTTATGAGAATATGATTCATGATAGGCATTATATAATAATATGTACTTATGAACATGCTTGCATAACATTGAATGTAACATTAAACGTAAAACATATAAACATCATGAATTTTGCATGTAACACACAAAAATCTTAAAAATTTCTAATCAACTATAGTATAGGCTCTAAGGGTCTAATAACCTATCCTATATCCCTATAGTTATGGCTCTGATACCAATCTGTCACACCCCGACCCGCAGCGGAATAAGAGTCGGGGCCTAATTGGGTTATCACCAAAGCTCATGATATTTACTAATATGTTTCATATTTATTAAAGTCAAAATTACATTCTCAATAATCCAAACATGTCCATACAAATACAAAGAAAAATAACCAACTAAACAATCCAAGCTCTAAACCAGTTTATTCTTCTAAGCCAATCCTATGTGTTTCTTGTTGTGGCTGGATCACCTGTATCATGTGTAAAAATGGGGGTTTTTGGGTCAACATAAGTTGGCGAGTGAACCTTGTTAGATAAACATTTATTATTGATTTCTTGTTATTTTTATCAAGGAAAAATTGTGCAATAGTCATATGCGAGCAAATGTAAATAATCAAACAATAGCAATAACAACCACAAACAATAACATACAATAACATATGAACTTGCATGAATATATAACATGAATGAAACTGTATATGTTGGCAACGTCACGTTCACGCTCATAATGTAATGGGGAACTGACGGCCTATGATGAATGTCTGTGCGATCAAGGCTCAATCAAACGGAGCCGATCGTATGTTGGCAACGCCAGGTTCACGCTCATAATGTAATGGGGAACTGCTCAACGCTCATAATGTAATGGGGAGCGGCGGCCTATGATATTGCATGTACTGAAAATAATAAATTAAATCTAAACAATAACCACACAAACAGTTGATACAAGCTGAATACACATTTGTTCATGATATGATGTATGCACAATGATTTAAATATAATAAATGGTAAGACACATAATACACCCCAAAAACGTGATTAAAACGGGGAATTTGTAGAGATTCACTCACATTGGGTGCGTTCGGTTGGAGATGATGAGATGCGCATGAGTTTGAAGGATTGAACAATGAGGATTAACTAACTAAATAATAACGGAAGGTATAGTAAATGAGTGGATTTTATTAATAATTTTAATAGGATTTTTAGATATATTTTTGTGAGTTTAAGGCTATTTCCTATCTTTAAAAACATTATTTTTAATTGATTTTTGAATTAAATTAAATAAATAAAAATATAAAAAAAATGTTGACTTTTGCGTTGACCATTGACCATTGACTGTTTGACTGTTTGACCGGTTCTATTGTGTGCATGTATGCGCCGGGCAGGACTCGAACCCGAGACCTCCCGTACGCGTGCACGCAGCTCTACCAACTGAGCTACATGTCTAACCCGAAACAATTCTGTTTTTAATTATATTTATATACTAATTCAGTTTATTCAAAATTCTTTTATTTTCAAAAAGATAAATCATCGAACCGGAGCGTGCAACAGGTCTCGAACCCGGGACCTGTGGGTTAGTGTTGCACACAGTCCACCGCTGGACTGTGTGTCTAACCTGGTTAATATACCGATTTTTATTATACTTAACAACTACCGTGAGTTAATCCGGTTCAGTTAGAAAAATAAAACATCTTTATTACAGAGCATACGTGTGTCAAGGATCGAACTCGCGGCGTGTGATATATGTGTGCACACAGTCCACCGCTGGACTGTGTGTCTAACCCGAGATAATATCCAAATTATATTAAACTTATAATCAACCTAACTTCGTCTTCTTCGTTACAGAATCACAGCCTACGATTACTCTATTGTTTCTTGTTTGATTCGATTGACAAACATTCAAAAGACTAAATGGAATGGCAGAGACGATTTTGGAAGTAAACATACCGGAGAAACGATTTATCTCAGAATTCCGGCAAGTCGTCGGCTCTGTTTTTTACGGATTTCGTCTGAGCGAACAGAGTAACAATTTTTATTAGCTAAAAGCGAAATTGAAGCACAGAACAAGAATTACCAGGAGGTTTAGAAGGCTATACCGTTTCACAGCGAGAATTGAGAATTTTCAGCAGTTTTCTGGCGAGAGTGAATTATCCGATATCGACGTCTGAAATTGATTCCGATTGGAATGTAATGATATTGCAGGCAATGTCATTTAAAGAATTCCAAGACTGTAAGGCTCTTCTAGATATGTTGGATGATGATGGTTATATCAGAAAATATCAGTTCTTTATAGAGAAGAAGTTCGAAGAGATGATTGATTGGTTTCTAAAGGTTAAATTAGAAATCAATACTAGGCCGTTGCCTGCATATGCCGAAAACAACAGAAAAGTGAGTCTGTTAGATTTATATTTAGCAGTAAAAAGAGAGGGTGGTCACCGGCGAGTGACTGATAATCACATGTGGGCGGTGATATCAAAAGATATAGGTCTTGATTACAATGATGGAGAATTGATGAGACATATGTACGCAATGTATCTGGACGTACTAGTTTACTACTACAAGATCAAATCCACTCAACAAATAGCAGCCGAGAAGGAAATCAATGAAGATGTCGGAGATAAGAGACGAACCAGAAGTATGGAGATGGACGAAGACACAATCGTGCAGTCGAGTGTAGAACGAGGAGGAGCAGCAGACGAGCATTATGTTTTTTTTTTGCTGGGAATGACTGCTATGGATTAAGGCGGCTAAAACAAAGAAAGAAATTCGATTTCAAAAGAGCTGAGAAGGCGGTGAACGAGGCTAACGAAAGCGTGCTAAAACACTCTCGGAAAGGAAATTAAGTTTATGGGGAGTGAACATTAGTGTTATAAACTTAATTTATTATATGTTATGTATTTGTATTCGAATTGTATAAGTTATGTACAAGTATCAATATGTTATTAGCGAACGGTTGTGTGGTTATTCGTTGGTGCCGTTTCAAACGGTTGGATTTCCCTCCAAAAGCCAACCGCCATCAACCGTCACTATATATATATTTTGACCGGCAATTATGTCCGGTATCAAGACATTATCATTAGATCTTTTCCTCTCAAATTTTCTACATTTTTCTTGGTCATCATGAATCCTAAGTCATCAACCATTTCCGCTGCAAATGTCTATGATACTCAACAATGTGGTATCAGAGCCACTTTCGGAAGAGAAGAGAATCCTGCAACGACGTCAACAACTCTGCCATGTATGCATTGCTCGAGCGAGAAGAAGGAAAGACGATGGTCGCAGAGGAAGTGTTATTATTGCAATCAACTAGGACATCAGATTGCATCTTGCAAGGCTAAAGAAGACGATGAAGCCACACACCTTATTCGCTTAGCGATTAACACATGAACACAATCACAGAAAGAAGATGATGATGACAATCAGAATGATTGGAGAACGGAATACATGGTGACCGGAACAGACGGGGGTTTCTGGTCTGAAATATGGTATGTTAGTAAATCATTCAAACGACACTATTCTGGAAACATAGGCATGTTCAAACGAATTAAAAAATTGTATGATGTTGAAACAAGGAATAGGAGTCGTTGAAATGATTACAGGATCTGAAAAAATCCATATTCAAAGTGTGTTTTATACACCAGATATAGATAGAAATGTTCTGAGTTTCACACAAGGCTATACTGTCAAGTTTTCTGGTGATCAATGCAAAATCTATCCAATATTCAGTATTCCAGTAATCAATAGAAAGGATGATATTTCTTGTTACACTAGAGAAGATGAAATCGGTAACAAAGAAAAAGAAGTGATGTTAAGTTCTGAAACCGAGTATGAAAAATTCAAGAATGAATACTTGAATCAATACTTCGAGAGTTTGAACTTATCAACGGAAGAGACCGATTGGAATGTAATGATATTGCAGGCAATGTCATTTAAAGAATTCCAAGACTGTAAGGCTCTTCTAGATATGTTGGATGATGATGGTTATATCAGAAAATATCAGTTCTTTATAGAGAAGAAGTTCGAAGAGATGATTGATTGGTTTCTAAGGTTAAATTAGAAATCAATATAGGCCGTTGCCTGCATATGCCGAAAACAACAGAAAAGTGAGTTTGTTAGATTTATATTTAGCAGTAAAAAGAGAGGGTGGTCACCGGCGAGTGACTGATAATCACATGTGGGCGGTGATATCAAAAGATATGGGTCTTGATTACAATGATGGAGAATTGATGAGACTTATGTACGCAATGTATCTGGACGTACTAGTTTACTACTACAAGATCAAATCCACTCAACAAATAGCAGCCGAGAAGGAAATCAATGAAAATGTCGGAGATAAGAGACGAACCAGAAGTATGGAGATGGTCGAAGACACAAGCGTGCAGTCGAGTGCAGAACGAGGAGGAGCAGCAGACGAGCATTATGTTTTTTTTGCTGGGAATGACTGGTATGGATTAAAGCGGCTAAAACAAAGAAAGAAATTCGATTTCAAAAGAGCTGAGAAGGCGGTGAACGAGGCTAACGAAAGCGTGCTAAAACACTCTCGGAAAGGAAATTAAGTTTATGGGGAGTGAATATTAATGTTTATAAACTTAATTTATTATATGTTATGTATTTGTATCGAATTATATAAGTTATGTACAAGTATCAATATGTTATTATCGAACGGTTGTGTGGTTATTCGTTGGTGCCGTTTCAAACGGTTGGATTTCCCTCCAAAAGCCAACCGCCATCAACCGTCACTATATATATATATTTTGGCCGGCAATTATGTCCGGTACCAAGACATTATCATTAGATCTTTGTCCTCTCAAATTTTCTACATTTTTCTTGATCATCATGAATCCTAAGTCATCAACCATTTCCGCTGCAAATGTCTATGATACTCAACAATGTGGTATCAGAGCCACTTTCGGAAGAGAAGAGAATCCTGCAACGACGTCAACAACTCTGCCATGTATGCATTGCTCGAGCGAGAAGAAGGAAAGACGATGGTCGCAGAGGAAGTGTTATTATTGCAATCAACTGGGACATCAGATTGCATCTTGCAAGGCTAAAGAAGACGATGAAGCCACACACCTTATTCGCTTAGCGATTAACACATGAACACAATCACAGAAAGAAGTATGATGATGAAAATCAGAATGATTGGAGAACGGAATACATGGTGACCGGAACAGACGGGGGTTTCTGGTGTGAAATTTGGTATGTTAGTAAATCATTCAAATGACACTATTCTGGAAACATAGGCATGTTCAAACGAATTAAAAAATTGTATGATGTTGAAACAAGGAATAGGAGTCGTTGAAATGATTACAGGATCTGAAAAAATCATATTCAAAGTGTGTTTTATACACCAGATATAGATAGAAATGTTCTGAGTTTCACACAAGGCTATAGTGTCAAGTTTTCTGGTGATCAATGCAAAATCTATCCAATATTCAGTATTCCAGTAATCAATAGAAAGGATGATATTTCTTGTTACACTAGAGAAGATGAAATCGGTAACAAAGAAAAAGAAGTGATGTTAAGTTCTGAAACCGAGTATAAAAAATTCAAGAATGAATACTTGAATCAATACTTCGAGAGTTTGAACATATCAACGGAAGAGCCCGATTGGAATGTAATGATATTGCAGGCAATGTCATTTAAAGAATTCCAAGACTGTAAGGCTCTTCTAGATATGTTAGGATGATGATGGTTATATCAGAAAATATCAGTTCTTTATAGAGAAGAAGTTCGAAGAGATGATTGATTGGTTTCTAAAGGTTAAATTAGAAACAATACTAGGCCGTTGCCTGCATATGCCGAAAACAACAAAGTGAGTCTGTTAGATTTATATTTAGCAGTAAAAAGAGAGGGTGGTCACCGGCGAGTGACTGATAATCACATGTGGGCGGTGATATCAAAAGATATGGGTCTTGATTACAATGATGGAGAATTGATGAGACTTATGTACGCAATGTATCTGGACGTACTAGTTTACTACTACAAGATCAAATCCACTCAACAAATAGCAGCCGAGAAGGAAATCAATGAAGATGTCGGAGATAAGAGACGAACCAGAAGTATGGAGATGGACGAAGACACAAGCGTGCAGTCGAGTGTAGAACGGGAGGAGCAACAGACGAGCATTATGTTTTTTTTCTGGGAATGACTGGTATGGATTAAAGCGGCTAAAACAAAGAAAGAAATTCGATTTCAAAAGAGTTTAGAAGGCGGTGAACGAGGCTAACGAAAGCATGCTAAAACACTCTCGGAAAGGAAATTAAGTTTATGGGGAGTGAATATTAGTGTTATAAACTTAATTTATTATATGTTATGTATTGTATTCGAATTGTATAAGTTATGTACAAGTATCAATATGTTATTATCGAACGGTTGTGTGGTTATTCGTTGGTGCCGTTTCAAACGGTTGGATTTCCCTCCAAAAGCCAACCGCCATCAACCGTCAATATATATATTTGGCCGGCAATTATGCCCTGTACCAAGACATTATCATTAGATCTTTTCCTCTCAAATTTTCTACATTTTTCTTGATCATCATGAATCCTAAGTCATCAACCATTTTCGCTGCAAGTGTCTGTGATACTCAACATTCTTTGTAATAATAAGCGAGCCTGCAGTTCGTTGGTAGTTCGACGAAGTCGTCTTAAATATTGTGTTTTGGTGATTATAAGATATTACGGATGTTTCTTCTACAGATGAAATTGCATGTTAAAATATTTTTAAATAATTTTTTTAAGTAAAATGAATCAAATAATAAAGGAAGATATTAGCTTTGAAAATAGATCTATTAACCAACTTTGTGTTGACCCAAAACAGTTTTACGCATGATACATGTACACGAGTATAAGGTAAAGTTGAAGACAAAGATACGTAGAACATGCCTTAATGAATTGGATCTTATTTTATATGGGTAAATATGTCTTGTATGATTTGTTTGTGATTCCATGTAAAGTGTGACAAATTTTAAATTGGATAATGTTTTGAATATTAAACTTATAATAGTGTCTTAAGCTAAGAACAATAATCATGCCCCGTAACATATTTGTTGCGGGTTAGGGTGTGACATTAAATATTGATAATATTTAAATCTATTCCATTAATGTATGTAAACATGAGGTTTCTAACACACTTGATATTAATTCATTCAAGAAAAGGTGTACACTTTTTTCTTTTCTTTTTTTTACATATACTTTTTTATTTATGATGCCTTTTAGTAGATATTTGTTTTTTTTATGTTTTATTAGAATAAGAAAGTCTTGGTTATTAGGCAACTTCTGCCATTTGCACTTATAAGATATGATATTATAATTATCGCAACTATTGTAAATCTCATGTCGAGGAAAACATATGAAGCGGTTGAAAAGGATGATTATTTAGGTGATGCTTCTCTGGTTTTAGAATATTGAGCAATTGTAGGATGCTTACGTTGTAACTTTAGTTGTACCTGACACTCGCGCCCCTTTATTAACATATTTTTTTTAACTATTGTTATATAAGTTCCGTTGTGTTTTTTGGCTGGTTTATATAAATCTATGATGCTATACTGATTAGAATATTGTGCAGTTGTAGGATGCTTAGGTTGTAACTTTCGTTGTACTTGAGTAAATAGCTTGATTTTTGTAGCATCGTGTTACCAGAACCAACTTCCAAAAAGCTATTTAGAATAACACCTCCATTTCATTTAATCACTTTTTAATCAAATTCTCTTTTAACCACATTTTATGTCAGGGAATAGTCAACGTAATGGCGAGATCGAAGGTTATGATACGCCTTGGCATGGATCGAAGGTTATGATAAGTTTATGAACAGGCAAGATACTCTTGGTGAATGATCTATCGCGTAATGTTGTCTTTGACCTACCATTTCGAATCACTAATTAGACAAACGGTCTTAGTATATTTGCATATATGTCTGGGGAGCAGTATTAGTATTTTATTGTGGTTATTGTGGGGTTGTAGAATTATTTTAATGTTTTTGCGCACGTATATGAAGAAAGTTTTATAATATAATTCTCTTTTAGACAAAAAATTAAAAATAAAATGCAGCCAAAGAAGCAGAAGGTGATGGACGCTGAACTAAATGTCAAAGGAACCGATGGAGGAGATACTAATAACAACAAAGTAGAAGGTGACGCGCAGATTGCGACTTTGAGTTCTTGCATTTATTAGAAAGATTTGAATAAAGGTACTACAATAAACTCCAAGCATAAAACTAGAGCTGGTAGAGGGGCAACAACTAATCCTGGAAGGTCTATTTAAGGGTGGGTGTGGATGATCACTTTATAATTTTCATTATTTTCGTGAGTTTATTTTTTTGCGATCGCCTTAAGAAACAATGATGAATTTAACATTTGTTTTTTTATTTACAGAAAAGAAGAGATAGGATAAATGGGAAATTGAAAGTTCTTACTGAACCTGATAGCAAATGGAACCAAAGTTGACATAAGTACAATGCTTAAAGAAGCTGTATAATATGTTAAATTCTTATATGTCAGATTAAGGTATATATGATTAATCAAGCTTTATCTTTTAACATACAATATATTTTGATGTAACAAAGATTGATTAGTGGATCTAAATTATGAACTATTAGGTGTTCTGTTTCTCAAGATTAAAGGAAACAATTAGGATAAAATTGTTTGTTTTTAAGGTTGTTGTTTGTGTAGTATCATGAGAAAAGTTTCATCTAATACCTTTTGATGATAACGCAAATAAAATGAATATTTAGAAGATGTCAAAATGGGCAGGTTAAAGATGTTGGGTTTTAAATAAAAAGATGTGATTTTTTGTTGTGTTGGGTCAAATGGGTTGCTCTGAAACACATTAATTACATTGTGAATAATATCAAATATGATACAAAATTTATGTTGTCAAAATACCTCTAAGTTCACATTTCAAAATTAGCTTTATTATTTCGCAAAACCTAGAAGTTCTTAGTTAAAAGTGTATAATGTCATGATAATGAGATATTTTTGAAGAATATTAAGGTGTTAGCTTTTGACATATAACCACTATCCTTTATAATTTTGATACGGAAGTTTGACTTTTAAAGTCAGCTTACACACATTTTGAAAAGAAAAATAATTGATATTGAACTTTCAATAATTAATATCTCTTCAACCAATTAATATATTTTTATCATCACATCGAACATTTTTACAAAATTTAAATGGTACAGCCTGTGAAGTTCACGGGTGATAACCTATTATTTATAAAGCAAACTCTTTTAATTAGTTTGGTTGGGCTACAAGTATTTTTTTTCTTTCTATTTTTAGTGTCTACGCATGGTATTTAAATAAAGAAGTTACAACAAAGAGACATTGGGACCATACAAAAAATATAATTTGAACTAGTGTAGCGATTTATAACATTATATCGTTTTCGATTTGTATTTGTATATGCGGATTTGTAGTCGTAACGATTATCATTTTTCATTATTACATGTAATGTATAATAATTTATTATAAGAACTATGTACAAATAATTTATTGCATCACTTTTAGTAGCTAAATCTGTATAATACACAAGTGAATGAACCGTGTTCCACTAATAGTGCATATGCTTGATCTCTATAATAATAATAATAATAATAATAATAATAATAATTAATAATAATAAAAATAATAATAATGTAAAATTAATCTTTCAATAATGAGTATTTCTTTGATCTATAATATACTTATTTCCTCACACACTGTACATTTTAAGTAAATGTTACATTTGTTCGTGTTCATTTTTTTATTCTTGCAATGGTTGCAATGTTGATTAAATATAGCATGAAAATGTTTTTAAACAAATTAAATTTTTAGTTGCCCTCAAAGTGCGTTATCCACAAATAGTTACTATATTAAGAGGAAACCATTAAAGTCACCAACCATACTTTATTGCTGTGAATTCCTATTTTGTAATTTCTATAGGTGTTTCCAACTCAAATTATAACATTTTTCGTTGTCACATGATAACTTTTTCATAACAGTTCATGTAATAGAAAAAAAGTCAATGTGGTTTCTACTAATTTGGTGGACACTCTGCAAAAATTGTTGTTTTTGTATTATGATTGGATATGTCACACCCCGACCCGCAGCGGAAATAAAAGTCGGGGCATGATTGGGTTACATCAAAGCTCATGACATTTACTATAAAGTTTCATATCTATTATTCCAATTTAAAAGAGGAATTACAATAAACATACAAGCACAACATGTTCTAAACACGACATTCATGAACTCTTTATTTTTCTTCTAAGGCAAATTCCTATGTGTTCCTTGTTTCAACCTGTTCACCTGTATCATGTGTAAAAATGGTTTTTGGGTCAACAAAAGTTGGCGAGTGAATCCTATAAAAACATTTGAACGAATTTGTTATATTGGTTATAAAAATGTGCATAACCACATATGAGTATACGTATATGTAAATTAAATCACAAACCACATAATATCAACAATGAACATATGAACATGATGAATGATGAACTTGAGATCAAGGCTCAATCAAACGGAGCCGTCTAATGAGGCACCTGATGCTCAACTCGTATTCTACGAGGAACTGATGGGCTTAAATGAATGGTTGCACTGAAATGATAAAATATAACCACACATAACCACAACAAACAAATATACACATTAGATCACATAATATCAACAATGAACATATGAACATGATGTATGATGAACTTGAGATCGAGGCTCAATCAAACGGAGCCTATCTAATGAGGCACCTAATGCTTGACTCGTATCCCACGAGGAACTGATGGGCCTAATGAATGATTTGCATGTAACTTGACGAAAATGTAAACACGCAATACAACAAATAACATTTACATCATACGTTAGATCATACGATGGTAATAGCACAAGTGTTAAATAAAAAGAAATTGTACGACACATGATACACCCCAAAACATGATTAAAAAGGGGAATTTGTAGAGATTCACTCACATTGGGTGCGAATTCTTGAGTGGTAATGAGAGCGCACGAGTTGTGGGTTTAACCGACAAAGGAGTACTAACTCGTGTTGAAGAACACTTTAGGAACTCAAGATAGGAGGCTTCAAAGGTTGGAAACAAGCTCCAAGAAGGATAGAAAGAAGAACTTCACACTTTGCTTTGAAGTGTTTTGAAGTGGTGTGAAAAAAATGGAAGAATCATGGGGTATTTATAGTATTTTAGGATTAAGGAGTTGATAACAAGTGTCCTCAAGTGTGGATTAGTGTCCTAACATGTGTCAACACCATATTAAGTGTGGCAAAGTGAGTGCTAGGTGTCAAAAATTGGAGATAGGTGGCAAACTTGGTGAAGAAGCAAAAATATTTATTATTTTTTTGACATTTTTGGCTCTTGGACTTGTATTTTCACTTGTTTGCCATTTTTAACCCCTTTAACCTAATATTTAGGTTATATAAAGGTGTTAAGACATGTGTAACTTGGATTATACCCGAAAATGTCGTGGATGTTGGTTCGTTCGGTTGTACGGTTACGCGTTTCGTAAAAATGCGTAAAACGCTTTAACGAACACGAAAATGATCGAAATTGTGCAACGATTCACATTTTTGCATTCTCATCAATAAAATACAAGATTTTATTGAATACAAAAATATTTGGAAATAAAACACAGGGTTTCATTGAATACAAAATTTTTGTAATTGTGCAATGATTGAAAAGACACAAATGTCACAGTATCCCCTACTTTTAGAAATTCCGTCCCGAAATTTAAGTAGTAGTTGTAACCGGAAAAAAAATGCGGCTACTTTTCCCGCATTGAGTCCTTGCGTTCTCAATTGAACTTAGATTCTCGTTTGACGCTAACAAAAGTTTGAATATCTTTTAACAGAAAACGGGGATGTGATGCTTGGATTGGACGAATACATACCCAGAGGAGTGTGAAATTTTGGTTTTTAATTGAGGCGGTAACGTTCCTAGTAAAGGTTGAACACCTTGCTACAGGAATCGCTTTTTGATGCCTAAGATGAGAAACGATGATACACAGAATTGATTGACTGGATATGATCGCATGCACAAGAGTTTTGGGAGATTTGATGTGTTGAAAGGATAAGGTTTATATCACAAAACAAAAACTTCAATCACAACGATATTAAAACCTACACGGAACTTCTCATAATCGCCTGACAATGCTTTTGATCCTTTGACAAGAATACTTATATATAGGAAGTACCAGCAGCATATCCACCATATTCTTGTCAAATTTTCATTGGCTTTGTCAGTAAGTTATGATTAGTTCTATGTGACTCTAAAATCTACAAAACAAACACAACAGCCAAAGTTTGAGTCTCAAATATGAAGGAATACATGACTGAATGACGACGGTACCTTTCTCGTTTGTTATGATGAACGGGTCAGTCTATGAAAAAGTGAGACACGACCCAACTTCTGTAAATGATGAGAACGAGATGTGTCGTGATGGATAATGATATTAAATCAACGAGTAAAGATATATGAAATAAAACAGTAATATCAATTTGCGTTAAGATTCTTGAATGCATAAATTACCAAGTTAAAACAGGGATACAAAGATTGAGAAAAAAAACGTTAAGAACTAGACGGTTGGAGTTGAGTCTTGACTCTTGGTAGTGGAGGGCTAGTTGGATTGTTCGTTCACACCATTATTGGCTTCAACCGGATTAACGTTGATGTTGTAGGCTCTTCCTATCACTGGTGGTGGTACTGGGTTTGCTTGATTTGCTTGGTTAACTGGGTTTGCTTGGGCTTGCGCGTTAATGATGTTAACCAACCTAGGGCACGCGTTTCTAAAATGGGTAGGGTCACCACAGTTAAAGCAAGCTCGAACATATGGAACTATAGGGTTTTGGGGTTGTTGGTAGGGTTGAATCATGTTTTGGGTAGGGGTGAAGCTTGGTTTTGAGGGGTACGACAAGTTTTGCTTAAATGACCATAACGCCCACAATTAGCACACAGTCGACAAGGTAGGGTAGTTGGATGGTGATAAAAACAGGTGTTGCCTTGAGGATGAGGTCCAATGTAAGGTTTCTTATTTGGGTAAGTATGGTTGCGTCTACTTGAGTGATTGGGATAACTTGGAGGGTTATGGCTTGTGGAGCTGGTTGATTGCCTTGGGTGACCACGAAATTTTGCCCATCTCGTTTTCTCTTAGAAGTGGGTTGAGATGAGGATTCGGTTTGGGTTGAGTTTGAGAATTTTCTAGGTGTCATGTGTCGTAAAAGAATGAAAAACAACATAAATATATGAAAACAACTTAACTACATCCATAGGATGTCTTGGGCTTGCTCATGTTTGGGCCTCCAAATGTTTCCCATACCATACCCTGTATAGTCATGTGGGCCCCCATGACTATTGGGCTTGGTAGGGTTCACATTGGTGTCGGCTGGTTAACACTCGCATCACCCGAATGAAAATCGTAAAACATGATTGCGAGATGTAAGGTCGGAGGGTGTCCAGGTGTAGACACAATGACAACTCAAAGTGGAGTTAGTTCACAAGACGTTTGGCATAGCATGCTTTGGCCTAATAGGTCCGTCGTACTCTCATCGTTAGTCGCCAGGTAGGCAAACTGGTCCTTTATTTTGGATTTATACGAATGCCAACCTAGACAGGACGTTTCGACTACCGGTACTCGTACCCTTTCAGTTACTACATGCCGTCGTAGAACTCACTTTGATAAGATTGAAAAATGAAAACATCACAAAATCTTGAATAAAGAGATATGAGAATGATTTAAATATGTGAGAATTGAAACGTGCGTGATGAATGTATATGTAAGAATGTTATGTTTGACAATATGTATAACTCACTAAGTATCACACAAATGATAGTGGAAGTGCTTGCATGCATTTGCGTGTGTAACAAATATGAAAACAAATAAACATCATGAGTTCGCATGTAACCACATAAGAAATTTAAAATCTAATCGACTATAGTATAGGCTCTAAGGGTCTAATAACCTATCCTATATCCCTATAGTCAAAAGCTCTGATACCAATTCTGTCACACCCCGACCCGCAGCGGAAATAAAAGTCGGGGCATGATTGGGTTATCATCAAAGCTCATGACATTTACTATAACGTTTCATATCTATTATTCCAATTTAAAAGAGGAATTACAATAAACATACAAGCACAACATGTTCTAAACACAACATTCATGAACTCTTTATTTTTTTTCTAAGGCAAATTCCTATGCGTTCTTTGTTTCAACCTGTTCACCTGTATCATGTGTAAAAATGGTTTTTGGGTCCACAAAAGTTGGCGAGTGAATCCTATAAAAAATTTGAACGAATTTGTTATATTGGTTATAAAAATGTGCATAACCACATATGAGTATACGTATATGTAAATTAAATCACAAACCATATAATATCAACAATGAACATATGAACATGATGAATGATGAACTTGAGATCAAGGCTCAATCAAAAGGAGCTGATCTAATGAGGCACCTGATGCTCAACTCGTATCCCACGAGGAACTGATGGGCCTTAAATGAATGATTGCACTGAATGATAAAATGTAACCACACATAACCACAACAAACAAATATACACATTAGAACACATAATATCAACAATGAACATATGAACATGATGAATGATGAACTTGAGATCAAGGCTCAATCAAACGGAGCCGATCTAATGAGGCACCTGATGCTCGACTCGTATCCCACGAGGAACTGATGGGCCTAATGAATGATTTGCACGTAACTTGACGAAAATGTAAACACGCAATACAACAAATAACATTTACATCACACGTTAGATCATACGATGGTAATAGCACAAGTGTTAAATAAAAAGAAATTGTACAACACATGATACACCCCAAAACATGATTAAAAAGGAGAATTTGTAGAGATTCACTCACATTGGGTGCGTATTCTTGAGTGGTAATGAGAGCGCACGAGTTGTGGGTTTAACCGGCAAAGGAGTACTAACTCGTGTTGAAGAACACTTTAGGAACTCAAGATAGGAGGCTTCCAAAGGTTGGAAACAAGCTCCAAGAAGGATAGAAAGAAGAACTTCACACTTTGCTTTGAAGTGTTTTGAAGTGATGTGAAAAAATGGAAGAATCATGGGGTATTTATAGTATTTTAGGATTAAGGAGGTAATGACAAGTGTCCTCAAGTGTGGATTAGTGTCCTAACATGTGTCAACACCATATTAAGTGTGGCAAAGTGAGTGCTAGGTGTCAAAAATTGGAGATAGGTGGCAAACTTGGTGAAGAAGCAAAACTATTTATTATTTTTTTGACATTTTTGGCCCTTGGACTTGTATTTTCACTTGTTTGCCATTTTTAACCCCTTTAACCTAATATTTAGGTTATATAAAGGTGTTAAGACATGTGTAACTTGGATTATACCCGAAAATGTTGTGGATGTCGGTTCGTTCGGTTGTACGGTTACGTGTTTCGCAAAAATGCGTAAAACGCTTTAACGAACACGAAAATGATCGAAATTGTGCAACGATTCACATTTTTGCATTATCATCAATAAAATACAAGATTTTATTGAATACAAAAATATTTGGAAATAAAACACAGGGTTTCATTGAATACGAAATTGTTTGTAATTGTGCCATGATTAGGGGTGCTAAACGGGTCGTGTTCGCGGGTTGGCGGGTTCAACCCGACCTGAACCCGAAAATTTTACACGAACTCGAACCCGACCTGAACCCGAAAATCGTATCATATATATGAACCCGAACACGACCTGAAGTTTTGTGGGTTGACCCGAACACGACCCGTTTAACCCGAATTTTTTATTTTTTTTCTAAAACTAATATATTAAAATTAAAAATTACTTAAAAAACACAAATTTATATAATAATATCATATTTAAATTATAAAAGCTATGTTAATTTCTCCTTTTAAGTTATAATCATGGCATAAAATACACGCCCCATTTAATTTATGAGATAAAATATATTGTAAAAAATATAATATAGTATAAATGTGTTAAACGGGTCAACCCGCCAACCTGACCAAGTTGACCCGAACCTGACCCGTAAACCTAAACGGATTCGCGTGTTCAACCCGAAACTGCCCGAACCAGTTTAGACGAAACCTAAACCCGCGAATTTCGTGTTAGGTTCGTGTCAGGTTTCCGGGTCGTGTCAGAAATTCACACCCCTAGCATTGATTGAAAAGACACATATGTCACAGGATAACTTAGGTAGTCGTTTTATTTTACATTTGTTGTAAACATAAATAAAATGGCCAATCCCGTGAGTATTCATGGGGGATAACATAGCATATATACATAGAAACAAGATCAGGAAAAACGGTTGTAAGTGTGAAAACGGTGAGAGCGGATCATGGTCGAACACGTGGCAGAGGCGCTAAATGATATGCAGGGGCAGGATTGTCATTGTTCACGTTCCCCTAAATAAGTCACGTTATATGCAACAGATATGGCGTTTTCTTCTTTATGCTTGTTTCAATGGCGTTTTTTCAAAGTAATATTTGAAAATGCCGTTTATGTTTCAATGGCCTTCTTCATATATCACTTTTTGTGCACAACATGTGATTTGGAAGGTACATTACAAACCATAGAAGATCGCATACACACATAAATGCCAAAGAAAAAGAACACTTTTCAGTAAATAAAATAGGTGAGGATAAACTCATACAGATTTTGCTCAATGAGATGGACAAAATCCTCACTTAAGAATTTTGTCCAACACATTGAGTGAAACTTTATTGAGAACAAAACTGAATCCAATAAATGACGTTTGCCATGTGTGGTTTTTGAACTTTCTGGCGTTTTAAATTGAATGATATTTAGTAATGATGGCGTTGTTTATATAAGACGTTTTTTGGTTCGTAGTTTAGGTGGGAATTTATTATAATAAATGTTAGTAATAAAGTTTCCGTCGTTTCAGTTACTATTTGTAGTTAGTGTTTGTTCAACTTTATCTGTTAAAGCTATAAGGCGTTCTATCATTAAGTTTGACCTTTTGTATGAATGGTGTTTTAGATAAAGATGGCAAAATACAAGTAATTAACTTTTGTAAGCCAAAATAATGTTATCGCGTTTTGAAACATGCATCACTTTTTGGGCAAAACATGTGATTAAAGGAAATTATTATAGTTTTTGTGTTTGGCATTTGTGGCATTTTAACTAATCAGAGAAATAAAGTATTTTATTAGCGGAAAAGTACACAACAAACCACAAAAAATAACACAAAAAAAGAAAAAATAAATTGAAACTCCTAGTCCAATTTCTCTTTTAAATCTTCAGTCATCGGGCTCTTCTTCTCATCAAAATCTTCACCGTCATCAGTCTCTTCTTCTTGAAGATTTTGTCCTCGGAACCTATAAATTCCTTAGATAGATGCCGATTCCTACACGGCTGGATGCTCGGCTCTAGATGAAGTTGATTCGTGGGTTTTTTTATTGTTGTTAAACATTCGTTTCTTCGTCTTCATCTTGATATTCATCGTTATCTTCTCATCCAAATCTTCACTGTCATCAGTCTCTTCTTCACTGAAGATTTTTGTCTATCTTATTCAGCAAAATGTTATTGAGTTAATCCTCATTTTAGAATGTTGTCCATCCCATTCAGTGAAACTTTATTGAGAACAAAACTGAATCTCTAAGAAACGACGTTTGCCATCTGTGGGTTTTAAACTTTTTGGCGTTATAAATTGGATGGTATTTAGTAAAATATAGTTGTTTGTTTTTGGTGTGACCAATGGAAGGTCCTAAGATGTTGTTTATATAGATTTTTTGGCGTGTAATTTAGGCGGGAATTTTTTATAATAAATGTTGTAATAAAGTTTCGTCGTATCAATTACTGTTTGTTCAGCTTTTATCTGTTAAAACATAAGGTGTCCCATCATTAAGTTTGGCGTTTTTGTATGAATGGCATTTTAGATAAAGAAGGAAAAATACAACGAATTAACTTTTTTCAGGTAATTTCTCATCCAAATTTTCACTTTCATCGGTCTCTTCTCCTTGAGGTTTTTGAAACCTCCATATGAACATGTCATGCAACAACGTCAATTTTAGGGTCATGTTTGTGTTCAAACATGTTGCATTGTTTAACTCATCTAGGAACCCAAGACTCTGTTTGGTCATGATGTTTTCAACCATGTAGTCTTCTTGCTCCCCGTTGTCACATACAACAGTCACTATGTAAGTGTCTTGATTAATATGGCGTTTCAGATAAATATGACATTTCATCTAGAAGGGACTCGTGTGTATGGCTTGTTGTTTAAGGCGGGAATTTTAATGGCGTTTTACTCATCATTTTGGCGTTTTGTATTACAGCAATAAAAAGACCATTTTACCCTTAATGAAGCGCGTGCACGTGAAAGTTGATGTTATTTACGAAAACGCCACCGCACCAATCTAATCCATAGATTGTTTTGATCCAACGGACGAGGGACGTTCTCACCGTTTTCACACTTATAGGTGTTTTCCCTAAATTCTGCCCCTATATATATATATATATATATATATATATATATATATATATAATGTGGTATAAAAAGTTATTAACGTTTAGAATACGAGGAAACTGAGAAAATAATGATAAGCTATATCAATTTTACTTCTCTACCCCTTTCTAGCTCTTGACAAAACTTTAAGTATGGTAAAATACAATTTTGACTCATGTGGTTTAGTCAATTTAACCGTTTCAACCTTAAAGTTAATCTAATAATATATTAGATCCGGATATTGCATTTTTTAACAGTTTTGGCTCTAATATTAACAATGTTAATTTTTTCTAATTAAATGTTAGGGTATTTTGCTTACCTTAAGAGTTGTTTTTATAATCTATAAAGTTATTTTAATATTAAAAGACTATTTTGTTATTACTCAAATTTTGTTATTTACGTATTATTATTTAATAAAACACTTTTAAAATATACAATTAAATACGTAGTTTCTTTAACATTTTTTTATTTTTTTATTAAACAACGTCTATATATTAATTTGTATTCAAAACCTCTCTTAAAAACGTTCATCTTTTTTAAAATCGTCCATTTTACATAGCCCGTTCTTAAATATTTTGTAAGTTTTATGATTATTATTTAATAGAATATGTTTTACTTGTATAAATAAAGATGTATTTTCCAAAACCGTTTATCTTTTATAAATGTCTTTTTTTAAATCGTTCATTTTTAAACTTATTTTAGATCATCCATCTTTTTTTTCAAATCTTTCAGGAACATAGTTCGTTCAAATTCGTTCACTTTTTAAACCTCTTAATTATTAAAATCGTTTACTTTTTAAACCTGTACATTTTCTAACATTTTGTTTTCTACAAACGACTATTTTTTAATCTTTGCTTCTTTAACTGTTTGTTTGTTTAAAATCGTTCGTTTTTCTGTTCCTTTGATTTTTACAATCATTCATTTTTTGAAGTTCTTTTTTATCCTAACGGCTATAAGTAAATTACATAATGCAAAGTTTAAAAAATGAAATTTTTTGAAAAGAATGTTTCTAAGCGGAATGGTTTAAAAAGAAACAATTCTAATAATGAACGATTTTAAATAACTAATTGTTAAAAAAAAAGTTTAAAACACAAACGATTATAAAGTGGTAATAAATGGACTATTAAAAAAGCTAACGACTTTAAGAAGAACGATTTTGATAAACTACCGGTTTAAAAACAAACTATTTAAAAAAAAGATACACAGTTTTAGACAACAACGTAAAACATAGAAAATAATAACTAAGTCAACTCATGACCCACACATTGCGACGTGGCCGTTAAACAAAAAAAGATAGGCGTAAAAGCGTGGAATCATATACACGCGTTGCAACATGTTAACTCACAAAATTTAGAATGAAGCGTAAAACATTATCGTAAAAAGAATAACTAAGTCAAAACGATATAAAACCCACTTAAAAAGAAATAAAAGAACTCTAACTTAAATAATAATAATAATAATAATAATAATAATAATAATAATAATAATAATAATAATAATAATAATTAAATAACTTATAAATATCAGGTTTATTAAAATTTAAACTAAAGCATAAGAATTATATTATATTTTTACTAATACTTTTAGAATAAACATTTATGTTATACCTAAACTGCACTTCATACATTTTATTAAGAAATCAGCTAAACGCAATATTTATGTTCATGTTTTGCTACAGAGTATATAAAAGACGATAAATTTCTTGGTTTAGTTACCTCACATGCAAAGCATGTGAAAGAATTTTGGTCTTTTTATTTATCCCTTTCAAAATAGTTTTTTTAAATAAACTACATAAAACCTAACTTTTACTTCACAAATATACCTGACTTTTTCTACAATACCCACCACCAGCACTATCATTATTGTAACATTTGTGTATTTCGGGTTTCGAAAACCCGCCCCCTTTTTATGAATCAAGTGCATTTATTTTACGTCATTCGGTTATGTATTTAATTAGGGTCAATATTTCAAAAAATTCATTTATTTAATAACGAAAAATCAATATTTTAAAAAATAAAATAATAACTAAATTTAATGAAATAATGTAATAATTGAATTAATAATTATATCTAATAAAAGATTTAATATAAAATGGTCAAAATAAATAAAAATTCAAGAAAAAAGGTGAACCGGGATCGAACCCGGGTTCCCACGCCTGTTCACACGCTACAAACACCACTGGTCTACATACACTTCTTGTGTTTAAACCCGCATAACAATATATATGTATACACCCACAAATCGGGAGGGAAAACCTGCAAGTATCACCGAATCCCTCATCACGCGCCTTTCCTTTTTTCGAATTATCCGACAGCTGCCCATGGTTATCTATGGCAAATTGGCAATCAAAAACGTGCCTACCATAACAATAGTCTTGCGAGACATAACCTGTCTATAAATACCGAATGAAATCCTCTATTCTAAACCGTTCACTTTGTATGTTCGCTGGAAAAACTCTGTCCACCGCCGGAACTTCACCGCCGAAAAAACGTGATCTTCCAATCCAGTCGATTCGATAGTTTCTCTTTCTTTTCCTGTAAATTCTATTTATTTTATCTGATTGTGCGATGTTTTATCAATTAAAATTAATAAGTTAATTTTGGGCGGGTACAGGTTTGTTTCATTTAGAATAAAGAAGATGATATACTATGCATATATAATATATAATTAAGCTTTCAGCCGGGTTAAGCACCCAGCCCAACTGGTTAGGCCGGGTGCAAACCAAACCTATAAGCGTAGGTTCGAAAATATAATTAAAACGCGTGATTTGTCGGGTTAGACACGCAGCCCAGTTGGTTGGGTTGGGTGCGTAGCATCACTAGGGTCATCGGTTCGAGTCCCCTGATTTACACCGGTCGAACCATTTAATTCCACTTTTAAATTTGATAATATTGAAGGAACTTAGTATGTGTATAAGAATAATTAAAATCAGGTTTCTTTCGGGTTAGACACGTAGCTCAGTTGAAAGAGCTGTGTGCACGCAACCGAGAGGTCTCAAGTTCGAATCTATACACACGCACGCCTACAACAAATCGGACCGGTCTGACAGTCCCCTGTCAGACTGACAAGTTTTTATTTTATTTTATTTATATATTTATTTTTTTATTTATATTTTTTTATGTTATTATTTTAATTTTATGGTTTCTATTAAATGGAAAATCAAATAAAAGGCTTAAAATATATAATTTCAAGGGTTTAGAATATCAATAAAACCCACAAAAAATAACCTAAAAATCTAAACAAAGGATTTTAACCTAAATATTAATTTATTCATTTATTGAGTTATCGCGTTATTATTTTTAGGTTAGTACTTTCTCATCGATTAAATTTCCAACTTGTGCGCTCTCTTTATCACTCAAGAATACGCACCCAATGTGAGTGAATCTCTACAAATTCCCCATTTTAATCACGTTTTTGGGTGTATGTGTCGTACCATTTCTTTCTTTTATTTAACACTTGTGCTAATATCATTTCGTGATCAAATGTGTATTGTTTGTTATGTGGTTATTATGTGGATACATTTTATCATTTCAGTGCAATCATTTCAGTAGGCCCATCAGTTCCTCGTGGGATACGGGTTGAGCATCAGGTGCCTCATTAAATCGGCTCCGTTTGATTGAGCCTTGATCTCTCATACATCATCCACTATGTCATATGTTCATTCAATGTGGTTTGTGATTTGTACATATATACATTTGTTCACATGTGATTTATGCACAATCTTATTTAAACAACAATAAATTCATTTACTTAAATGTTTTATCAAGGTTCACTCGCCAACTTTTGTTGACCCAAATTTCTTTTGTTTTACGCATGATACAGGTGATTAAGTTGAGGAAAGAAACACCTAGGATAGCCTTAGAAGAACAATCAAGTTATTTCGTTCGAACAATCATTTGGTTTATCATTTGTGTTTGTATGAAATTTTGTGTTGGATATTTGAATTTAATTTGAATTTAATAAATATCAAACTTGTTAGTAAATATCATGAGCTTTGGTGATAACCCAAACATGCCCCGACTTTTATTCCGCTGCGGGTCGGGGTGTGACAAATTGGTATCAGAGCTTGTGACTATATGGATATAGGATAGGTTATAGACCCTTAGAGCCTATACTATAGTTGATTAGATTTTTTATTGTTTATGTGTTACATGCAAAATTCATGATGTTTATATGTTTCATGTTTCACACACAATATTATGCAAGCACTCTCACAAGTACATGTTAAATTGCAATGCTCATCATAGTTCATATCCTCATAACATATCATATATATGAAAGCACACACTACACGATTTCACAATTTCCATGACTTCTTTTCAATTTTGCAATGTTTTCATAATTTTCAAATCACATCAAAGTGAGTTTTCATGACGGGCATGTAGTAACTGGAAGGGTACTAGTACCGGTAGTCGGAACGTCCTGTCTAGGCTTGGCATTCGTATAAATCCAAAATAAAGGACCAGTTTGTCTACCTGGGGACTAACGACGAGAGTATGAAGAACCTATTAGGCCAAAGCATGCTATACCATGTAACATTTGTCAAAAACGGGTTTCCAAAACCCGCTCCGTTTTGTAATCGAATATCAAGTTATAAATGTCACGTTGTGTATTTATGGTTATTTTGATTTTTAATGATACATAATTAATAAACAAACTAAACTATAAAAATTATTTTTGATAAAAAGTGAAAACAAAATAAATAAAAATAAAATGTTGCTGCCGGGACTCGAACCCGGGTCAGCCGGAACCTAAATCCAAAGACTTAACACACACCCACATCACCACTCCGCCACTTGTTGTTTTCTGTCATCTCTAGGAAACAAATAACTCTTATACACAAATATAGTTAAACCGGTTGCGCCAACTCAGAAACCGAAATCGGCAATTCAACCGTCTAATCGTTTGATTAATCGCACATTCAGGTTTATAACCGATGCACCGACGATTTTAATCAATTCGGATTTGAATGAACATCAATTTTTATCATCATCGGTTTTTATAACCGAAAATAATCAAAGTCCAAATTACTTCAATCAAAACCCTTCTCGCGACTCAGAGACATCAGGCAAACCTTCCATTTTACTTTCATCATACTTTTAGTCCATCAGAACGCTTAAATCAACTCGCCGGAAATTTCTGCAAGTTCGCCTGAAAACCGTATTTGTCCTCAAATCGGTAAGTTCTTCAATACCATCATAGTCTAACAGTTGTTAAGCCATTTCTAACTCAAACCCTCCAATTTAAATCAAATTCAGACGTCGGCATCGGATAATTTTTGCTCGTCGGAAAACTTCTGAAAATCCGTATCTTCGCCTGTGAAACGGTAAGGACCTTCAAACACACTGATAACGTTTGTTTAGCACTTCAATTTCATGATTAGCTAATCAAAATGATTAATTGAATTGCTCAGTTGAAGTCCTTAAAAACAGAGACCGACGCCTTGCCGGAACTCTGTAATCAATCGTTCACCGGTATGTTTTTCCTCTAATTATCATCCCTGCTATCTTTTATCAGTCTGTGTAATGCTTAACAATCGAATTAACAAGATTTAATGGTGTAATCTGCTGTCGGTAAAAATCCAACGAAGAAGATGAACTTTGATAATACTATAAGTATAATTAAAATTGGTGTTTTAAACGGGTTAGACACACAGTCCAGCGGTGGACTGTGTGCAAATAATACGCACATGTCACGAGTTCGATCCCTGATACACGCTCCCTCTAAGTAATAAAATGCCTTTTTGATTAAAGCTGAACCGGGTTAACCCCGTTAGTTGTTAAGTATAATAAAAACCGAGATATTAACCAGGTTAGACACACAGTCCAGCGGTGGACTGTGTGCAACACTAAGTCGCACGTCACGTGTTCGAGTCTGGTTAACGGCACCGGTTCGATGATTTAAAATCTTTTTCTAAAAAAAAAATGAATTTTGAATAAATCGAATTAGTATATAAATATAATTAAAAACAAGATTATTTCGGGTTAGACACGTAGCTCAGTTGGTAGAGCTGCGTGCACGCGTACGGGAGGTCTCGGGTTCGAGTCTCACCCAGCGCATACTTGTACACTGACCGAACCGGTCAACAGGTCAACAAGTCAACGGTCAACGGTCAACGGTCAACACAAAAACAAACAATTTTTTTATATTTTTATTTATTTGATTTAATTTAAAAATCAATTAAAAATACTTACAATAATATTTTTAAAGATAGAAAATAGCCTTAAACTCACAAAAATATATCTAAAAATCCCATTAAAATCCTTAATAAAATCCACTCATTTATTATATTTTTCCGTTATTATTTAGGTTAGTAATTCTCGTTGTTCAAATCTCCCGACTCGTGCGCATCTCATCATCTCCATTCAAATGCACCCAATGTGAGTGAATCTTTACAAATTCCCCGTCTTAATCACGTTTTGGGGTGTATCATGTGTCTTGCTATATATTATATTTAAATCTTTGTGCATACATCATATCATGAACATGTGTATTCAGTTTGTTTCAGCTGTTGCGTGGTTATCGTTAGATGCAATTTCATAGGCCGCCGCTCCCCATTACATTATGAGCGTTGAGCATGTTCCCCATTACATTATGAGCGTGAACCTGGCGTGCCCATATACGATCGGCTCCGTTTGATTGAGCCTTGATCTCACAGACATTTTTTTTCATTTTCAGTACATGCAATACGATCGGCTCCGTTTGATTGAGCCTTGATCGCACAGTTTCATTCATGTTATTTATCGTATGATGTTCGTATGTTAATGTATGCTATCATGTGTTATTGTATGTTATAGTTGTGATTGCTATTGCTATTGCTTGGTTATTTACATTTGCTCATTTATGATTATGCACAATTTTTCATTGATAAACTAATAAGTAAATCAATAATAAATGTTTATCTAACAAGGTTCACTCGCCAACTTATGTTGACCTAAAAACCCCCATTTTTTTACACATGATACAGGTGAACCAGCTGCAGCCAGAAACACATAGGATTGGACTAGAAGAATAAAATGATTTAGAGTTTGGGATTGTTATGTTTGGTTTATTTTCTTTGTATTGTATGGACATGTTTGGATATTTGGAAATGTAACTTTGACTTTAATAAATATGAAACATATTAGTAAATATCATGAGCTTTGGTGATAACCCAATTATGCCCCGACTCTTATTCCGTTGCGGGTCGGGGTGTGACATACCAAACGTCGTGTGAACTAATCCCACTCTGAGTTGTCATTATGTCTACACCTGGACACCCTCCGACCTTACATCTCGCAATAATGTTTTACGATTTTCATTCGGGTGATGCGAGTGTTAACCAGCCGACACCAATGTGAACCCTACCAAGCCCAATAGTCATGGGGGCCCACATGACTATACAGGCTATGGTATAGGAGACATTTGGAGTCCCAAACATGAGCAAGCCCAAGACATCCAATGGATGTAGTTAAGTTACTTTCAATTATTTATAAATGTTGTTTTCATTCCTTTTTACGACACATGACACCTAGAAAATTCTCAAACTCACAATCTCCCTACATATATTCCTGTAGATGTCTGCTAGGCAATTGTGAGGAGGTAGAAGGTTAGGAAAGTCGAGCGAGCGCTTGGCCACGCAAATTGCTCAACAAATGGCCGTAGTACTTTCTGACATCGTACTACAAGCGCAACAAGCTCTCGCCGCAAACCCCATTAACCCTCCAAACCAAGAAGGCCAAAACGTTACCAACCCTCCTCCAAAAACCACTAAATGCACCTACAAACACTTCAAGTCCTGGGATCCCCCAAAATATGAAGGGACTGAGGGTGTCACCGCTCTCCTCCACTGGTTTGAGGAGATGGAAAACACCTTTCTCAAATGCGATTGTCCTGAGGATCGTAAGGTACGTTACACAACTGGAAGATTGTTTGGGGTAGCCCTTACCTGGTGGAACACGGAGAAAGGTAAGCGGGGTGTGGAAGATGCCATGGCCTTATCATGGGAGGAATTGAGGGAAATTATGACAAGACGCTTCTGTCCTAGGAGCGAGATCAAAAAGCTTGAAGATCAATTCTATTCTCTAAAGCAAAAGGAAGGGGATCACACCTCCTACAACAAGAGGTTTCTTGAATTAAACCAGATGGTTCCCAATCTGTTCACCCCATTATACCGCTTAATCAAGCACTACATTCGAGGCCTCCCCTCGAAAATCCAAGATTCGGTTTTAAGCATTTCTCCTGCAACACTCGAAGCCGTAATGGAGTTAGCTACGGAACTTACTGAGAATCGCATTCGAAATGGCGATTTTAAAGAGGAAAAGAGGAAAATGCTCTTTGAGACCCCAACTCCAACCCACTCCGGTTCATCCTTGAAGTTTGCTGGTAAGAGGAAGCGAAATGGCAAGAACTTTGCTGTCACCCAAACCAACCCTCCCAACACTGCTGCTCCAATCACCCAAGTCGCTCCTCCAGCCACACCATTCAAAAGGCCATACACTGGCCCACACCCAAAGTGTAACCGCTGTCAATACCATCACCCACCTGAGAACCCTTGCCAACATTGCATAGTTGTGGTCGTGCTGGTCACACTATCCAAACCTGTCGTACACTTCAGCGATCAAACCGCAATCAACCTCCAACCCAAACACAAAACCAGATGGTGGGTCAAGCCCAACAACCCTTACTTCTACCACCTGCTCAACCCATGGCCCAACCCTACTACCAACCCAACTATCCCATGATGCAACCCATAAGAGCTTGTTTTAATTGTGGCGACCCAAACCACTTCAGGAATACTTGCCCACGGCTGGTAAACATCATCAATGCCCAAGCAAACCGCGTGAACCAAGCTAACCAAGCTCCTCCACCTGCTAGAGGAAAGGCTTTCAATATCAACGCAAACCAAGCAAGGGCAGACAACAATGTGGTCAACGGTACATTTCTCGTAAATGGTAGTTATGCATCCATATTATTCGATACTGGTGCGGATAAGAGCTTTGTATCCCTAGAATTCGAATCTATTCTCGACCTACCTCGTGTTAGTCTCGCTGAATCTCTCACGGTGGAAGTTGCTGACGGAGAACCCATTTCGTTAAATTCTATCATACGTGATTGCACTCTTACCCTGAATGATCACGACTTCTCGATTGACCTCATTCCTATGAATTTGGGAAGTTTTGATGTTATCATCGGTATGGACTGGCTCAGCCAGCATCACGCCGAAGTGGTGTGCCATGAAAAGTTCATTCGTATTCCTCTCGCCAATGGCCAGACTCTACGTATCTTTGGAGAAACTCCTTCGAAAGGGCTCAAATTGATGTCCTGCCTTCAAGCTCGAAAATATCTTCGCAAGGATTACGTCGCATTTCTAGCCCACATCGTCACAAAGGAAGGAAAAGAAAGGAAGCTCGAAGATATACAAATCGTGAAAAAATTTCCGCAAGTTTTTCCCGACGACGTTTCAGGACTTCCTCCTGTGCGAGAAGTCGAATTTCGAATTGATCTTGTGCCTGGCGCTACACCAGTCGTAAAAATCCTTATAGGTTAGCCCCGTCCGAAAAGCAAGAGTTGGCCAGTCAGCTGCAAGAGATGACTGACAAAGGATTCATACGTCCTAGCTCGTCGCCTTGGGGTGCGCCTGTTCTTTTTGTGAAGAAGAAGGATGGAACGTTTCGAATGTGCATTGACTATAGAGAACTCAACAAGTTGACTGTTAAGAATCGCTATCCATTGCCTCGTATTGATGACCTTCTAGACCAACTTCAAGGCGCCATATGTTTTTCCAAAATCGACTACGAGTTCATGGTGATGCCTTTCGGATTAACCAACGCACCCGCTGTCTTTATGGATTTAATGAATAGGGTATGCAAACCCTATCTCGACCGTTTTGTCATAGTCTTCATCGACGATATCCTTATCTACTCCAAATCAAAATCCGGTCATGAGCGGCATCTTCGACTCATTCTTACACTCTTAAGGACTGAAAAGCTTTACGCTAAGTTCTCAAAATGCGAATTCTGGTTAAGAGAGGTACAATTCCTTGGTCATGTCGTCATTGACAAAGGGATTCATGTCGATCCTTCGAAAATCAAGGCAGTACAAGAATGGCAAGCGCCACGTACCCTACCGAAGTTAGGTCATTTCTTGGTTTGGCTGGTTATTACCGACGCTTCATTGCCAATTTCTCCCGTATCGCCGTTCCGCTCATGGCCTTGACTCACAAGGGAAAACCCTTCATTTGGGGACCTAAGCAAGAGGAGGCCTTCCAAACTTTAAAGCAAAGGCTTTGTGACGCACCTATCCTTACCCTCCCTGAGGGTTGCGATGACTTTGTGGTTTATTGCGATGCATCAGAGCAAGGTTTAGGTTGTGTACTCATGCAAAGAGGAAAGGTGATAGCCTATGCCTCTAGGCAACTCAAAGTACATGAGAAGAATTACACCACCCACGACCTAGAACTTGGAGCCGTCGTGTTTGCTCTCAAGATAATGGAGACATTATCTCTACGGTACCAAGTGTGAAATATACACTGACCACAAGAGTCTCCAACATATCTTCAATCTAAAAGAGTTGAATATGAGGCAGCGAAGATGGGTTGAACTTCTCAACGATTACGACTGTGAGATTCGGTATCATCCTGGCAAGGCAAACGTGGTGGCTGATGCGCTCAGTCGTAAGGGTTATGCGAACTCTATTAATCTTCTATGTTCACAAATTGTAACCGATATCAAAGATCGAATACGGGCAGCTCAACATATCTCTGTAACGGAAAATGACGTACGCGATGAGCTGTCATGTGGAGCCGAACTAAAATTTGAAACCAAATCCGATGGTGTTCTATACTATTTAAACCGTATTTGGATTCCCGATCGCGACAACCTTCATGATTTCCCTCATGAATGAGGCACACAAAACACGATACGCTGTACATCCAGGAGCCGATAAGATGTATCAAGACCTACGATACACCTACTGGTGGCCTGGCATGAAAAAGGATATCGTTGTTTTTGTTTCCAAATGCCTTACATGCTCCAAAGTAAAAGCTGAACACCAGAGACCTTCAGGACTTCTGGTCCAACCCGAAATACCTGTATGGAAGTGGGAAAACATAACCATGGACTTCATTACCAGGTTACCTCGCACCTCCAGTGGGTATGACACTATATGGGTGATCACTTCATTCCGATTCGCGAGGACTTCAAGAATGAAAAGTTAGCTCGTATTTACATCAGCAAAATCGTAAGCCGTCATGGTGTACCTTTGAGCATCATTTCAGACCGTGATGGTCGTTCACTTCACGCACATGGCGAGCCGTGCAAACTGCTTTGGGTACACGTTTAGACCTCAATACCGCCTTTCACCCTCAGACTGATGGTCAATCTGAGCGCACCATCCAAACCCTCGAAGACATGCTTCGAGCGTGTGTCATAGACTTCAAAGGGAATTGGGACGCTCATCTACCGTTAGTCGAGTTTTCGTACAACAATAGCTATCATTCAAGTATCGGGATGGCTCCTTTCGAAGCTTTATATGGTCGTAAATGCCGATCTCCAGTATGTTGGCACGAAATTGGTGAAGCGCAAATCACCGGACTTGAATTGATTCAAGAAACAACCGACAAAATCATTGAAATTCGAAACAATCTTCTAGCGGCTCAAAGTCGTCAAAAGATTTATGCAGACAAACGACGAAAGCCCTTGGAGTTTGGCGTTGGTGATCAAGTACTTTTGAAAGTATCACCATGGAAGGGAGTGGTTCGTTTTGGCCAGAAGGGCAAGCTAGCACCACGCTACATAGGACCTTTCAAGATACTCGAAAGAGTAGGTCCTGTAGCATACAAGCTTGACCTACCAGAAGAACTTAACAGAATTCACCCCACGTTCCATGTATCAAACTTGAAAAAGTGCTTCGCTGACGAAAATCTCCATATCCCTCTAGAAGACATTCAAGTTGATGAGTCAATGCACTTCGTTGAAAGACCAGTGGAAATCATGGATTTCAGTGAGAAGCGTTTAAGGCGAAGTCGTATTCTAATCGTCAGGGTGCGTTGGGAGTCAAGACGAGGACCCGAGCTTACTTGGGAACGTGAAGACTCAATGCGTGAAAAGTACCCGCATCTCTTCCCAGTTACAACTACTACTTAAATTTCGGGACGAAATTTCTAAAGGTAGGGGATATTGTAACATTTGTGTATTTCGGGTTTCGAAAATCCGCCCCCTTTTTATGAATCAAGTGCATTTATTTTACGTCATTCGGTTATGTATTTAATTAGGGTCAATATTTCAAAAAAATTCATTTATTTAATAACGAAAAATCAATATTTAAAAAATAAAATAATAACTAAATTTAATGAAATAATGTAATAATTGAATTAATAATTATATCTAATAAAAGATTTAATATAAAATGGTCAAAATAAATAAAAATTCAAGAAAAAAGGTGAACCGGGATCGAACCCGGGTTCCCACGCCTGTTCACACGCTACAAACACCACTGGTCTACACACACTTCTTGTGTTTAAACCCGCATAACAATATATATGTATACACCCACAAACCGGGCGGGAAAACCTGCAAGTATCACCGAATCCCTCATCACGCGCCTTTCCTTTTTTCGAATTATCTGACAGCTGCACATGGTTATCTATGGCAAATTGGCAATAAAAGACGCGCCTACCATAACAATAGTCTTGCGAGACATAACCTATCTATAAATACCGAATGAAATCCTCCATTCTAAATGATTCACTTTGTCTGTTCGCTGGAAAAACTCTGCCCACCGCCGGAACTTCACCGCCAAAACGTGATCTTCCAATCCAGTCGATTCGGTAGTTTCTCTTTCTTTTCCTATAAATTCTATTTATTTTACCTGATTGTGCGATGTTTTATCAAAATTAAAATAAGTTAATTTTGGGTTGGTACAGGTTTATTTCATTCAGAATAAAGAAGATGATATACTATGCTTATATATATATATATATATATATATATATTATAATTAAGCTTTCAGCCGGGTTAAGCACCCAGCCCAACTGGTTGGGCCGGGTACAAACCAAACCTATAAGCACAGGTTCGAAACCCCTCCCCTTCCCCACACTGGCTCGGTTGATTAAATTTTGTTTAAAAAAAAACCATCATTTCTGTGCAGAACTAGTTAGTATACAAATATAATTAAAATGCGTGATTTGTCGGGTTAGACACCCAGCCCAGTTGGTTGGGTTGGGTGCGTAGCATCACTAGGGTCATCGGTTCGAGTCCCCTGATTTACACCGGTCGAACCATTTTATTCCATTTTTAAATTTGATAAAATTGAAGGAACTTAGTATGTGTATAAGAATAATTAAAATCAGGTTTCTTTCGGGTTAGACATGTAACATCCGTCAAAAACCGGATTTACCAAACCCGCTCCGTTTATTAACCGAACAATCAGTTAAAAATTTCGTTGCGTATTTAATGCCCAAATTATTTTTAAACGATACATAATTAATAAGTATATTGGAATATATAATTTATATTTGAAAAAGTATTAAAAATAATGAAATAAAAATAAATCAATGTTGTCGGGTTTCGAACCCGGGTCAGCCAGAATCAACAAACACCTTAACTTCCAACCATCCAACCACTCTGCCACTTGTGTTTCTTGTTCATTATTGGAAACAATTAATACATAACATAAGTCTCGAATTCAAAACCGACGCGCCTAATCGCAGTCGTCGGAAATCCCGACGATTTCGCCGAGATTGGACGGTTTCTTCAGTTTTAACCGAAGCCTTAACTACTACATCGGTTATAACCGACGTCTGAACCCGCGACGCAAGTCATAACCGCCGGAAAACTTATTGACCGACGAATTAAGACGGAAAACGGACTAAATTCGTCGATGTCCTGCCCTATAAATACCCCCTCTAACCTCTGTTAGCTTTTTCGCTCACAATCACACTCTTTCCCGACGTAAATTCACTCGCCGGAGAATTTCTGCAACTCGCCGAAAAACCGAGCCTTTCACCTCTGAGCCTTACTGAACACCCAGAGCTCATACCGAAGCCACCCACACTCATCTCAAACTCCCTGAAGACCCTCTGCCGCAAGACACACGTCGCCGGAATAACCTGCTGACATCGGAGCTTCGCCGGCGAAACAGAGGAGCCACTGTTCGGTATATCTTACACTCAATCTCTCGTTCTTTTTATTAATCTCACATCTAATTAATCACAAGACACTAACGAACTTGATTAAATCTTCGAACCAGTCGGACTTCCGTTTCTGGTTAAGTTTAACGAAGAAGACGGAGTTTTCAGTTGTATATATGTTTAATTAAAATCAAGATATATCTCGGGTTAGACACACAGTCCAGCGGTGGACTGTGTGCAAATAAAACACGCTTACGTCCCGAGTTCGATTCTTGTCCCACGCACACTCGCCTTAATAAAAATGTTTCTTTTTTTTTACCGAACCGGATTCACTGCAATAGATGTTAAGTTTAATAAAAACCGGAAAAATAACCAAGATAGACACACAGTCTAGTGGTGGACTGTGTGAACGTTTAAACCACATGTCACGAGTTCGAGTCCAGACTACTGCACCGGTCCGGACAATTATCAAACTTTTTATTTAAAGCAGAAACGAGATTATTTAGTTTGTATATAAGTATTATAAAAATCAGATTATTTAACAAGTTAGACACACAGTCCAGCGGTGGACTGTGTGTTAATCTAACCCACAGGTCCCGGGTTCGAGACCTGTGGAGAGCACCGAGCGAGACATTTAAAATCGTTTTTAAAACAAATGATTTTCGGATTAATTCAGTTAGTATATAAATATAATTAAAAACAGAGATATTTCGGGTTAGACACGTAGCTCAGTTGGTAGAGCTGCGTGCACGCGAACGGGAGGTCTCGGGTTCGAGCCTCACCCGGCGCACATACAATAAAACCGGTCAACAAAGTCAACGGTCAACAAGTCAACAGTCAAAAAGTCAACATTTTTTTATCATTTTTTTTATTTATTTTATTTAAAAATCAATTAAAAATACTTAAAAATAACATTTTTAAGGTTAGAAAATAGCCTTAAACTCACAAAAATATATCCAACAATCCTACTAAAATTGATTAATAAAATCCGCTTACTTACCGAACCATTATGCCATTATCTAGGTTAGTTTCACTCGTGGTTAAAACCAACTTCGTGCGTATTCAACATCATCAACCGAACGCACCCAATGTGAGTGAATCTTACAACTCCCCTTTTTAATTACACGTTTTGGGGTGTGTCATGTGTCACTAAAATTAACTCGTTTATTTAAACTTGTGCCATACCATATTGTGATCTAAACTTAGATTGTATATATTGTTTGTAGTTATGTATTTCATATTGTCAAGTTATATGCAATTCATTCATTAGGCCCATCAGTTCCTCGTGGGAGACGAGTTGAGCAACGCGTGCCTCAAAACAAATCCATTATTGTTCGTGTGTGCATTATTTAATATTAAATGATTGGTGAATAAGTTTACATCTATTTTTACTCATGTGTGGTTGTGCACTTTCTTTTATAATCAATTCAATAAACTTGTTCAAATGTTTTTCATAGGATTCACTCGCCAACTTTTTGTTATCCAAAAACCATTTTTACACATGATACAGGTGAACAGGATGAAGCAAGGAAAACATAGGAAATGCCTTAGAAGAAAACAATGAAGTCTAGAATGATGTTTAGGACATGATGTAATTATGATTGTATATTTCCCATTAAAATGTATTAATGAATATGAAACGTTATAATAAATGTCATGAGCTTTGATGATAACCCAATCATGCCCCGATCACCTTTTTCCGCTGCGGGTCGCGATGTGACAAGACACGTAGCTCAGTTGGAAGAGCTGCGTGCACGCAACCGAGAGGTCTCAAGTTCGAATCTATACACACGCACGCCTACAACACATCGGACCGGTCTGACAGTCGCCTGTCAGACTGACAAGTTTTTTTTATTTTATTTATTTATTTATTTATTTATTTTTATTTTTTTATGTTAGTTTTTAATTTTATGGTTTCTATTAAATGGAAAATCAAATAAAAAGCTTAAAATATATAATTTCAAGGGTTTAGAATATCAATAAAACCCACAAAAAATAACCTAAAAATCTAAACAAATGATTTTAACCTAAATATTAATTTATTCATTTATTGAGTTATCGCGTTATTATTTTTAGGTTAATACTTTCTCATCGATTAAATTTCCAACTCGTGCGCTCTCTTTACCACTCAAGAATACGCACCCAAGGTGAGTGAATCTCTACAAATTCCTCATTTTAATCACGTTTTGTGGTGTATCATGTGTCGTACCATTTCTTTATTTTATTTATCACTTGTGCTAATATTATTTCGTGATCAAATGTGTATTGTTTGTTATGTGGTTATTATGTGGATACATTTTATCATTTCAGTGCAATCATTTCATTAGGCCCATCAGTTCCTCGTGGAATACGGGTTGAGCATTAGGTGCCTCATTAGATCGGCTCCGTTTGATTGAGCCTTGATCTCTCATACATCATCCACTATGTCATATGTTATTCAATGTGGTTTGTGATTTGTTACATATATACATTTGTTCACATGTGATTTATGCACAATCTTATTTAAACAACAATAAATTCATTTACTTAAATGTTTTATCAAGGTTCACTCGCCAACTTTTTTGACCTAAATTTCTTCTGTTTTACGCATGATACAGGTGATCAAGTTGAGAAAAGAAACACCTAGGATGACCTTAGAAGAATAATCAAGTTATTTCGTTGGAACAATCATTTGGTTTATTATTTGTGTTTGTATGAAATTTTGTGTTGGATATTTGAATCTAATTTGAATTTAATAAATATGAAACTTGTTAGTAAATATCATAAGCTTTGGTGATAACCCAAACATGTCCCGACTTTTATTCCGCTGCGGGTCAGGGTGTGAGTGATGGATTATGATGATGTAAATCGTCAGCAGTGGTGTGAGTGTGTGGAAGATCACCGGAGAGAAATTGCTCATTCAGGTTTGACTATGGGTTTTACTTTAAGGGAAGAAAAGTAAAAGCTATTAATATTCTAAAGGAACAAATGAAAGCTAGGAAAGAAATGAAAAATTAGGAGTACAAAACACAATAAAATTGAATAATAGATGTGTGAGGAAAAATATTTGTCATAATTAATGCTTAGTTGATATATCTTCGACATGAGTTTAAAGTCGAGTTCTTCTAGATGACCTTATTTCAAAGAAAAGTGTGATACTCAAATTAAAAATCAACGTTGCTTGAAAATGTCATTTTTTCTAGAAAATGATATAGCACAACGATAGCATACGAACTCCGAAGGGTGTCCTTAAAAGTTTGTTAAAATCTAGAACCTGGGAACGAGTAAGAAAATGGGCTGCTAAAATCAATGGTGAAACTATAGATTTTTTTTTTAATCGAGGCTCGTGATAGAATTGACTTCCAATCAAGAATAATGGGTTTTTCTTTAGTAATTAGAGTCGTAATAATAAAATTTAGATTTATTATTGTACACCAATTACTTGTTATTACGTACCAATCAATAATCAATGATTGGTATACACAAGATTTAGGCCATCGAAACTTATAATGACTGAATTTCTTATCCATCTTTGTTACTATTTGCATTTGTACTTGATAGATTTATGCAGGTTGAAGCAATTGATTGAGCTTCTTTTCCACATTTTTCAGTTTTATAGCAGAGGAGTATCCTATGGCGGACCATGTATAAGCCTTGAGGGGGCAACCACTCTTCTTTAAAAGATGTAAATTTTAGACAAAATCCTGATAGCCCCCTCCCCCTTCAGTGCCTCCAAAAAATATTGGTTAAGGCCTCTTTTACACTAGTAATCCTACAAAATTGGTTAAGCCCTTTTTGACACTGATAATGCTAAATGTCTCTATTGAGGGCTAGTTCTATTATTTATCTATTAAATAAATATCCACTATTATCATCAATTATATCTTTAAGAGACATTTCAATAATGAATGGATAATGATGTATTATTTTATAGTTTAATATTATGTGTTCAACTACAATTAGGTGGGACCTACTTTGTGCATCATTTGAAATACTAGAAACAAATTGGAATTCAAGAATAGTCGTCTCTCAGCTACAAAAACCTTAAGAGCTTGTTAAAGATGAGACTTTTCTTTGGATAAAAAGCAAGTCCAAAAATCATAATTTAAATTGGGTGAGATAGTGCGATTTGGATATTAGAGATTTTGGAAAGCTAGCTTAGCTTTGTTTTTATTTTTTAACGACAAATTTGGATTACTAACGAGCCACTGTAATATTATCGTGTCATCAGCGGAAGCACCTGATCATATCAATTTCTATTAGGGTATAATGCATATACACCAATTCAAAGGAAAACCCCTTATGAGAATCAAACCCATAATCTAATGGTTTCTAAGCTTTATCTCACACTTAAAATGCCACTAACCTAAGCACATAATTGCTTAGTTTTTTTTAATGTTTGTTTTCTGTTTCTGGGCTTCTTGTAAGTTTGTTCCCCTCGTTTCGTTTTTTTATCCTCAATACAACGTTTAAATAAAAGGATTTCTTTATACTCAACAAACCGTTAAAAAAAGATAGAAAATCTAGTAATTGGTGTTAAAAAAAACTGAAAAATGTTGACAAACGTAACTCACAAAATGTTGAATATACAAGTGGTGGTCTCTCCTGACCATTGCCCAAGAATGGCCATGTTTGAGACACGCAATAAACACAACAATTTAAGAAACTTATCATTTAATTGCAGCTTTAAAATGGCTCCCAGTTTTGATGATGATAACTCACTCTTCAACTTTGTGGTGAAAGAAGGCAATGGCGTCAAAGGTCTGGTGGACTTGGGCCTTACCGAGGTACCAGGTCGATACATCCAGCCACCACACTGCCGAATCAACAAGCAAGAGGTTGCTGGTTCACTTGAAATCGTGACCATTGATCTATCTGAGCTCGATGGTCCCAACCATGAACAAGTGGTGAAGGCCATTGTCCATGCATCTGAAACTCTAGGATTCTTTCTGGTGGTTAACCATGGTGTGCTGTTGGAAGTGTTGGACTCGCTTAAAGATACAGCCCACTAGTTTTTCGGTCAACCAGTGGAGAAGAAGGTTGTGTATCTCAAGGAGGTTAGCTCTAGTCCCCTGGTCAAGTATGGTACTAGTTTTGTTCCAGAGAATGAAAAAGGTTTGGATTGGAAAGACTATCTTAGCATGATTTATACCAATGATGTGGATGCTCGTGAGTCTTGGCCTAATGACTGCAAGTAAGAATCCGAAGTGTTTTTTATGTGTAGATAGAGAGGATGTTTATGTTATAATTAACTATTTAATGTATGTATATATGATCCGTAGGGAGGTGGTGCTCGAGTACATAAATACATCAACGGAGATGGTGCAAAAGCTACTAAAAGCACTCATCGGGATCCTTGGGGGTAAAACTAGACGACTCAAGACTCCATGAGCTTATGGGTTTTAATCTGGTGAGCATGAACTTCTACCCACCCTTTCCGAACCCGGACCTAACCATAGGAGTGGGGAGTCACTCGGATGCAGGCATGCTAACGGTGCTTCTACAAGATGGCATTGGTGGATTATACGTGAAAAAAGGTGACCAAAATGCATCACCGGGAAATGAAGTGTGAGTTGAGATTCCACCCATGCATGGTGCTTTGGTCATTAATGTTGGTGATTCACTACAGGTAAAACTAATATTCCTTACGAAACAATTGGTCGTTTACTTAGTCTCATGGTGTGTTTATGTTAGATTTTAAGCAATGGAAGGTACAAAAGTGCAGAACACAGTGTGAACCACGGACGTCGAGTCAAGAGTGTCAGTACCAACATTCATCTCACCACTGCCCACAACAAAAATTGGACCATTTCCTGAGCTGGTGGCTCGTGACGGGGTGGCTAGATATAAGGAGGTCATATATGGAGAGTATCTGAAAACTTTTTTGAGAAGACTCTTGATGGAAAAAAAGTCCCTTGATTTTGCTTTAATTTGATTAACACGGAACCGTTTGAGACCAAGTTATATTCCTCATAAAGACTTTCTTATGTTTAATAAAAGACTTCTTTGTAATAATAAGCGAGCCTACAAGTAGTTGGAGCCGTTAAAAAAACAAGTAGTTGGAAGTTCGACAAAGTCTTCCATAGTTTTCTCATCATTCTTCTTATTTTAAGCAGTTTATGAAATTGAAGTTTTTCAAATGTATGAAGAGGTCATTATTTGTAAAAATCTTTATAATAAAATTCTTTGTATCTATGAAAGTTCTACGTAAATATTGTCAGAAAAAAAAATAGTTGAATTAGTTATTTTACACGAGAACCTTTTTCTAGATTAAATAATAAATGAAATTAGGTATCTTACGTATAATTATTTTAACAAAAAATAAAATTAGTTTTTCATCTTTTATATTCCACCCATCAAAAAACAATTCGTTAGAAATTTCGTGTTGTATCAATGTATTGGCTAAACCAAAGAGAAAATGAATATTTATTAATTTGGTAGTTATAAAAAAGCGTTTACAAATCTATACTTACCCACATTTGAATGGACGCTTAAGTTCTCATTGGTATGGGTAATTAAATGGACGAGTGAATGGAAAGAAAAAGAATGAAATGGATCATTACCATTTTAGGGTCTTGTTTGGTTACTGTCCGAGAAACAAATAAATTATTATCTTGTGTTGTTTGGTAGGCAGGAAAAGAAGGAGAAATAAAATCGATGATGGGCGGCGGTGCCCTAAGGTGGCGGCAACGGTAAAACGTGGCGGGTGGCTGCGGTTAGTGGTGGTGGGCGGCGGCGGTGGTTGGTGGCGGAGGGTGGCTATAACGTTTCATATTTTCTCATTTTCTATGTTTAGAAAACTTGTATTCATATTTCATCTCAATCTTTGTAATCTCGAGACTTTAATCATAATGGAAATTACAACTTATTCATCCTTATTTAATTTATGCTTACACAATCACGGATATGTGTTTTATATAGGAAACCCAATAAAACTTTATATGTCATTTTTGCTCAGAATATTATTCGTACACATTCATACTATAAAGATGCTTATATATGCCTTAAAAACACTTAACATATTAAAAATATTGCATAAATAAACAAACCACCAAACAAAAATGGCCAAAAATGAAAAACATTGAAATTTGACATGCCTTACGGACCGTAAGACATAGTGCATACGGTCCGTAAGGATGTCTGGCGGGCAAAATTTTGGACAGCTTCGTGAAATTATGCTACTCAACCACCTTTCCACCTCCCTTCTACTCCATTCACCTTCTAACTTAGTTATGACATAAACCCTAAACCCTTACTATAATTCCAAGCCTTCCATACCTTGTTTTCACTTTCTACACTCCAACTCTACTCCCAAACACTCAAGAATTCCAAAAGAATTATTACAACTTTGAGCAGAAAATTCTAAGTGTTTAAGTGAGCTTTCAACTCACTTCCTCCTTCATTTCTTCTTGTTTTCTTCTTCAATTACACTTGACAACCTCTAGGGATGTTATCCAATATTTACCAAAAGGTGCTACATCACCTTTGTTGAGGTCCAAAGTGAAATTAAAATTATGTTATGTTAAACTTTCAACTTACTTCAATTTTTACTTGTCTTTCTTGGATGAACAAGTACCAAACCTTGTTCCCAACTAATCTACATGTTGAAGGGCTTGACTGAAGGTATTTTTCTTGAAAGTATGAGGTTCAAACACCTCCTTACTTTATGTTTCAAAGACCCCAAGAGGTCTCCATTTGAATAAAAACCAAACCAAGACTCCAACCTTTAATGTTGAAGGATTTGTGTTATGGTTAAAGGTGTGAACAATGGGACTTAGGTTCTACAACTATGATTCTACCTACCTCACTTGATTACTTAGCCGATTAGTGAGTTCATACCCTAAGTCACCAAACAATTTTCAAGTAAACAAAATGAACAAACTACACCAAGTCTTCAAACGCTATCAATGTTTGAAATGCACTCGTCTAGTTTAACTCACTTGGTTGTATTAGTGAATTAGAGGATTTTATTCTTGTTCTTAGATTAATGACCATCCAAAATAATTCTTGTGATGATTTTGTGCATTGGTGAATTCATAAGGTTAAGGGATTTTAATCCTACCTTTACATGACCATATGTGACTAACCTAACATTGGACTATTAACTAACTAACTAAGTGTTGTGTGTGTGTGTATATATATATATATATTATACAAACCGAACCATAATATCAACCAAATCATGGTTGAATGTTATGAGTTATGGTAGATATCATCCTTGTTCTTGATCCCCAAATTGGATTCTAGTGGTTGATTTGATACCATGAAAACACACTAAAACATAGTGTCTAAATTGAGTGTCTAGACAAGATTTAATTTTCCTTGTTTACACACTTCTAGTAATTAAAATTCCGAATCCGAATCCTCAACAACCCATGAACTCACACACCTTCGTTTCCCCATTGTACGGTAACTTCGGTGTCCAAATCTGTAATATTCATTGTAAAACGGGTTCTAAAACCCGCTGCGTTTAAATAAATCAAAAATACGATATGAGGTTTCGTCACGTATTTATGTTAATCGTTCAAATTCAAATTTCTGTAATTAATAAATAAATTAAAAGAGTTTATATAATAAATAAATAAAAACTAATAACTAAATTGAAAATAATAAACACACACCGCACACCACTGCACTGCACATACATACTTGAATAAATCCTAAACCAAATAAGTTATATATAGAATCAATACCCTAAATATACTTGAATAAACGGTTGCAACTACAACCCATCATCAATCTCTGTTTCATGATTCGATTTAAATTGAAGAAAACGTTTCTAAAATGTGGATTAAACATAATCATTGGGGAATTTACAATCAAATTGATTATATAATCAATCGGTCATCAATTCCATAACCGAAATCTTGTTGAAACCGAAGCCTACACTTAAACCAGTGTTCACCTATAAATAGCTATACTAAACACCCCATTTTCACTTGCTCATTATCTCAATCATTACCCAAAACCTCTCTGTTCAACTCGCTGCCTTTTAAATCCTCATCGGAGTTGTTTTGCCGCCGGAATTTCGTCGGAGAAGACAAGACCGCAAGTGTCTGGTATAACCTTGTTCAATCTTTCCTTTGATACATTTTAATTATCAGTACATAAATTGAAACAAGTGTTTTAAGTTAATCACAGTCGGACCTTGATTCTGGGTTATTGTTTAGTAAAGAAGATGAAGTGATATGAATATATAAATATAATTAAACTTGCTATTTTGAACGGGTTAGACACACAGTCCAGTGGTGGACTGTGTGCAAATTTAAAACATACGTCCTGGGTTCGAATCGCGTTTGTGTCCGACTTCTGAAATAAAAATCCATTTTTTTAAACTCAAACAAATCGCTTTGTAAGAAGTTTATAAATATAATGCAACTTCAAATAATATTGAGTTAGTAGGGCTGGGTGCAAAATACACTGAAGGTCGCGGGTTCGAGGCTTGTTATGTGCACCGGTTCTGCAGATTTTTAAAACTTTTTAAAAAATAAATAATTTCTGAATTTATCTAATTAGTGTGTATATATATAATAAAAGTAGAGATTATTTCGGGTTAGACACGTAGCTCAGTTGGTAGAGCTGAGTGCACATATACGGGAGGTCACGAGTTCGATCCTCACATGATCCAATACTCACGCGAATCCGACCGGCCGTTGACCAGTCAAACCCTGAAAAAGGGTAATTTTTTAATTAAAATCTTTTTTATTTTCACTAAAAATTAATTAAAAATACTTAAAAAAAAGGTTTTAAAAGCCTAGGAATTTGCATTAATTTCACAAGCATAAACCTATCAACTTAATAAAAAGCATTAATTATAAACATTAATTTTTAATAAAAATTTATTTATGTATTTAATTATTACGTTATTATTTAGGCTAGTTTTCTCTTGTGGTTAAATTCCAAACTCGTGCGCGTTCGTTGTCAAACACCCACTGTGAGTGAATTCTTACAAATTCCCCTTTTTATCCATGTTTTGGGGTGTATCATGTGTCGTTTACATATTTCGTTATTCAAACATTTGTGCTATTACCATTATATGATCTTACGTGTTATGTAATGTTATATGTTGTATTGTGTGTTTACATTTTTGTCAAGTTGCGTGCAATCATTCATTTAAGGCCCAATCGTTCCTCTTGAGATACGAGTTGAGCATCAAGTGCCTCATTAGATCGGCTCCGTTTGATTGAGCCTTGATCTTATTTGTTCATTATTTGTCATGCTTGTGTGTGCATTGACTGATATTATGTGGTTTGTGGTTAAATTTACATATGCGTATACTGATATTTGGTTTATGCATATTTTTATTTAAATAACCAATATAATTAATTCTTTCCAACGTTTAAATAAGATTCACTCGCCAACTTTTGTTGACCCAAAAACTATTTTTACACATGATACAGGTGGACATGTTGAAGCAAGGAACACATAGGAATTTTCCTTAGAAGAAAAAAATAAAGAGTTCATGAATGTTGTGTTTAGAACATGTTGTGCTTGTATGTTTATTGTAATTTCTCCTTTAAATTGGAAATAATAAATATGAAACTTTATAGTAAATGTCATGAGCTTTGATGAAAACCCAATTATGCCCTGACTACCATTTCTGCTGCGGATCAGGGTGTGACAAAATCTTTAAGACTATTCAACTCATGTTTGTGGAAGCTTTGCAAACCGTGAGTATACTCGAATCTCTTTTACGCTTTAATCATTTTTTGGGTGTAATATGTATAAAATAATCAAACTCACCTATTTACACAATCAAAATTTTGAAATCACTCAATCCATCAAACATACTATTTGTTATACTTAGGTTATTCATGATAAATATTCATACATGCAACTACTTGTCACTAACTTTGCTAGCCTAGTTTAGCATTTATAGTACTATAAGGGTAGCGCACCACCTGTTTTCGTGGTCTATGTTAAGTATTCAATTATAAACGATCTTTTTCACTTGTTGACAAGCTTACGCTCGTGGAATCTTGGGTTTGACACTAAGGTTGTGCATGCCAGTATGCAATTTAACTTAGCATATGAATTGCCTTGTTGGATTCGATAACCCTTTTATTATAAGTGATGTAAAACCAAAATTTTATGCTCACCAACCTTTTCTGTTGACAAATACTTTAATACATGTTGTAGGAAATGTATGATGATGCTCGAAGGAATCTACTTAGGATGGATTAGGAACGCACTTAATTTCCATGTTTTGTATTTTTTTTCGTTTGTTTATGTTCAGGACAAAATGTTGTATTGTCATTCCAAGACAATGTACTTCCGTTTAGTATGAAATGAAAAATTGTTGTTTAAATTATTATCACAAATAGTATGTTATGAAGTTTCGAGCAATCTCATTCGTCTCACCTTGATGTTTCCGCCATCGGCTGGGGCATGACAAGGTGCGTATGTTGAAAGTAACGTTAATTATAAAAAAGAATCATGTTAGAACTAAAAGGAGCATACCGCATGCACGCTAAGTGCTTGGAAGATCTCAAATTTTAAACAAAATGCAGATAATTTTTTTTGTAAGATTATAAGATCAAGATATTCTATAGATATTATATGAGAATACAAAATGAAAAGAAGTTCAAATTTTATTTACTTAAAAAATTAAGGAAATTACACGTTAAATAAAAATAATGTAAAGAGGGTAGCTTTAGTAGTACCCTAAAAGAAATATCATTTTTTTCTTTCATATATTTTGAGAAACAAACAATTCAATCGTTAAAAAAATCAATGTTATGCTTACCCCCATTTTTGTCTTGTTTCTAGCTGTGTTGTTTCGTTTTTAGCCTCGTTTCGATACCAACTCCCTGTGAGAATCATAAGGAGGTTCCTGTAACCCCCCTTTCACCCACCCTTCACCCTTAACCCTTTCTGTAGAGTTACCCACCCTATTTAGTTACCGAAAATTCATCACATATACCATGGTCAAATCTCGGACTAAACACACACTCCCTACGAGCTTTCGGTTTGAGTTCAAACACTTCCATTCATGCTTGAATCCCTCAAAACTAGGCTTTGATCCAACTTGTAAGACCCATAATTTATAATGATCTAAAGGATGTCTTTCTATGTTACGAAAATGGGTTCAAATTTAAACTTCTTGAACAACATCCCAAATACGACTAAAAGGAGTTTAACTAGTACATGACTAGAGTCAAAAGATTACACATTTGTTTGTTAAAGCCATGCCTATTTACAAAATATAAAAGTTTGGAACGTACTACGAAAGAATCAAACCAAGACTTAAACCTGACTACATTCATGACTAAAATTGACCCATTTAAACGACTTTACATAGAGGAAGCGCATGGGTGTGTGTGTGTTCGTCCAGAGCTCGACTTGATCTTAAGTGGTTGATTTACCTACAATCATTCAACAATAGTTAGTAATAATAAATTCCACGACAATACCCCTTTTACTTCTTTCCACCATTCTCCAAAACCAATGTACTGTCAGTTAGACTTTCATACTTGGAGCTTACTGTGTTCATTTCATATGACATGATATCTTCATCTATCCAATTCGTACTTTTCATTCTAAGGAGCATTCTAGACATACGCAATGCCTACTATTGAAATCCCACCAAACCCAAGTTTACATCTTGCTTTTCAACCATCCATCCTTCCTTACTCAAATCACCCGTTTCAACGGGTCAACTTTATGTCTTCCTTAAATTCCACATATACAGTCGTTTACACTAGAATAATGACACAATTTAACATCCTTGTACTACCGTTTAAATTATATGTAGCTAGAACCCAAGTCTACATCTTAAGCATTAGCTAGTTCGACATTATTCATTTGACCTGTTTCTTTATGTCAACCATATTTCCTTACCTTTACTACTTAACTCTTAAAACACCAAATTATACCATGACTCAATTGACACTTCCAAACTTCTATTAAATCAAAGTGTAAGTTAGAAGACCTTACCACAATCTTGAATCTCTCGTTTCCTCTCGTTGTTTGAACCTTCTTCCCTCTCCCATACACTTGATGAATTCACATTTAGGTTTTATAAATTCATTCATTGACATTGTATATCACCAATGACAATCAATCACCAACATATAATTTCTTACATTCTAAACATGATCATAAGGAGTTTCACATAAATTCATACATTTTCACCTACAAGGAATTTCATTAAACACTTGACGGGCGTTCATTTCAACATTCTTCAAAATTGTCTAATCACTAACATTTGGTTTCTACTAGTTCACATTCCAAGTAATTCAGCAACATTCAATCATCATGGTTACATGTTATTTAACTAGTATCAACAATCTAATCTAAATGCTCCAATTTCATGATTACAAAACTTATATTATCTCAATAGCAAAGCTATGATCTTATTTTTCCTTAAACAAATCAAGGAGGTTTTATACATGAGAATTATACTTTGACCATCTTTTACCCATTTGCCTGTGATCGATTAATATATCATCTTCTGATTTAATTGCTCACACATCTCATGTAGACTATTAATATTACATGTGGCTAAATCAGCCGGGTGGATGAGTCGGGTAACGTATTAATAGGTAAACAATTCTTTAATTCTGATCAAAACAGTTCAGGTGGTATCGAGGTGCCCACATACACTTTCGTTTGTTCATCTCATATGAGCTTTATAAATAGTTTGGGTGCTAACTATGATTCAAAAAACTATATTATAACCACCATATTCTTTCTTCTATTAAATTGACTTATGAGCTTATATATTATATGGTTTGTTTCCTTCTAATGGGATCTTTAAGTCTAACCAATTTGCTCGCTAACTATGATTCAAAAAACCATATTATAACCACCATAATCTTTCTTCTATTAAATTGATTTATGAGCTTATATACTATATGGTTTGTTTCCTTCTAATGGGATCTTTAAGTCTAACCAATTTGCTCATTTGATACATAGCTAACTGATATCAAGTTTATCTCTTTTTTCCCCTAATTTCCTTCGTTATTAACGAAAAATGATTTTATTAAAGCTTATTCTAGATTCAAGATATGTCATAACTACTCTTCATTTTGTCCCATTATCTAATTTACACCAATAACTCTATAAAATTACTCCTTTGTCTAGGTTTGAACCTGTGATCTCCTCTCTGAGAGGCATGTGTAGCTAGAAGTTCGGCGAAGACTTCTTTATTTATCCCCTCATATCTCTTATTTTAAACACTTTATGAAAGTAAAATATTTCAAAAGCCTATTAAATGAAGAGGTCATTATTACTGAGTATGATGCTTTGCTTTTGGATACGTTTCTTGACATTCTTCATAATACTTGGAGGGGATCTGAATGAAACGGTAAGTTTTTTGTGATTTGGTTTGTTGTGAAATTGCAAGAGTAATGTGTGTGGTTTGAAAGAGGTGTTTACATGATAAGTTGACAGGATTTTGAGTTGTTTTGTTGGGATTAATGAATTAAGGTTACAATGGATTTGCGAATTTGATTGGTTGGTAGGTGATATGATGAACAACTATTTGATCTTTCATAGAAACTAGATTTTTACCCATCTCGCGTGTTGCGGCAGCGTCATGTTTGTAACTTTGTTACATGCGATACAATGATCACATTAATGTGTGGTGTCCACGTATGACGTGACATGTGTTTAACTTTGTTACACAAGTTACGTTAGTGACATTAACGTTATTAGACATAGACAAAAAAAGTATGTCTCGAACGGCGTGGCGTAAAGTAGTTTAGACACTGATGTAAAGTCGTAAAAGTAATTTAGGCATCAACGTTGTAAGGCATAGATACAATAATTTGCCGAACGTTGCAGTTTAAATTCGTAAAAGTAATTTAAACAAAACGAGGCATCTAGTTATTAGGTAGAAAAGTTTGGAGGGTCGAAGTTGTCAATTATCGAAAGTTAGAAGTGAATCTTTAACCTACTTAAAGAAGAGGATTGATAGTGTTTCATGTCAAAAGTTTGAGGGTGTGAGGTGTTGTGCCGGTGACGTAGATATGGTAAAATATGTAAATCGGATGTATTGTTATATTGGCTTAATTATATATTTTATCTCTATCATACAATATCATATTGAGGCTCGATCATGTACAAGCCTAAATTCACGTACGAAGTATACGCGAGGAGAGAATGACAAGTGTCATTGGTAGTAAGAGTAATTTAGTCCTTTCTCACTTGAAACAACCCCCTGATTTTCAAACGATTATAACTTTTCATGTTAATATATTATTTTTTAAAATTACACCGTATTTAGGAGCATTTCATTCTCTTTAACTCGAGCAGCCTATTGCTATAGTTTCTTAAAAATAATTACAGGATTTTGAATACCATTAGTCCATTACGTGACTACGTAATTTAAATACCCAGCATATGACTACGTGATTTTGAATATCCATGATTACACATTCAAGATAAACCACTACATGATTACACATTCAATATAAATCAACTTGATTACACATTCAATAATAAGAACTTAATTGTTTAAATTTTATTACGTGATTAAATATCTAACATACGGCATCATGTGGTTATTATTGGTTGATTTGACTAATATTTTGTATATAATTTATCCTTAATACATGATTATATCTAAAATATTAGATATTCCATATGAAATATTATGTATTACATGTTTTTGTTTTTACATAATTACGTAATCACTCAGTAAGGTTCCACATTAAATACTATAATGAAATCACGTAATCATGAAATGAGTATTCAAAATCACGTAGTTACGTAATAATGCATAGTCCTTAATTGTTACGTAATTATGTAATCACTTAGTGTGGTTTCACATACTGTAATGAAATCACGTAATAGGTATTTAAAATCATGTAATCACATAATGAGTATTCAAAATCATGTAAACACTTTATGAGAAAACTATAGCAATAAGTTGCTCGAATAAAAGAGAATAAAATGCTCACTAATACGGTGTAATTTTAAAAAAATATATATATTAACGTATGGAAAAGCTACAGCCGTTTGAAAATCAAGGAAGGAAAGAGTTTAAGTGAGAAAGTATCAGAAACCCTTTCTATAATTATTTTTTCAACTGTTTGAACCTCATATTTATGAAAATGTCACTGCCTAGTTTTGAGTCATTGCTCTTTGAAGATCAATGGCCCAAAAAGTTGCGTATGCTTCGTACGAGATTCATCTCTTGTACATAAGCAATGCTTATATGATATTATCCATGGTATATATTAAAGTGAGAGAGGATAGTGTACAAGACAAACAATTTGTACGAAGTGTACGCGATTATTCAACCCATCCATTCCCAAAGATCAAGGGCCATAAATGAAGCACAAGCAATTATGTAAATAAAGGAAATCTACTATTGAAAAACAATTAACAAAAGGGCATTTTTGTCATTCAATCAAATACCCCCTAGATTTTTCAACGGTTATAACTTTTTTCATATGTTAATATTTATTTTTTTTTAAAATACACCATTAGTTTAACGAACATTTCATTCTCTCATCATTCTCTTTAGTTCGAGCAACTTATTGTTTTAGTTTTCTTATAAAAATTACATGATTTCGAATACCCATTAGCCCTTTATGTGATTTTGAATACCCAGCACATGACTGCGTATATTAAAAACCCATAACTTGATTTCATATAGTATGTGAAACCCCATTAAGTGATTACATGATTACGTAACAATAGTTGAATATGTATGATTATTTGACTACTGATTTTAATACTCGTTTCATGATTACGTGATTTTACTATAGTATTTATGTGAAACCATACTGAGTGATTACGTAAAAACAAAATATGTAATACATAATATTTCATATGGAATACCTAATATTTTATGACATTAATTCTAACAAATTAAATTGAATGTGTAATCACGTAATGGATTTATATTGAATATGTAATCACGTAATAGTTACGTTGATGTGTAATCGTCACACCCCGACCCGCAGCGGAATAAGAGTCGGGGCATAATTGGGTTATCACCAAAGCTCATGATGTTTACTAATATGTTTCATATTTATTAAATCCAAATTACATTTCAATGTTCCAAGTCAAATTCATACAATACAAGGAAAGGAAAAATTAACTAAAACAAATCCATAATCTAAACTGATTTATTCTTCTAAGCCGCCCTATATGTTTCTTGCTTCAACTTGATCACCTGTATCATGTGTAAAAATGGGAAATTTTGGGTCAACAAAAGTTGGCGAGTGAACCTTGTTAAAAATATTTGTTATTGATTCATTATTGTAATTAATTCAGGAAAATTGTGCAATAATCATATACGAACAAATGTATGTAAACATAACAATCACAAACCACCTTGCTTAAGCATAAAATAAGAATGACAATGTATATGTTGGCAACGTCCCATTCACGCTCATAGGTAATGGGGAACGGACGGCCTATGCTAATGTATGTGAGATCAAGGCTCAATCAAACGGAGCCGATCTTATGTTGGCAACGCCTGGTTCACGCTCATAGGTAATGGGGAACAGCTCACGCTCATAGGTAATGGGGAGCGGCGGCCGATGAAATGTATGTACTGAAATGATAAATTAAATCTAAACTTCAACCACACAAACAACGGTTACATATTGAATACACATGATCATGAATATGATGGATGCACAAGTGTTTAATTAAAATAACTAAATAGCGAAACATGATACACCCCAAAATGTGATTAAAACGGGGAATTGGTAGAGATTGACTCACATTGGGTGCGTTTGTTTGAAGGTGTTGAATGCGCACGAGTTTAGAGGATTGATCGACGAGAGATAACTAACCAAGTAATATCGAAAAGGTACGGTAAGTATGTGGATGTTATTAACTATTATAATAGGATTTTTGGATATATTTTTGTGAGTTTAAGGCTAATTTCTAACTTTAAAAACGTTATTTCTAAGTATTTTTAATTGATTTTTAAATTAAATAAATAAATAAAAATAATAAAAAAATGTTGACTTTTTGACTTTGACCGTTGACCATGACTGTTGACCGTTGACCGTTGACCGGTTCGGTCGGTTATATTTTTGCACTGAGCGAGGTTCGAACCGGTGACCTCCCGTACGCGTGCACGCAGCTCTACCAACTGAGCTACGTGTCTAACCCGAATTAATTCTGTTTTTAATTATACTTATATACTATTTAGTTTAATCCGAAAATCATTTATTTTTTAAAAAGGATTTTAAATGTATCGAACCGGTGCTGACCACAGGTCTCGAACCCGGGACCTGTGGGTTAACGTGCACACAGTCCACCGCTGGACTGTGTGTCTAACCTGGTTAATAATCCGGTTTTTATTATACTTAACATGGTTTGTGAGTTAACCCGGTTCAGTTAAAAAGGCAATTTTTTTTATTTCAGGAGAGTAAGGCTGGGACAGGATTCGAACTCGCGTCGCATGTGTATTTGTTGCACACAGTCCACCGCTGGACTGTGTGTCTAACCCGTTCATAAAATTGATTTTAATTAATCTTATGTTATAACCCGACTTCGTCTTCTTCGTTAGACTTTACCCAGAAAACAAATTCCGACTGTTTTGATCGATTCATGTCATATTTGATTTTCAAACATTATAAGAAATTTAAAGGTAATGAATGGAGAGAGTTTGGGGGAAAGGATGTACCAATCAGTGTTGTTCACAGAATTCCGGCAGAGGTCCGTCGGTTCTGAAAGTGAACTCCGGCTGTTAAAATCAATTAACAGTTCTGTTCGATTATTTATGAAGTTGAGGCACTTAAACAAAGTTTAACAGAAGTTTGAAAGGTCATACCAGTTTTCGGTGTGTTTCCGGAAGTTTCAGAAATTTTCTGGCGAAGGTAGGAATTTCGACAAACGTTGACTGGGATTGATTCTGATGGTGGAGTTGTGTTAGTGACCGATTAATCAAATGATCGAAACAGAAAGAGTCGAAAGAATTACGTGTGGATGTGAGTCTCGGTTTTCCGGCGACTTGCAGGTATTTTCCGGTGAGTGAATTTTCATCGAGAAAAGGTGCGATTTTGAGCGAAAAGGCTACCAGTGGATTGTGGGTGAATTTATAGGGAGGAATCGAGATGTATGGGGTCTGAATTTAGTCTCAATTCATGGTCAGCCGTTCTCCGGCGGTTACGACTGGTGTCGCGGGTTCAGACGTCGGTTATAACCGTCGTCAAAGTAAATTCTTCGGTTAAATTGGACGAAAACGTTAATTATCGGCGAAGTCGTCGGGATTTCCGACGACTGCTAATTGGGCGCGATTTTGACTGGATTTGACTTCCGTGTTTTATTATTTGAATTAATTGATTTGATATGATATCAAATAACTAAAGTGGCGGAGTGGTTGATTGTGTGAATGTTAAGACTTTGGGGATTTCCGGCTGACCCGGGTTCGACTCCCGGCAGCCGGTTTTCCTTTTTAATTAATCTATTCTTATTTTTTTACAATTATAATTTATATCTTCTAATTTGTTTATTAATTATGTATCGTTTAAAATTAAAATTAGTCATAAATGAACAACAAAAATTTAAAACTGATTGTTCGGTTATTAAACGAAGCGGGCTTCGAAAACCCGTTTTTCGACGGATGTTACAGTATCCCCTACTTTTAGAAATTTCGTCTCGAAATTTAAGTAGTAGTAGATACAGGAAAAAGATGTGGGTATTTCTCGCGCATTGAGTCTTCACGTTCCCAAGTAAACTCATGTCCTCGTTTCGACTCCCAGCGTACCCTGACAATTGGGATGCGGCTTCGTCTTAAACGTTTTTCCCCGAAGTCCATAATTTCTACTGGTCTTTCAATGAAATGCATATATTCATCGACTTGAATGTCTTCTAGAGGAATATGGAGATTTTCATCGGCGAGGCACTTCTTCAAGTTCGATACGTGGAATGTGGGATGAATTCTGTTGGGTTCCTCCGGTAGGTCAAGTGTGTATGCTACAGGTCCTACTCTTTCGATTATCTTGAAAGGACCTACGTAGCGTGGTGCTAGCTTGCCTTTTTGGCCAAAACGAACTACTCCCTTCCACGGCGATACTTTTAAAAGTACTTGGTCGCCAACGTTAAACTCCAATGGCTTTCGTCGCTTGTCATCATAGCTCTTTTGACGACTTTGTGCCGCTAAAAGGTTGTTTCGGATTTGATGAATCTTGTCGGTTGTTTCTTGTATTAATTCTGGACCGGTGATTTGAGCTTCTCCAATTTCGTGCCAACATATTAGTGATCGGCACTTACGACCATATAAAGCTTCGAAAGGTGCCATGCCGATACTTGAATGAAAGCTGTTGTTGTACGAAAATTCAACTAATGGTAGGTGAGCGTCCCAATTCCCTTTAAAGTCTATAACACATGCTTGAAGCATGTCTTCAAGAGTTTGAATGGTGCGTTCAGATTGACCATCAGTTTGGGGATGATAAGCGGTACTGAGATCTAATCGTGTACCCAAAGCGGCTTGTACAGCTTGCCATGTTCGTGAAGTGAAGCGACCATCACGATCTGATATAATGCTTAACGGTACACCATGACGGCTTATGATTTCGCTAATGTAGATACGAGCTAGTTTCTCATTCTTGAAGTCTTCGCGAATCGGAATGAAGTGAGCTGATTTTGTAAGACGATCAATGATTACCCATATAGTGTCGTACCCACCAGAAGTGCGAGGTAACCCGGTAATGAAGTCCATGGTTATGTTTTCCCACTTCCATACAGGTATTTCAGGTTGGACCAGAAGTCCTGAGGGTCTTTGGTGTTCAGCTTTCACTTTAGAACAGGTAAGGCACTTGGAAACAAAAACAGCAATATCCTTCTTCATGCCAGGCCACCAGTAGGTGTATCGAAGGTCCTGATACATCTTGTCGGCTCCTGGGTGTACAGAGTATCGTGTTTTGTGCGCCTCTTTCATAAGGGTATCGCGAAGGTTGTTGTGATCGGGAATCCATATGCGATCTAGATAATACAGAATGCCGTCAGATTTTGTTTCGAGTTTGAGTTCTGCTCCACAAGATAACTCATTGCGTATGTCGTATTCTGTTATAGAAACATGTTGAGCTTCTCGGATTTGATCTTTGATGTTGGACATGATTTGCGAACATAGGAGACGAATGGAGTTCGCATACCCCTTTCGACTGAGTGCATCAGCCACCACATTTGCCTTGCCGGGATGATACCGAATTTCACAGTCGTAGTCATTTAGAAGTTCAACCCATCTTCGTTGCCTCATATTCAGCTCCTTTTGGTTAAAGATATGCTGGAGGCTCTTGTGGTCAGTGTAAATTTTACACTTGGTACCATAGAGGTAATGTCTCCATATCTTAAGAGCGAACACAACGGCCCCAAGTTCTAGGTCGTGAGTAGTGTAGTTCTTCTCATGAGTTTTGAGCTGCCTAGAAGCATAGGCTATCACTTTTCCCCTTTGCATTAAAACACAGCCTAGTCCCTGCCCTGATGCGTCGCAATAAACTACAAGTCATCGCAACCTTCGGGGAGTGTGAGGATAGGTGCGTCACAAAGCTTTTGCTTAAGGGTTTGGAAGGCTTCTTCTTGTTTAGGTCCCCATGCGAAGGGTTTTCCTTTATGTGTCAAAGCCGTGAGTGGTACAGCGATACGAGAGAAATTTGATATGAAACGACGATAGTAACCAGCCAAATCAAGGAAAGATCTTACTTCGGTTGGGGTACGTGGCGCTTGCCATTCTTGCACTGCTTTGATCTTTGCGGGGTCGACATGAATTCCCTTGTCATTGACAACATGACCAAGGAACTGTACTTCTTTTAACCAGAATTCGCATTTGGAGAATTTAGCGTAAAGCTTTTCGGTTCTCAAGAGTGTGAGGATGAGTCGAAGGTGTCGTTCATGATCAGTCTTAGACTTTGAGTAAATGAGAATATCGTCGATGAAGACTATAACAAAGCGATCGAGATAGGGTTTGCAAACTCTGTTCATTAGGTCCATGAAGACGGCTGGAGCGTTGGTTAGACCAAATGGCATAACCATGAATTCATAGTGACCATAACGAGTTCGGAAGGCGGTCTTTGGGACGTCTTCTTCATGTACTCTGAATTGGTGATAGTCGGAACGAAGGTCGATCTTTGAAAAACAAGTGGCACCCTGGAGTTGGTCTAGGAGATCATCGATACGAGGTAAAGGATAGAGATTTTTGACCGTTAATTTGTTGAGTTCCCTGTAATCGATACACATGCGAAACGTCCCATCTTTCTTCTTTACAAACAGAACAGGTGCACCCCAAGGCGATGAGCTAGGACGTATGAATCCTTTGTCGGTCAGTTCTTGCAATTGACTGGCCAGCTCTTGCATCTCGGATGGGGCTAACCTATAAGGAGATTTCGCGACGGGTGTAGCGCCGGGTATAAGATCGATGCGGAATTCGACTTCTCTCTTGGGAGGAAGTCCTGCGATGTCGTCGGGAAAAACTTGCGGGAACTCTTTCACTGCGGGTATATCTTCGAGTTTCTTCTCTTTGTCCCCCTTCCTGACCACGTGGGTTAGAAATGCTACATAATTCTTGCGGAGATAATTTCGGGCTTGAAGACAGGACATCAGTTTGAGTCCTTTCGAAGGGGTCTCTTCAAAGATTCGTAGGGTTTGACTGTCTGCAAGAGGAATGCGAATGAACTTTTCGCGGCATACCACTTCAGCATGATGTTGGCTGAGCCAGTCCATGCCGATTATAATGTCAAAACTTTCCAACTTCATAGGAATGAGGTCAACAGGAAAGTCGTGATCGTTTAGAGTAAGAGTACAGTTTCGGATAATGGAGTTTAATGAGACTGGTTTTCCGTCAGCAACTTCTACCGTTATGGATTCCATAAGTTTATCACGAGTTTGATTGAGGATGGGTTCAAATTCTAAGGACACAAAACTCTTATCCGCGCCAGTATCAAATAACACGGATGCATAACTACCATTGACGAGAAACGTACCGTTAACCACGTTGTTGTCAGCCCTAGCTTGGTTGGCGTTGATGTTAAATGCTCTTCCTCTAGCAGGTGGAGGAGCTTGGTTAGCTTGATTCACCGGATTTGCTTGAGCTTGAGCATGTATGATGTTCCCCAAGCGTGGACACGTGTTTCTAAAGTGGTTTGGGTCTCCACAATTGTAGCAAGCCCGCATGGGTTGCATCATGGGGTAGTTGGGTTGATAGTAGGTTTGGGTTGTGGGTTGGTTGCGATTCATTCGTTGTAGTGAGCGGCAGGCTTGGATGGTGTGACCTGCACGGCCACAGCCGGTGCAATATTGACAGGGGTATTCGGGGGAGTGATGGTATTGACAACGGGTACACTTTGGGTAAGGGCCAGAGTATTGCCTTTTGTATGGTGCGAGTGAAGGAGCAACTTGTGTGATGGGGGCAGCAGGGATAGGGAAATTGGTTTGGGTGACAGCAAAATTTCTGGTATTCCGCTTCCTCTTGTTTGAAAATTTTGAGGAGGAGGTGGGGTGGTTGGAAGTTTGGCCCTCAACGGGGCTTTCTTTTTCTCCTCCTTGAATTTACCGTTCCTGATGCGGTTCTCGGTAAGTTCGGTGGCTAATTCCATGGCGGCTTCGAGGGTTGCAGGCGAAGTGCTGAGGACTGAGTCTTGAATCTTCGAGGGAAGGCCTCGAATATAGTGTTCAACCAAACGGTACACGGGGGTGAATAAGTTAGGAACCATCTGGTTCAGCTCAAGAAATCTTTTGTTGTAGGAAGTATGATCCCCTTCCTTTTGCTTCAGCGAGTGGAATTCGTCTTCCAACTTCTTGAGTTCGCTTCTTGGGCAGAAGCGTTTTGTCATCATTTCCCTTAACTCTTCCCAGGTTAAGGCCATAGCGTCTTCAACTCCTCTTTTACCCTTCTCGGTGTTCCACCAGGTCAGGGCTACCCCAAATAATCTCCCGATTGCGTAACGTACCTTGCGATCCTCGGGACAATCGCAATTCAGGAAGGTGTTTTCCATTTCCTCAAACCAGTGGAGGAGAGCGGTGACACCTTCGGTCCCTTCAAACTTTGGGGGATCGCAAGACTTGAAGTGCTTGTAGGAGCACTTCTTGGAGGAAGGGTTGTCGATGTTTTGATCCTCTTGATTGGGTGGGTTGACAGGATTTGCGGTGAGAGCTTGCTGGACTTGAATTACAATATCAGGAAGTACCGCGGCCATTTGTTTCGCAATCTGAGTGGCCAAGCGTTCGTTTGACCTTCCTGACTTTCGTCCTCCACGTAGCTGCCTAGCCGACATCTACAGGAACATACATAGGAAGATGGTGAGTTTATGGAGTGTTTAGGTGTCATGTGTCTTAAAGAAAATGAAATTAACATAAATATCAATAATGCAACTACATCCATAGGATGTCTTGGGTTTGCTCATGTTGGGCCTCAAATGTCCCCCATACTATTGCCGGTATAGTCATGTGGGCCCCCATGACTATTGGCTTAGTAGGATTCACATTGGTATTGGCGGTTTAACACTCGCATCACCCGAATGAAAACCACAAAATATGTTTGCGAGATGTATGGTCGGAGGGTGTCCAGGTATAGACACAATGACAACTCAAAGTGGTGTTAGCTCACACGACGTTTGGTATAGCATGCTTTGGCCTAATAGGTCCTTTGTACTCTCATCGTTAGTCCCCAGGTAGGCAAACTGGTCCTTTATTTTGGATTTATACGAATGCCAAGCCTAGACAGGACGTTCCGACTACCGGTACTCGTACCCTTCCAGTTACTACATGCCCGTCATGAGAACTCACTTTGATGTGATTTGAAAACACAAAAATCGTTGTAACAGTCTTATAAATTGTGAGGTGTGTGCTTCCATGGATATGATATGTTATGAGAATATGATTTATGATAGGCATTGTATAATAATTATGTACTTATAAACATGCTTGCATAACATTGAATGTAACAATAAACATAAAGCATATAAACATCATGAATTTTGCATGTAACACACAAAAATTTAAAAATTCTAAGCAACTATAGTATAGGCTCTAAGGGTCTAATAACCTATCCTATATCCCTATAGTCATGGCTCTGATACCAATCTGTCACACCCCGACCCGCAGCGGAATAAGAGTCGGGGCATAATTGGGTTATCACCAAAGCTCATGAGGTTTACTAATATGTTTCATATTTATTAAATCCAAATTACATTTCAATGTTCCAAGTCAAATTCATACAATACAAGGAAAGGAAAAATTAACTAAAACAAATCCATAATCTAAACTGGTTTATTCTTCTAAGCCGCCCTATATGTTTCTTGCTTCAACTTGATCACCTGTATCATGTGTAAAAATGGGAAATTTTGGGTCAACAAAAGTTGGCGAGTGAACCTTGTTAAAAACATTTGTTATTGATTCATTATTGTAATTAATTTAGGAAAATTGTGCAATAATCATATACGAACAAATGTATGTAAACATAACAATCATAAACCACCTTGCTTAAGCATAAAATAAGAATGACAATGTATATGTTGGCAACGTCCCATTCACGCTCATAGGTAATGGGGAACGGACGGCCTATGCTAATGTATGTGAGATCAAGGCTCAATCAAACGGAGCCGATCTTATGTTGGCAACGCCTGGTTCACGCTCATAGGTAATGGGGAACAGCTCACGCTCATAGGTAATGGGGAGCGGCGGCCGATGAAATGTATGTACTGAAATGATAAATTAAATCTAAACTTCAACCACACAAACAACGGTTACATATTGAATACACATGATCATGAATATGATGGATGCACAAGTGTTTAATTAAAATAACTAAATAGCGACACATGATACACCCCAAAATGTGATTAAAAACGGGGAATTGGTAGAGATTCACTCACATTAGGTGCGTTTGTTTGAAGGTGTTGAATGCGCACGAGTTTAGAGGATTGATCGACGAGAGATAACTAACCAAGTAAATAACGAAAAGGTACGGTAAGTATGTGGATGTTATTATCTATTTTAATAGGATTTTTGGATATATTTTTGTGAGTTTAAGGCTACTTTCTAACTTTAAAAACGTTATTTCTAAGTATTTTTAATTGATTTTTAAATTAAATAAATAAATAAAAATAATAAAAAAATGTTGACTTTTTGACTTTGACCGTTGACCATGACTGTTGACCGTTGACCGTTGACCGGTTCGGTCGGTTATATTTTTGCACTGAGCGAGGTTCGAACCGGTGACCTCCCGTACGCGTGCACGCAGCTCTACCAACTGAGCTACGTGTCTAACCCGAATTAATTATGTTTTTAATTATACTTATATACTATTTAGTTTAATCCGAAAATCATTTATTTTTTAAAAAGGATTTTAAATGTATCGAATCGGTGCTGACCACAGGTCTCGAACCCGGGACCTATGGGTTACCGTGCACACAGTCCACCGCTGGACTGTGTGTCTAACCTGGTTAATAATCCGGTTTTTATTATACTTAACATGGTTTGTGAGTTAACCCGGTTCAGTTAAAAAGGCAATTTTTTTTATTTCAGGAGAGTAAGGCTGGGACAGGATTCGAACTCGCGTCGCATGTGTATTTGTTGCACACAGTCCACCGCTGGACTGTGTGTCTAACCCGTTCATAAAACTGATTTTAATTAATCTTATGTTATAACCCGACTTCGTCTTCTTCGTTAGACTTTAACCAGAAAACAAATTCCGACTGTTTTGACCGATTCATGTCATATTTGATTTTCAAACATTATAAGAAATTTAAAGGTAATGAATGGAGAGAGTTTGGGGGAAAGGATGTACCGATCAGTGTTGTTCACAAAATTCCGACAGAGGTCTGTCGGTTCTGAAAGTGAACTCCGGCTGTTAAAATCAATTAACAGTTCTGTTCGATTATTTATGAAGTTGAGGCACTTAAACAAAGTTTAACAGAAGTTTGAAAGGTCATACCAGTTCTCGGTGTGTTTCCGGAAGTTTCAGAAATTTTCCGGCGAAGGTAGGAATTTCGACAAACGTTGACTGGGATTGATTCTGATGGTGGAGTTGTGTTAGTGACCGATTAATCAAATGATCGAACAGAAAGAGTCGAAAGAATTACCGTGTGGATGTGAGTCTCGTTTTTCTGGCGACTTGCAGGTATTTTCCGACGAGTGAATTTTCGTCGAGAAAAGGTGCGATTTTGAGCGAAAAGGCTACCAGTGGATTGTGGGTGAATTTATAGGGAGGAATCGAGATGTATGGGGTCTGAATTTAGTCTCAATTCAAGGTCAGCCGTTCTCCGGCGGTTACGACTGGTGTCGCGGGTTCAGACGTCGGTTATAACCGTCGTCAAAGTAAATTCTTCGGTTAAATTGGACGAAAACGTTAATTATCGGCGAAGTCGTCGGGATTTCCGACGACTGCTAATTGGGCGCGATTTTGACTGGATTTGACTTCCGTGTTTTATTATTTGAATTAATTGATTTGATATGATATCAAATAACTAAAGTGGCGGAGTGGTTGATTGTGTGAATGTTAAGACTTTGGGGATTTCCGGCTGACCCGGGTTCGACTCCCGGCAGCCGGTTTTCCTTTTTAATTAATCTATTCTTATTTTTTTACAATTATAATTTATATCTTCTAATTTGTTTATTAATTATGTATCGTTTAAAATTAAAATTAGTCATAAATGAACAACAAAAATTTAAAACTGATTGTTCGGTTATTAAACGAAGCGGGCTTCGAAAACCCGTTTTTCGACGGATGTTACAGTAATCACGTAACGAATAATCAAAATCACATAGTCATGTGTTGGGTATTCAAAATCACATAATTACGCAATGGACTAATGGGTATTCAAAATACTGTAAATATTTTTAAAGAAAACTATAGCAATAGCCTACTCGAATTAAAGAGAATGAAATGCGTTTTAATGCTAATACATTGTAATTTTTTTAAATATATTAACGTATGAAAAAGTTATAACTATTTGAAAATCAAGAGAATAGGTTGTTCATGTGAGAAAAGACTTAATTACCCTTCCTACTAATGACACTTGTCCTCCTCTTCTAATTGCGTATGCTTCATACGTATTTGTACGTGATCCAACCACATATTAAAGAATGAAACAACTGAAAAACATAAAAAATAAAAACAATTGAGAAACATATAAAATAATCTTACAACTTAATAACCTTAAAATTATTGAAAAATCTAAGTAGTTTAGTGGTTTGGTAAAAACAAATAGTGGACAATAAAATGCTAAATTATAAAGCCATTGACCAATTACTACAGTACACTATCACTTTTAGTACATTTCTAAATCCTCAATTACTATTAATTTATTATACTGCTTACTTTATGTAAATAAATAACCGAATTAAGTCTGGCCCAAGGGACTGCAATTGACAAAAATAAATGGCAAGTCTGCTAAGGATTTTATCCAGGCAGAATCAATTTGAGTTGTCAAAGCTGGAAGTGGAGAAAAATCAACAGGTATAATGTTGTATATCATGTCATTGGCCGCTTTTATTTGATAGTGGATGGGCTGTTTTTTTGAACAAGTGAACTTTACTCTTTCGGATTAAGTGTATTTTATCTTCTATTAATATAGGTGTTATTATAAGTGGATGGGGATGATGATGCAAAAGAGTTTATCATAGCAGGTCAAGGAACTGAAGAATTCTTGGCTCTACAGAGCAACCATTATTGCTCTTCCAAAGTTTAACTCTAAATAATGTTGTAGATATATGAGAAGGCGTTAAGAAGATTTAGGTGAAATTTGTTTTTCAAGAGGTAAAATGTCCGTAGCATGCGGACCACATCTGTAAAAGAAGAGGTGGACCAAACCTGTACAGTCTGCTAGAAGAAGTCTTTTTTTGTTTTTTTAACGTGTGTAAACTTCTAAAATAAACTGGTGGTGGTGTACGTGTCACACCCCGACCCGCAGCGGAATAAGAGTCGGGGCATAATTGGGTTATCACCAAAGCTCATGATATTTACTAATATGTTTCATATTTATTAAAGTCAAAATTACATTCCCAATAATCCAAACATGTCCATACAAATACAAAGAAAAAAAAATAACCAACTAAACAATTCCATGCTCTAAACCATTTTATTCTTCTAGGCCAATCCTATGTGTTTCTGGCTGCAGCTGGTTCACCTATATCATGTGTAAAAATGGGGGTTTTTGGGTCAACATAAGTTGGCGAGTGAACCTTGTTAGATAAACATTTATAATTGATTTTCTTGTTATTTTATCAAGGAAAAATTGTGCATAATCATAAGTGAGCAAATGTAAATAATCAATCGGTAACAATGTTAACCACAAACTATAACATACAATAACATACCAACAGCATACCATAAAATATCAACTTGCATAAATATATAACATGAATGAAACTGTGCGATCAAGGCTCAATCAAACGGAGCCGATCGTATGTTGGCACGCCAGGTTCACGCTCATAATGTAATGGGGAACATGCTCAACGCTCATAATGTAATGGGAAGCGGCGGCCTATGAAATTGCATGTACTGAAAATAATGAATTAAATCTAACAATAACCACACAAACAATTGAATCAAACTGAATACACATTTGTTCATGATATGATGTATGCACAATGATTTAAGTATAATAAGTGGCAAGACACATGATACACCCCAAAGACGTGATTAAAACGGGGAATTTGTAAAGATTCACTCACATTGGGTGCGTTTGATTGGAGATGGTGAGATGCGCACGAGTTGGAAGAGTTGAACAACGAGAATTACTAACCTAAATAAATAACGGAAAATATAGTAAATGAGTGGATTTTATTAAGGATTTTAATGGAATTTTTAGATATATTTTTGTGAGTTTAAGGCTATTTTCTATCTTTAAAAACATTATTTTTAAGTATTTTTAATTGATTTTTAAATTAAATTAAATAATTAAAATATAAAAATATGTTGACTTTTTTCATTGACCGTTGACCGTTTGACTTGTTGACCGGTTTTATTGTGTAATTGTATGCGCCGGGTGAGGCTCGAACCCGAGACCTCCTGTACGCGTGCACGCAGCTCTACCAACTGAGCTACGTGTCTAACCCGAAATAATTCTGTTTTTAATTATACTTATATATTAACTCAGCTTATTCAAAATTCTTTTATTTTCAAAAACATTTTAAATCATCGAACCGGTGCCATGTACGAGTCTCGAACCCGGGACCTGTGCTTTAACGCTACACACAGTCCACCGCTGGACTGTGTGTCTAACTTTGTTAATATACAGATTTTTATTATATTTAACAACTACGTAAGTTAACCCGGTTCAGTTAGAAAAATAAAACGTTTTTTATTACGGAGAGGGTGCGTGTATCAGGGATCGAACTCGCGGTGTGTGCGTATTATTTGCACACAGTCCACCGCTGGACTGTGTGTCTAACCCGAGATAATATCCAGATTTTATTAAACTTATAATCAAACTATCATCGTCTTCTTCATTTCAAAATTACAGACTGCGATTACACCATTATATCTTGTTTAATTCGATTTATAAACATTGTACAGACTAATATGAAATGGCAGAGACGATATTTAGAAGTAAACATACCGGTGAACGATTTATTTCGGAATTCCGGCAAGGCGTCGGCTCTGTTTTTATGAACTTCAACTGAGCAAGCAAATTAACCGTTTTGATTAGCTAATCGTGGAATTGAAGTGCTAAACAAACGTTAACAGAGTGTTTGAATGTCCTTACCGTTTCACAGATGAAAATAAGGATTTCCAGAAGTTTTCCGGCGAACTGGAATTATCCGATAACAGCGTCTGAATTTGATTTCAATTGAAAGGTCTGAGTTAAAAATAGCTTAACAATTGTTAGACCACGACGGTATTGAAAGACTTACCGTTTTGATGGAGAATACGGTTTTCCGGCGACTTGCAGAAACTTTCCGGCGAGTAAAATTTGATTCTCCGGCGGACTGAAACTTGAGCGAAAATGTCATTGAAAGTCTGTAGATTATGTTTGAGTCGTGAAGGAGTACAAAGATGGAAGTAAAACTGGAATTGAAGATTTTCGGTTATAAAAACCGATCCACTTCTAGAATTCAAGTTCATTCAAAGCAACTTGATTGAAAACGTCGGTATATCGGTTATACTCAGTGAACCGCGAGTATTCAGATCGTCTTTGAGCGTTTGATAACCGATTTCAGTTACAGTTGGCGTAACCGGTTGATTTATGTTTGTAGATAAGATTTATTTGTTTCCTAGAGTTGACAGAAAACAACAAGTGGCGGAGTGGTTATGCGTGTGAGTGTTAAGTCTTTGGAGTTCACAACCCGGCTGACCCGGGTTTGAGTCCCGGCAGCCTCATTTTATTTTTACTTTTTATCAATTATAATTTTTATAGTTTAGTTTGTTTATTAATTATGTATCATTAAAAATCAAAATAGCCATAAATACACAACGTGACACTTATAACTTGATATTCGATTACAAAACGGAGCGGGTTTGGAAAACCCGTTTTTGACAAATGTTACAGTACGGACAGTGGTGGTGGACGGTGGTGCTAGACAGTGGTGGTGGGTGGTGGGCTGGACAATGGTGGTGGATAGTGGATGTGGGTGGTGGTGCAAGACGGTGGTGGTGGGTAGTGGTGTTTAACTCTCTGAAGACCTTAGAAGATCTTAAACGTGGTTGGGCCAAGTCTGCACCAAGAAGAGGTCGCACAAACGCTTTTTAATGAAACGTCTTCGGAAAAATAAATTGTTTGCAGATGGCAATGTTTGCGTGTGATCTGTGCGACGCAGCAAAAGAGCGTGTCTAGATCTTTTTTAGAAAAAAAACAAACATCACATTAGTTGGCAATTGCTTCATTCTTTTAACATGTGCATAGATTTTACTTCTGTTAACCTTGTTTAACTTATACAAGTAGAGGCTGCATTTGGATTATGTATGTTATTTTATATCTTCGAGTTAAATCAAGAAGGTGGGAACATTTTGCATGAACTGTGAACTAAAGTAAATTAAATCATAACCCACATCCATCTTTCTCAACAACAATTTTATAAATTTTATTTTATAAATATGGTTAGCGAAGCCTGATGAATAGTGCTTCCTGCCACGTCTTTTTTCTTCGGTCCATGTGTTTTCTTCCACACGTGCCACACATCTTGTAACGTGGTGTGATTTGTACCCTGGAATTTCACCACCTCTTTCTCCAGACACCACTTCCTGCTTCTTCCAATCCACCTCCACCACTTCCTTCCTGATTTATGAAACTCCTAAGCCGATCCAGCATTTCCTTCTAGCATGATGAAACCCCTGAGTAGATACAACAGTCGCCACCTGCTTTCGGGCCATGATGTTGATGTTTGTTCACCTGACCCTGAGTAGATACAACAGTCCCCACCTGCTTTAGGGCCATGATGGTGATGTTTGTTCACCTGATTTTATCTCGGTCACTTTTTTATTTTGTTTTCACATTTGAGGATATGAGAATGACGTATCACTACACTGAGTTCTTATCGGTGAAAGCATATAACATTTTTCTTTAGTTTTCGTCTCTATTTTGAGAACAATGTTTGGGGAACATTAAATATGATGCTCAGCTGAGCTTCAAAGGCTATCATGGTTGCCTGAGCCTCCATTGTGAACACCTGCTAGCTTATAAATTGCGTACATGGGTGTGATAAAATGCTTTTATGAGTTGATTGTTGAAATATGGGCTGTTCATACCTGTTACCTTAGAAAGACTCTATTGTGAACACATGTTAGCTTAAAAATTGTGCACATGAGGTGTTCAATGCTTCAATGGGTTCATTGTTAAAAATAAAGTTTGTTAATTTTAACCTTCACTCCCGTTTGAAGCTCTGATTCCGACCTGAACTTTGATGAAATGCTTTCATGGGTTCATCACCTATCTTCTTGATTCTTGGTTGAATCTATGATGTTCTTTGTTAGTTGACTCTACGAGGCAATGGCGTGTTTGATAATGTTGCTTTACTTCTCAGCATGAGATATATAGTTGAGGTTCGGTGATGATGAATGGGTAACACTATGTCTTGGCGTGGCAACTGAGATGGCTAGAAGCAAGCAACCAGATCACCGGATAATCGTGAGATGTCACGGTAGACCATCCTGCCGGTAAATTTTTAAAAGCACGATCCAAATTTTCAATGTTATTGTTGCCTTACATCTTTAAATAGATAGATAATAATATAACATAATATATACAATATGGTTATATGACTTATGGTTGTCCAGGCGAACTGTATAGAAAGTACTTAATTAATTTTGAGGGCTGTGATGAGGGATTTGGTTGCTTAAATCTGAATAGAAAAAATTTGAGCTCTGGCGTGAATTAATTTTCTGGTGGTTTGTTGGTTGCTTTTGCAAGGTGTTGTCCGGATTTACTCCTTGTTAGCTGCTTCATTCTTATAGGCTTTTGGTTGATTATTTGTAGACATCTAACCAGGTCAGGTCTGCATCAACAATTCAATCGTATTTTGTGTCAAACTATGTTTATGTTTTTTCACGCAGTTGCGGTGTGATGGAGTTAAATTTTTAATTCTTCATATGATTACAAACATGTTCGAGCAATCCTTCAAGTTGTTACCCAATTTAAAAATTAAAACTTTATATTTCCATTCATTCTGTTGATCATTTAACAAAAGCAAGTTGCATTGAAAAGTGTTGTGCAAATTATAATTCATGTGTACAATCTGATATTAATGATAATGTTTCTGTCTTTCTTGAATTTTTCACACGACTGTAATTTTGGATTGCATCTTCATTTAAGTAGCTAGATTGAACTACTTTCAATCACTATTAAAGAAGTATCTGTTTGAAGGCTGTTCATATAATCATATCACCATTGTTGTTGAAATACACCCATGATGGCGTTTCATATGTTGTGAAAATAGCTCCATTAACCACAAAATGCTCTACAAGCCGAGGTTCCTAATCCTCTAAACATCACACCATATACATCATTTACGACACTTTTCTTGAAACACTCCATAATCTTATTATACTTTACTCTAGAATTAGTAGGAATTTTGTTAGTTCTTAAAGTTGGGGTTTGAGTTTTGCAGATGAAAAAAGATCACGAAATGAATCAGTTGCACTTGCGTTTTGTAACAAATAGTTACGGGTTAAATCGCAGGTTAGTTGAATTTGTGTTTATGTTATCTTCAATTCCATGTGGAGGCGGGTATCAAGGAGGAGATCGTTGGCGGAACGCCGGTGATATAGGTGACAAAGAAAGAGATTAGCCTTGCTCCGATTCACGTATTTTGTTTATTTTTTGGATCCGCTCATGTGTACATTATGCACATACGAATTTGTTAAAACCTTGCTATGCATATAATGAAAATCTTGAGATTACACAGTTGTATTTATATTTTTATTTATTACTGAGAATTGACTTACCAGGTTATGTTCTTAATCAACCAATTGATAATCTTTTTGTTCTTAAAATTCGGTTTTAAGCTTTGCAGATGAAAGACGATTGGGAAATTGAATTGATTACACTTTGTTGGCCATGGGTCAGATCATGGGTCCGGTTTTATTTAGCCACAGTTGACACCACATTTTGTTTGTAAGAGGTAGCAGCTCAGACAGTAGATTATGTGGGCTGTTAGAAAATTTTTAAGGGCAAGACAAGTAAAACTATTACTTTTTTGTGTATATATATTATATACTAATGCTAATGATGTCATGATTTCAGTATATAGGACATATAGCTAATCTCTACAAGGCTCTTACCTACATTACTCTTTTCTCTTCGGAAACAACTCAGTTCCCACCGCACCGCACCGCGTGGATGGCAACAATCCAGTTTATATAATATGCATGTGCTTATACATGTGCATATATGTAACAGAAAAATATGTATTTTAGTGTTGTGCAAATTATAATATATTTTTGTTTTTGATGAAAGTGTTATTTTATCTGGTTAGTTGTTCTTTGCAGCTTTACTAATTACGATAGAAAAAGGTTTTTGTTCATGTGATTACAAATTAAGTTCCACATGGGCAGGGGCGGACCTACCTTAGGGGAAGGGGCAGCCTCCGCTACCCTTTGGCGCTTCGGCGGTAGTGTAAATTTTGGAAAAATTTGACCATTTTTGGACATTTTTTCGATTTCGTTACCTTTTTTTATAAAACGTTATCCCTTTGAAGATTTTCTAGGTCCGCCACTACACATGGGTAAAACGCCACTTAAAAGACATAAACTTGGTAAGAAACTGTTACACCTTGGATAAATATCAAAATTTGATATTAGGAATTGGGGATATATATTAATATTTTACATTAGAAGAAGATATGCTACTTTGAAACCTGTATAATCAGGAAGTACGACAACTATTAGTATTGCTGGGATTTGGTATGTTAAGGAGAGGGTAGGATTAATCACTGAAGAGTCCATATGCCTCTTCAACGTTGATCAAACAAATTTTGTTTGCTTTTTTAGACTTTTTGTTCCATAAATTGTAGATGTATCTTTTACTTTTACCTATTTTGTAGGTGATTCTACTAACAACCAACTTGAGCAGAGTGTGAGAAGACTAATGAAAAAATGGTTAAAGAGAAACAGACTTAAAGCAATGCTGAAAGAGAAACTAACAAGAACAACTCATTGCACGATGAAAAGGGTTCCCGGATTTATTATATATTATACGTGGTAGTTAAAATATGTTTTAAAGGTGGTTTTTTTTAGAAAAAAATGTTGAATGGTAGTGAGTTAGCAGGTACCTGGTAGGTATTGGGTTGGGTGTGAGACTAAGATTACCAATGTCCGCCCAATTTCTATCCCATTGGTTATAAAACGCTATATACATAAATAAGTGATGACATTAACCTTATGGTCGCCTGATCTATGCTTATAACAACAACAATGTTGAAAATGGAAAGCATAGAAAAGATAAGAAACAGGGGAAGAAAAGAGAAAACATGGTGGTTTTGCATGGTAGTGATGGAAGTTCTCCTAACATGGGTGCACTTTGCATATTAGCATTATCTTCCTCTTGTATTCATTTAACATACTATGTCCTTTTGTTGGTTTTGAAATACCATAATGTTTTTACTAAACTATTTATATTTCAGAAACCAAAGTAGAAGAAATAGAATAGACTCCATTTTTCATAGGTAAGCTGTTTCAAATCACTTTAAAATCCTGTTGGGCATTGTGATAACGAAGTCAGCCTTTAGTTGTAATGTATAAACTCATAACCATATATTTGGTAACTGTGATTTTACATAACGAATGTGATATGAAGAAATAGATGATGAAAAGGCAATTTGTTCACTAAAGTCAAGGGATTCAAATGTTGTCTACTATCTATTAAATTGTTGTTTTTTATGTTAATTCTTTTGTTTATATTAGTTGAATTAATAAATTACATTTATAAATAAAATACGCGAAACCCGTCGCGCAATATGCGGCAAAAACATATAAATACTCGTGGCAACGCGTGGGCATTCTCACTAGTCTTTATAAAATAATTCTTTTATCGATACAAGGTTTACATAAAAATACCGGAGCATAAAATAAAATTTGTAATTAATTGTTTTACATAAGAGAACCTGTTCTAAACAAAAATAATAAATGAAATTAGTTATTTTACATGTAATTATTTTAAGACTAAACAATAATTTTACCCCCTGTGTTTTGAGGGCGCTGACACCCTTACCCCTTGTTTTCAAAAAATTGTTTGTTACCCCCCGACTAGTCCCAATTGGATTAATCTTGGACCTACCGTTAAACAACCGTTACTCACCGTCAACAGTCAACGTTTCTCTTCAATGGTCAAAGGATAGAATAGTCTTTTCACGTTTTTTACTTAGCCATATCAACTAAAAATCCCTCCTTTTGTAAACCCGTTTAGAATTACCCCCAACCATTCACACCTTTCTTCTTTCCATCACCGGTAAAGGATTTCGGGCACGATCACAAAACGAAGGTGAAGTTACAGGCAGGCACATCAGAAACGTTCAGGATGTTGATTAACACGATCATAGGGAACCTTATCAGACAATTTTCAGGTTCGTTTCACCCCTCTCGAAGCTCGATTCCAGTCACCGAACGTGGATGATTTTGATGTTACAACGTCTAAGATTACATGGTAACAGATTAGGTTAGGTTTGTATATGTTTGACCTACAAAAGAACAGATGATATCCAAAAGCCAAAGCATGATCCACTGATCAAGAAATAAGCAAAAGATTGAACCAGTCTCTCCCCAAAGATAGTGGATCTTGAACACCTATTCAGAACATCTGTTCAAGAACAAAGCGAACATCTATTCAAGGCTCGGAACCGCTGTTCAAGAGGATACAACATCGTTGAAAACTAAAGACCACTGAAGACCAAAGCACTAATGAAGTCAAAGGTCTGATAAAGAAAACCAAACATATGTATGGCAAACAGATGTTTAGTTAACTACAACAAAGGATAATTTAGACAGTGTTTTCCCAATGTAACAATATTTATCTTGTATTAGTGTTTAGCCTAATTAGAACAGATGTTTGGATTTGCATAGATGTTTGTAACATTTGTGGTATCTTTTCTGTTAGGAATGTTAGATGTCACTATCAGAGTAATGTCAGCCAATCCCTGAAGAGAGCTTTCATACATCGTATAAATAGATCACACGTGTTAGTGATCTATTATCACACACTTCACTTTTTCTCATGTACAAACTGATTTGTTTACATGATCAGCATAGGGAGAGTCTGTAGAGTCAATTGAATTGTAAAACATTTGAATCCATTGTGATTAATGAAAAACATTCATTGATAATGACTTTCAGTTTGTGAATTTTATTGTGTTTATATTTGTTTGCAAGCAACAAACTCAGTTCCTACAGTATAGTTAATTTTGGTGAATGTGGTTTGAAGCGTATAAGGGTTTATTGTTCATTGGTTCTTGGGAAATGTAGATTAAAATGGGGTGTTCATTCCGTGAATCGTATTAGGGTTTATAATGTTTAGTGAAATGTGATCACAGTGTTATTGTACTGTGTTCAAATGTGTATGAAAAACAATTCGAGTGATATTAGAATGTTCTAAATGTACATTACAATGTTTATAGAAATGTGCATTCCTTTATTGAAACAATTCGAATGATATTACAATGATACTGTACTAAGTTCAAAATGTGTATAGACTAACTATGTATTGTTTTTTTTTGTAGTTGATGTGAGGATGAACATTTCTGTTACAGCTCTGGTGATCACATTGTATGGTCCCCTATTCCTCAACTTATCCACCTGGGAATCAGAGGATTGAATAGTCTACCTGATAACTGAAGTGTAGGTGTATTATATATTCTTATGTTTAACTGATTATGGATGCATAATGTTAAATTAATTATGGATGATTGCCTAATTTAATTGATTTAGGATTATGGATTATGTTTTGTTTAATTGGTTAACCTGCATTCTTTGAGGATTATAACTTGATTAGGATTAGATGTTGATCAGAACACAAGGTCAAACAAAAGGGGCAGTTGGACATTTGTTTTGTGGATGACAAATTGAAAGGTCATTCTTTGTGCATTCTTTATGGATGATACCTTGATTAGCTAACAGGAATTGGACGTTGTTGTAACACCCTGTGAAATCGTGTCCAATAGTATAACGACACATGTTGTATTTTAAATAAAGTCTATTATAGACCAATAAGGACTAAAGGTGTCAACATGCTCAACCTGAGCCTCTGAGTGACGGTCCGATGTCAACATGCATAAATAGCAGCCTCTGAGTGACTGATATGTCAACATGCTTGAAATTTGGCCTCTGAGTGACTGATATGTCAACATGCCCAGCCTCTGAGTGACATAGGAATCAACATGCTTATAATAAGCCTCTGAGTGATCCTTTGTGAAGTCCTAACTCTCATACATGCCATTTGTTGGACGAGGGGGTTCAATTTTGTATATTGTGAAAAGTTGGATGATGGAGGGATTAAAAGTGTCAACATGTTAATTTATGCCTCTGAATGACCTTTTAACGAACCGATGAGCTCGACAATGTTCGGGCATAATCCCGGTATGCCAAGTATTGGCTACGGAAGGCTAAAAGTGCCAAAAATGTGTTTAAAATGGTTTTAGAAGCTTTTTAAAGTTAAGGGGCTAAAGTGTCAAATTTTGAAAGTGGCTAGGAACGCACTTAATTTCATGTTTTGTATTTTTTTCGTTTGTTTATGTTCAGGACAAAATGTTGTATTGTCATTCCAAGACAATGTACTTCCGTTTAGTATGAAATGAAAAATTGTTGTTTAAATTATTATCACAAATAGTATGTTATAAAGTTTCGAGCAATCTCATTCGTCTCACCTCGATGTTTCCGCCATCGGCTGGGGCATGAAAAAGGTGCGTATGTTGAAAGTAACGTTAATTATAAAAAAGAATCATGTTAGAAATAAAAGGAGCATAACGCATGCACGCTAAGTGCTTGGAAGATCTCAAATTTTAAACAAAATGCAGATAATTTTTTTTGTAAGATTATAAGATCAAGATATTCTATAGATATTATATGAGAATACAAAATGAAAAGAAGTTCAAATTTTATTTACTTAAAAACTTAAGGAAATTAACACGTTAAATAAAAATAATGTAAAGAGGGTAGCTTTAGTAGTACCCTAAAAGAAATATCATTTTTTTATTTCATGTATTTTGAGAAACAAACAATTCAATCGTTAAAAAAATCAATGTTATCTTACCCCCATTTTTGTCTTGTTTCTAGCGTGTTGTTTCGTTTTTAGCCTCGTTTCGACACCAACTCCCTGTCAGAATCATAAGGAGGTTCCTGTACCCCCCTTTCACCCACCCTTCACCCTTAACCCTTTCTTTAGAGTTACCCACCCTATTTAGTTACCGAAAATTCATCACATATACCTTGGTCAAATCTCGGACCAAACACACACTCCCTACGAGCTTTCGGTTTGAGTTCAAACACTTCCATTCATGCTTGAATCCCTCAAAACTAGGCTTTGATCCAACTTGTAAGACCCATAATTTATAATGCTAAAGGATGTCTTTCTATGTTACGAAAATGGGTTCAAATTTAAACTTCTTGAACAACATACCAAATACGACTAAAAGGAGTTTAACTTGTACATGACTAGAGTCAAAAGATTACACATTTGTTTGTTAAAGCCATGCCTATTTACAAAATATAAAAGTTTGGAACGTACTTCGAAAGAATCAAACCAAGACTTAAACCTGACTACATTCATGACTAAAATTGACCCACTTAAACGACTTTACATAGTGGAAGCGCATGGGTGTGTGTGTGTTCATCCAGAGCTCGACTTGATCTTAAGTGGTTGATTTACCTACAATCATTCAACAATAGTTAGTAATAATAAATTCCACAACAATACCCCTTTTACTTCTTTCCACCATTCTCCAAAACCAATGTACTGTCAATTAGACTTTCATACTTGGATCTTACTGTGTTCATTTCATATGACATGATATCTTCATCTATCCAATTCGTACTTTTCATTCTAAGGAGCATTCTAGACATACGCAATGCCTACTATTGAAATCCCACCAAACCCAAGTTTACATCTTGCTTTTCAACCATCCATCCTTCCTTACTCAAATCGCCCGTTTCAACGGGTCAACTTTATGTCTTCCTTAAATTCCACATATACAGTCATTTACACTAGAATAATGACACAATTTAACATCCTTGTACTACCGTTTAAATTATATGTAGCTAGAACCCAAGTCTACATCTTGAGCATTAGCTAGTTCGACATTATTCATATGACATGTTTCTTTATGTCAACCATATTTCATTACCTTTACTACTTAACTCTTAAAACACCAAATTATACCATGACTCAATTGACACTTCCAAACTTCTATTAAATCAAAGTGTAAGTTAGAAGACCTTACCACAATCTTGAATCTCTCGTTTCCTCTCATTGTTTGAACCTTCTTCCTTCTCCCACACACTTGATGAATTCACATTTAGGTTTTATAAATTCATTCATTGACATTGTATATCACCAATGACAATCAATCACCAACATATAATTTCTTACATTCTAAACATGATCATAAGGAGTTTCACATAAATTCATACATTTTCACTTACAAGGAGTTTCAAACACTTGGCGGGCGTTCATTTCAACATTCTTCAAAATTGTCTAATCACTAACATTTGGTTTCTACTAGTTCACATTCCAAGTAATTCAGCAACATTCAATCATCATGGTTACATGTTATTTAACTAGTATCAACAATCTAATCTAAATGCTCCAATTTCATGATTACAAAACTTATATTATCTCAATAGCAAAGCTATGATCTTATTTTTCCTTAAACAAATCAAGGAGGTTTTATACATGAGAATTATACTTTGACCATCTTTTACCCATTTGCCTGTGATCGATTAATATATCATCTTCTGATTTAATTGCTCAGACATCTCATGTAGACTATTAATATTACATGTGGCTAAATCAGCCGGTGGATGAGTCGGGTAACGTATTAATAGGTAAACAATTCTTTAATTCTGATCAAAACATTTCAGGTGGTATCGAGGTGCCCACATACACTTTCGTTTGTTCATCTCAAATGAGCTTTATAAATAGTTTGGGTGCTAACTATGATTCAAAAAACTATATTATAACCACCATATTCTTTCTTCTATTAAATTGATTTATGAGCTTATATATTATACGGTTTGTTTCCTTCTAATGGGATCTTTAAGTCTAACCAATTTGCTCGCGGGGCGCGAGAGAGCCTCTGCTGTAGAAAGTTTTCTTTGGTCTCCAAGCAAAACTCCAAAACCATTAATTCGAAACCATGGCTTCTCTAAACTGCTATGCCACTTTTGGGACCCTTGTAAGCTTCCTCTTACACCCCTAAACACCTGGCTTCACCTCCTTTGAGTTCTCCAACTATAAATAGGTGATCAAGTTCACCATTTGAACTTGCACATTTCTAAATCATAACTCTTCTCCCTCCTCTGGAAGTTCGTAGCTGAAAGGAGCATCCAACTTAGTTCTCTTGCATTATAGGAACCTCTTGTAAGTGTTCCTTGCTCTTGCATTTTCGTTTATGGGCTTTTATAGCCAAAAGTCAAGCGTTTTTCGGCAAACACTTTGACTTTCGGTTAAGACCATTATGGTCCAGCATTGTTTGAAATGAACATGACTAACTGATCATAATAAGGTAGGTGTTAGTCCCTATAAAGGGTACCTCCTGAAGATCACGTTTACTAGACCAATTGACGGGTCAAAGTTAAGTTATTAAAAAGTCAAACAGGCCATTTTTCGGAAAAATCATAAATTGATCTTATATATGTTATGAAACCTGTTTTGACACTTAATAAGTTTTTAATAATTATTAGAACATGTAAGAACATGTTCGACTAGTCAATTTCAGTTCGAGGGTCGGTTCGCAACCGAAAGTAGCGAAGTTTGACTTCTACTTTGACTTTCGATTCTGACCCGATTTAGATTAGTTACCTACTGATCTAAAGTTTCATTATGATCATAATATAATGTAGCATAACCCTATGAGGTTATATTACATGATCATAATCAGAATCCAAGTTTATGCACAAGTTCCATAATTATGTCATCTTTGACCAAAATGTCCTTTTTGCATAAAACAAGATTTTAAATGGTAATGAACTTGAAAATGAGTTTTTACTGATGTAATATTATAAGTAGATTATTTTGGATGTTAAACCAAGTTATAAAGTGAGTTTTCAAGCAAGTCCTTAAACTATGTCGATAAATGGCAATTTTAGCCCTTGTGGCTTATAAAATGGTTTTAATCAAATCTTTTCAAGGTAAATCATTTACCTACTGATATGTTATATTAAATAACATATATAAGACATTTTAATTTGACCTTAACATCAGTTTTCATAAACATCGCATAAAGACGCCATTTTACGACATAAGCGACGTTTAAGCGCATAGTATGGTTTTAAAACATATTAATGGACCAAACTTGTTACCTACTGATTTTAAAACTTATTTTAAACATATTTACAGTAGGTACATGTTATAAACTCAGAATCCCAAATAATTTATAAACTATGTGTAAAATGATCAAAATGCCCCTTCGGTGCATAGTTTGGTCATAAAAGGTAAAATACACATATAATTGATATCCTACTGATATTATATCATAAATAAAGTATTTTTCCAGAATACTTATAACTATGACATTAAATTATATTCAAGTTCCTTTTATACGGTATATAATTACCGAAATGTCCTTATAAGGCATAGTTTCGTTTTAAAACCATAACGGACATACAAGTTGATATCCTACTGATATCTTAACTTATTTAAAGTATAATGGCATATAGAACTTGTCCATAACTTATCCGATTACCCGATATCGCTAATATGCGCACAGTTACGTATATGTAACTATTTTACGAAATTAACCAAAACGGGTTTAACCTTGTCATTTAAGTTTCAAAATCCAGAATGTTTATAGTTTACCCATATTAAACAAGTCAAGGTACTTGTTTGGATTAAACTACATTCTATCCGATCATCGTTTAATCTAGCGTCATACGTTTTGTTAAAGTACGCTAGTCGGTCTAAGTCTATGTCTTAAATAAGACCGTTAGTATTTAATTGGTTAGTTTATGCCATAATCCAGACTAGAGACTTGCCGGTAAATGCTATCTGCACTTAGTCCTTTTTGTGTACGGCTGAGTTATTAAAAATTTAAAGAAGACTAGCTCAGGTAAATACTCTCGACTTATTTCCCCTATACAGGCTTGGGTTACGGTAAATTATTACCGCTTGGTCGGGAATGGGATTCAATCGAACGCCGGTTCGGGTATAATAAATCCGCATATTCTGTTTTAATCAATTTTGTTTGATAATTTAAACATCGGGGGTTAACTACTGTGTCCTGGATATCCTCGGCTCATTACAATAGAAATGGCCACGACCTTAGCGCGGGTGTAGGCATACACCCTATAGACGCTCAATTATGCATTCCCACAAGGTTGGGAGGAATTGACTCCTTCGTGAGTCCAAAGTGGTGTGTACGTTAATTGTGTCTCAGTCTCCGTACCGAGTCCCGTATGTATGACAAACATGTAAATCTGTTAACAAGGTTGGACGGTGCAATTAACCCAAGTTATAAAAAGATTTTTGTGCTGATACGCACTTAAAACATTTTTGGAATGTTTTCAAAATGAGTCAGTTTGGTGTATTTACCAGCGTAAGCTGACGTATTTTCAAAAGACTAAACTGCATGTACAATACGAAAATAGGTTGGAAGTGCTCGGTAGTGATAGAGGATCTTGCAAATCCTAAATCTGCCCAAAGTGTGTTTTGTATTCTTTCCATGTACAATTTATGATCCGCCGGTGGATCTTCTATACAAGCTTGTATATTATTTTATTTCGAACTTTGGTTTGTAATAGTAATTTTACTCCAAGACTTCCGTTGTGCCGTGTTTAATTGACTGTGATGATTATCAACTGACGTCATAATACTCCCCACCCGGGCCCACCGGTCTATGAATTTGGATAGGAAATCCGGGGTGTGACAGTTGTTTTGTGCATTTGAATTTGAAAGCTCAAATAGTTAATCCAGTTGACTTGCATTCTTGGTGGATTATACCTTGGTTAGCCATAGATGTTGATCAGGAATTGGCCATTATATCTGTATTAGGATTAAATGTTGATCGTGTTGATTAGGATTGGATGAAAAATTAAGCAAGATTTGTCCATTGTTTAACGCGTTACCTTTGCCAGGATCAGACAATTTAAGGTGTTGATTTTCCAAGGTCAAACAGTTTAGGCAGGAATGATTAAGAGTTATGCAGAGGGTAAAACATTTTGTTGTTACAAAGAACACGGTGTAAAAAGAAAGGGTAAAATTGTCATTTCACATGACAACTAATAGAAATATGATGTCATTTAACAACAGGGTCCAAGATTAATCCAATTGGGACTAGTGGGGGGAGGGGGAAGACAACAATTTCTTTTAAAATAGAAAGTAAGGGTGTGAGCGCACCCCAAAACACAGGGTGTAAAATTGCAGTTTACTCTTTTTAATAAAAAGCAAAATTAGTACCTTCATCTTTTTGTATACGATGCATCAAAAAAAAAATTCATTAGTAATTTTATCTTTTTAAATTCATTAGTAATTTCATCTTGTATCGATGTAATCGTGCCTAAACCCAACACAAAATGATTATTTTTTTTCATTTGGTAGTTTGCGTTACTTGTATATTTAACCGCTTTATAGACACCACCATGATCACGCATAAGTATAACTTTGGAATATAGCCACTTAGCCTTGTTTTTAATCTTTTAGAGATAAACTTAACCAACAGCGTGTGTGATGTTTTGAGCTTCTAGAAATAACATGAATATTATATACAAATTGTTTTGATGTGTGATGTCATCGAAGTTGTTGATTAAGTGGCCGTATATCTCTTATCGTGAGTAACGCTAAAATTACAATTTTTTGGAAATGGAAAGGTTTGGTAGACCACGCTTTTAATTTGGTTTGCACAATTGAAAAGTATTAATGGGAAAAAAAAACACGTGGCTAAAGTGCTAGCATGGACGTTTAAAGTACATTGGTTGAAACAATTATATTTTCACATGATATATATTGGCATACAACTAGAAATAGGTGAGGGAGTTGGTAAAAGTCTAAGTGTTAACCAGTCTAATTGTGCTATTTTATGTGAAATATACTCCTGAATTGCACTACTTTGAGATGGTTTTTGTTTTGCATGTCTAAACAGGTTTAAGGTGTGTTTGGGAGGCTTACAGAGTAGTAAGATCAAAGACGGGCAAACCAGGGACGCGAAACAAGTCAAACAAGTGAAAAACGAGCGCGATGCTAGGTGGTGGCATTGCTGATGTCGGTTGGGGAAAAATTAACGTGTCAGGCAACGACCAAAACCACCGGAAAATGTCACCAGACACCAAAGGCGTTTGTGGTTCAATTTAATTTGTGAAACAGCCCCTTTTGACCAGATTTTAATGGGGTGTTCCCCAATTTCGAAATATCTTGTCTTGGGACCTTTTTTGGGATTCTTAGAAAATTTTTGGAACTATTCCATCACCATATTGTATAATATCCTTGGGTGTAAAGATTGTGAGTGCTCTAGGGTTTCTTTATACATTTTGGTTTGATAAAAACATTGTGTAATTTTTTGATTGGATTTGTATGAATCATTTATTAGTATTGCTTTGAACTCGAAATTGTTAGGTTTTCTTAAAACATTGACATTGATGGATGATTACTACTATGAAGTTGTGACTTATGCTAAGTTTTGGGTAATGTTCTTGATTGATAAAACATACTGATATCTTTGATTAATATTGTGATGGTTATCTTGCACCGGTTGCGCATTTTTTTCATGTCTAAGACTACGTTTTCAAATTAATAAATCAATTGATCATTGGTGTTCACAACATAGTCAAATCATTTGTATGAGTCTATGAGATTGCTTTACACACTTGTTAATCTGAAATCCGAGTGTGGTTCTTTCTTATAAACTACGTACAAAACCATTTTAATTATCGTTAAATAATCTTTAATCATATTGCGAATAGTTTATTTGTTTTTAATCAACAAAATCCCTTCTAAGGCGGCTCTCTGTTGCCGGAGATCCCTATTCTTAACATTGTTTGCTACAAGTGTGGTATCATGGAAGAGACGGTGGATCACATCTTGGCTAATTGCCTCGATGCTAGATCCGTTTGGTGATTTATCCTAGTTTGGCTTAAACACCCTTTCCTTAGAGAGTTTAAGTTTGTTACAAATATTTTTCAATACATTGTTGTTCATCCATCCAGGCTAGAGATGGGCATAAAAACCGGTTCCGAACCCGAACCGGTAGAACCGAACTGGAACCGGTTCCAGTTCCTACCCGACATTAAGTAGAACCGGTTTCGGGTTCAAAATACCCGTTGGTTCCAACCTGGTTCCACAATTTTACCATTTGAATCGGGTCGTACCCGGTTCCTACCCGTACCCGGTTTCACTAGTACCCGGTTCCACCAGTACCTGAGTACTGGTGGAAATAAAATCTTACTGGAACCGGTTCTGAGTAATTTTTTATTTTTTTTGTAACCGGTTAATTTTTTTTTATATATTGTAACCGACTAATTTGTTTTTTAGTTTTAACCGATTATTGTTACTATTTTTATTTATCAATGTAACTAATAATAAAAATCAAACATAACAAACACAATAGAAAGAAACATTACACAAACTTTATTAAAACACCAAACCAAACGGGTTACATCAAACATTTGAAGAACCGGTGCCGGAACCTTCTCCCTCTCATTTTTCTTTGCCTTCGTCGCTGGGCAATGCCGCTCAGTGTGTTTCTTAAGGGTTGAGTTGGCTGCGGCCTTCATAAATTTTCCACAATCTTTGCATCTAGCCATCTCATGGCGTCAGACATTAAACGGAGATCAAAATTCTTCCATATAGCTGGGTTTCTTTTCGTCTCTAAGACCATAACAACTTCGTCGTTGCATGCCATAGGTATTTTGCAAGAACTTAGAAGTTGATTGATTTTGTAAGTTGATGATGGTGAGTGTTAAGTTTAGAAATTGTAAGTAGGAAGGGGTTTTGTATACAAAAAAAAAACGATTTTTTAATCAGGAACCGGTTTCCAACGGTAACATTTATCAGGAACCGGTTCTGAACAGTAAATGGCAGGTTTGACTGTCAGGAACCGGTTCCCAATAGTAAAATGCAGTTTTGACTGTCAGGAACCGGTTCTGAACAGTAAATGGCTGTCAGGAACCGGTTCTGAACCGTAAATGGCAGGTTTGACTGTCAGGAACCGGTTCCCAACACTATCAGAAACCGGTTTCGCATCATACCCGGTTCCATACCGGTTCTCATCATACCCGGTTCCATAATACCGTATCCGGTTCTACACGGTTCCATATTCTTGGGTGTGAACCCGGGTAGGAACTGGACCCGGTTCCACACCATACCCGGTTCCAATGACATCCAAGCAGAACCGGGTCCGGGTTGGAACCGGTTCCGGGTAATAATAAACCCCGATTATGCCCATCTCTAATCCAGGCTCAAAGATTTGGAAAAAGATGGTAGATGCGGTTTACTGCATTTAGAAAGTTAGAAATAAGCTGGAGTTCAAGAAGCATCGTATGCGAGCTGCAAAAAAAAACTATGGAGTTTATTAAATGTTTGAAGTAGAAATACTGGTTAAGAGATCGATCGATGCAAAAATGGAGTTATTAAGAATTTTTGGATAGGTAGTCCAAAATTTCAGAATTTTGATTGGGTGGGGTGGTGCGTATTATTATTTAGTTTTTGTTTGTTTTTGTAATGTATGTTTTTCGTTTAGGGTTGTTTTTTTTTTTGTTGTGGGGACCTAGCTTGCTAGTTGGTACCCCTCATTTCTTTATTCTTAATAAGGTTATACGTAATGGTTTCACATCTTTAAAAGTAAGTGTCATATCACTGTTACGCAATCATGAGCCCTAGTCATTTTTTTTTCATCTTTATTTTGTAATGGCTTCACAAGTTTTTAGTATTCATCGCTCATTAAAATACTATATAAATGAATTACATAAGCTACTATTTAATAAGCTGTCTATAAAGTTTACAACTTTCACCAACTAAAATCTATTAAAAGACTTGTAGATTTAATCTTTGAAAATACTTCCAACTGATAGGCTATCCCCATTTTTTTTTTGGGTGTGACCCTCCAGTACTTAAACCACTGTGTTTACGTTCAATTCTTTAACTATTATTGTGAAAGAAATAAAAAAATGTTTATTCGGGCACGTACATATTGATTCACATAGATCATGGAGAAGGGGGAAATTCGACTATGGCGATGTTTAACAGTGGGTCACAACCAGGTCAATAGAGGTGTGACGACATTAGACATGGTCTAAGGATAGTAAATCTAGGGATGCGTGTTCAAAAAACATAGAAACAGAATGTTGACCAAGGTAACTACAAATGTTGAATATCGTGACAAGCGCCCAAGAATGGCTATATTTTTTAATTTTTGAATGGCTATATATGGGCCTGTTTGAGACACTTACGAAACACAACATTTTAAGAAACTTAACAATTAATTGCAGCTTTGAAATGGCTCCCAGCTATTTTAATGATGATAACTCACTCTTCAACTTTGTGGTGAAAGAAGTCAATGGTGTCAAAGGTCTGGTGGACTTGGGCCTTACCGAGGTACCGGATCGATACATCCAGCAACCACACCGCCGAATCAACAAGCAAGAGGTTGCTGGTTCACTTGAAATTGTGACCATTGATCTATCTGAGCTTGATGGTCCCAACCATGAACAAGTGGTGAAGGCCATTGTCCATGCATCTGAAACTCTAGGGTTCTTCCAGGTGGTTAACCATGGTGTGCCGATGGAAGTGCTGGACTCACTTAAAGTTACAGCCCACCAGTTTTTCGGTCAACCAGCGGAGAAGAAGGCTGTGTATCTCAAGGAGGTTAGCCCTAGTCCCCTGGTCAAGTATGGGTCTAGCTTTATTCCTGAGAATGAGAAGGCTTTGGAGTGGAAAGACTTTCTTAGCATGATTTATACCAATGATGCAGATGCTCGTGAGTCTTGGCCTAATGAGTGCAAGTAAGAATCCTAAACTACTAGTGTTAAATCTTGCGATTTTCTAGTCTAACAAGCAAACAAATTGCCTGTATATTTAATCTCATTGATTGATAGCAGACTTTTCGGTAGAGTCTGTGAAGGATGAGATAGAGAGGATGTTTATGTTACATCAATTTAATGTTTGTGTATATGATCCGTAGGGAGGTGGTGCTCGAGTATATAAATACGTCAACGGAGATGGTGCAATAGGTACTAAAAGCACTCATCGGGAACCTTGGGGTAAAACTAGACGACTCAAGACTCCATGAACTTATGGGTTTTAATCTGGTGAACATAAACTTCTACCCGGCTTGTCCAAACCCGGACCTAACTGTAGGCACGGGTAGTCACTCGGATGCAGGCATGCTAACATGCTTCTACAAGATGGAATTGGTGGATTATACGTGAAAAAAGGTGATCAAAATGCATCACCGGGAAATGAAGTATGGGTTGAGATTCCACCCATGCATGGTGCTTTGGTCATTAATGTTGGTGATTCACTACAGGTTAAATTTCTTATAGTTCTAATGCTAAAACTAAACGTATATTTCTATACCATGCGTGGAATTGGTCATAAACTTAGATTTTTTGTAAATATGTTTTTGTTAGATTTTAAGCAATGGGAGGTAGATAAGTGCAAAACACAGAGTGCGAACCACGGATCTAGAGTCAAGGGTGTTTGTCCCAAGATTCATATCACCAAAGCTCACCGCAAAAATTAGACCATTTGCTGAGCTGGTGGCTCGAGACATAGTTTAAGGACTTGCTTAAAAATTTAGTTTATAACTTGGTTTAACATCCCAAATAATCCTACTTATAATATTACATCAGTAGAAACTCATTTTTAAGTTCATTACCATTTAAAACCTTGTTTTATGCAAAAAGGGTCATTTTGGTCAAAGATGGCATAATTATGGAACTTGCGCATAAACTTAGATTCTGGTTATGATCATGTAATATAACCTCATAGGGTTATGCTACATAATATTATGATCATAATGCAACTTTAGATCAGTAGGTAACTAATTAATAAATCTAAGTGTAGTACTTGGGGTCTTGATCTTTTTTGGAAAGGGAGTGTGTGCGAGTTGTTTATTTCAAGAATAGGCTGGATCCAACCAGATGTGCTTTTTCTGTTTTAACTAGGAAAGTTATATCTAAGAAAGAAGAGTGCATGATCTCGCGAATTACTTCTGAATAAATTCAGAAATCATATGTAAGAACTATAGCATTTCGTAATTTATTGGAAAATCCACTTTGATTCTCTATCAACCAATAATGTGGGACCATTAACATGGTTAAAGCTAAACTGTTTGAAGTCCAGACGCAGCATGGTACTCTTTCTTTGCGAACCGACCCTAGAACTGAAATTGACGAGCCGAACATGTTGTTACATGTTCTAATAATTGTTACCAACTTGTTTAAGTGTCAAAACAGGTTTCATAACATATATAAGATCAATTTATGATTTTTCCGAAAAATGGCATGTTTGACTTTTTAATAATTTAACTTTGACCCGTCAATTGGTCTAGCAAACGTGATCTTCAGGAGGTGCCCTTTATAGGGACTAACACCTATCTTATTACGATCACTTAGCCATGTTCATTTCGAACAATGGCTGGACCATAATGGTCTTAACCGAAAGTCAAAGCGTTTTCCGAAAAACGCTTGACTTTTGGCTATAAAAGCCTATAAACGAAAATGCAAGAGCAAGGAACACTTATAAGAGGTTCCTACAATGCAAGAGAACTAAGTTGGATGCTCCTTTTAGCTAGGAACTTCCAGAGGAGGGAGAAGAGTGATTTAATAAGAAAGGTGCAAGTTGGAATGAACACTTGAACACCTATTTATAGTTGGAGAACTCAAAGGAGATGAAGCCAGGTGTTTAGGGGTGTAAGAAGAAGCTTACAAGTGTCCCAAAACGTGGCATAGCAGTTTAGAGAAGCCATGGTTTCGAATTAAATGGTTTTGGAGTTTTGCTTGACCTCCAAACAATTTTTCTGCGGCAGAGCCTGTCTCGCGGGGCGCGAGAGGCCCAGGCCAGGTCTCTCGCGGCCCGCGACCGCCCCATGGCCAGTTTCAAAATTTGCCACTTTTAACCTCTTGACTTTAAAAAGCTCATAAAAGCCTTCTAAAACACCTTTTTGGCACTTTTAGCCCTCCGTAGCCAATACTTAGCATACCCGGGATTATGCCCGGACATTGTCGAGCTCTCGGTTCGTTAAAAGGTCACTCAGAGGTATAAATTAACATGTTGACGCTTTTAATCCTTCCAATATCCAACTTTCACATATTTACAAAATTGAACTCTCTCGTCCAACAAGTGGCACGTATGAGAGTTAGGACTTCACAAAGGATCACTCAGAGGCTTATTATAAGCATATTGATTTCGATGTCACTCAGAGGCTGTTATTTATGCATGTTGACATCGGTTCGTCACTCAGAGGCTCAACTTGAGCATGTTGACGCCTTTAGTCCTTATTGGTCTTTAACAGACTATATTTAAAATACAACACGTGTCACTATACTATTGGACACGATTTTACAGGGTGTTACATCCTCGCCCCCTTAAAAGAAATCTCGACCTCGAGATTTTATTCAAAAAGATGGGGGTATTTTTGTCACATAGTGGACTCAACCTCCCATGTATATTCGGGACCTCTAAAAGCATCCCACTTAACCTTTACTATAGGTATCAACTTTCTTTGGAGCTTCTTAACCTGTCGATCCTCGATCGAAATTGGTTTCTCAATGAACCTCAGGTTTTCATCAATTTGCACATATTCGTGCGACATTGCTAGCGATTCATCGGCTAGACATTTCTTAAGATTTGATATGTGGAATACATCATGAATTCCACTAAGCTCCTCTAGCAATCTGAGCTTATAAGCTACAGTGCCAACACATTCGACTATTTCGAATGGTCCAATATATCTTGGGCTCAACTTGCCCTTCTTTCCAAAACGCATCACACCCTTCCAGGGTGATACCTTCAGCATGACCTTGTCCCCTACTTGGAACTGAAGAGGTTTATGCCTTTTGTCAGCATAGCTCTTCTGCCTGTCCTTGGCAGCCTTGAGACGATCACGGATTTGCACAATATTTTCCATGGTCTCCAGGACAATCTCTGGTCCTGATAGTTGGGCTTCCCCAACTTCTGCCCAACACACGGGCGTTCTACATTTTCTCCCATACAAGGCCTCAAAAGGTGCAGCCTTGGTGCTCGTATGATAACTGTTATTGTAGGAGAATTCTATTAGGGGTAAGTGGTCATCCCAACTTCCACCTAGATCAATCACACATGCCCTGAGCATGTCTTCCAGTGTCTGGATAGTACGCTCACTTTGACCATCAGTCTGCGGACGGTAAGCCGTACTAAAGTTCAATCGTGTGCCTAAAGATTGTTGGAAACTTTTCCAAAAGTGAGATGTGTATCTAGTATCTCTATCAGATACAATAGATACTGGCACACTGTGTAGGGACACAATCTTGTCCACGTATAAATTAGCCAATTTATCTGAACTATAAGTCTCTTTAATTGGCAGGAAATGCGCTGACTTAGTCATCCTATCCACAGTGACCCAAATAGTGTCATTTCCACTTTTGGTCTTGGGTAACTTGGTAATTAAGTCCATAGTTACCATTTCCCATTTCCAAGTGGGAATCTCAAGCTGTTGTAGAAGTCCTGACGGCTTTTGATGTTCAGCCTTAACTTGTGAACACGTCAGACACTTAGCTACATATGTGGCTATGGATTTCTTCAAACCCATCCACCAATAATTCTTTTTTAGGTCTTTATATATTTTGTCACCACCTGGGAGAACTGAGTATCTTGAACTATTCGCTTCTTGGAGGATTAGATCTCAAAGTCCTCCAAAGATTGGAACTCAAATTCTATCATTAAATCTTAGGATTCCATCCTTTCCAGGCGCTAACTGATTAATAGTTCCGCCCAATACCTCATTAGGAATATTAGCCTTTAATAAGGCTTGCTTTTGCGCATCTAATAGCTTTTCACTTAAGCTATTTCTGAGCTCAATGCTCTTGGCGTTAATCCTAATGCGCTTAACTTTTTCCTTGCGACTTAAGGCGTCGGCAACGACATTTGCCTTGCTGGGATGGTAGCGAATCTCGCAATCATAATCATTAAGTGTTTCCATCCACCGACGTCGTTCATGTTCAATTCCTTTTGATTGAACAGGTGCTGGAGACTTTTATGGTCAGTGTATATCACATTTCGTACCATACAAGTAATGTCTCCATAACTTTAGTGCAAATACAACGGCACCGAGTTCCAAATCATGGGTGGTGTAATTCTTTTCATGCACCTTTAATTGTCGTGATGCGTAGGCAATTACCTTGCCATTTTGCATTAGCACACAGCCCATGCCAGTGTGCGAAGCATCACAATAGACAACAAAGTTCTCAATACCCTCAGGTAGAGATAACACAGGGCGTTGCTCAATTTGTGTTTAAGAATCTCAAAAGATTCTTGTTGCTTTGGACCCCAATTATACTTAACATTCTTACGGGTCAAGGTATAGTAACCAGCCAATCCTAAGAAACTACGAACCTCCGTTGGGGTCTTAGGAACTTCCCAATTCATTATGGCTTCTATCTTGACGGATCCACTTGGATGCCACGCTCACTTACAACATGTCCAAGGAATTGGACTTCTCTAAGCCAAAATTCGCATTTAGAGAACTTTGCATAAAGTTTCTCCTGCCTTAATAATTCTAGGATGCACCGAAGATGTTTCTCGTGATCAGTTTGATTACGAGAATAGATAAGTATGTCGTCTATGAAGACAATGACAAACTTATCCAAATACGGTTTGCAGACTCTATTCATGAGATCCATGAACGCTGCTAGTGCATTTGTGAGCCCAAAAGGCATCACCAAAAATTCAAAGTGACCATAGCGGGTCCTGAAGGCTGTCTTAGGAACATCTTCACTTCTAACCTTCAGTTTATGATATCCTGATCTCAAATCTATCTTAGAAAAATAACTAGCCCCTTGAAGTTGGTCGAATAAATCATCGATTCTGGGCAGAGGATATCTATTCTTAATGGTTAGCTTGTTCAGCTCTCGGTAGTCGATGCACATTCGCATCGAACCGTCTTTCTTCTTTACAAACAGAATAGGGGCTCCCCAAGGCGAGGAACTAGGCTGAATAAAGCCTTTCTCTAAGAGTTCGTCTAGCTGTGTTCTTAATTCCTTCGTCTCCGTTGGTGCTGGCCTATATGGAGCTCTAGCCACTGGTGCTGATCCTGTTATGATGTCAATTCTGAACTCCACTTGCCTATCCGGAGGTAGGCCTGGTAATTCTTCAGGGAAAACATCGGGATACTCCGAGATAACTAGTTGATCTTCAAGGTTCGGCTTAGGTTCGTTTATGGTTACTTGTGCCAAGTAGATGACACAGCCTCTTCTCAAGCACTTAGATGCCTTAAATAACGACACCTTGTCTGGCAGCCCATAGTGTGAATCTCGGAAAATGGTGATCACTTCACCAGATGGGGTTTTAATTTCGATGAGCTTTTTATCGCAGGCAATACGGGCTTGGTTATGAGATAACCAATCCATGCCTAAGACAACATCGAACCCCGCCAATTTCATTGGCAAAAGAGAGATAGGGATGGAATGATTCTTAATGGATATAGAGCATCCCTCAAGAATGGAAGAAGCAGTTTCTAAGGTTCCATCGGCAAGTTCTATCTCATAAGTTTTATCTAGAGTTCTTATGGGTAAATTTAACAGTTCACTAAACTTATGATTAACAAAAGATCTATCTGCACCAGAATCGAAAAGAACTCTAGCATAAATATCATTAACGGGGAAAGTACCTGTTATGACGTTATTGTCATTAACAGCTTCCTTAGCAGTCAGCCGAAAGGCGCATGCATTCCCCTTTTTGGCCTCTCCAGGCTTTGGAGTATTATTCTTTGAACTCTTAGGGCAGTTAGTTGTAATGTGCCCTTTTTGTTGCAGATATAGCAAACGGCAACCTTAAGATCTTTACATTCTAGGGTCTTATGCCCTCTCCTTTTACATATGCCACAAGGTCTAGCTTGTGGATCAGAAGTACACTGTCCCCAGTGTTTGCGGTTGCAAGTCTTGCAAAATGGCATCACAGCCGACTTGCCTTGGTTCCCTTTGAACCCAAATCTCCCTTTATTTTTCTTATTAAACTTATGGGAGTTGTCATCTTCCCTCTTTCTTTTCCAGACAGTTTCAGACTTAACTGACTTTTGCCTCACTAAATCAAGGGTGAGAGAGAGAGAGAAAGGTCTACAGCAGACCTATAGGTACTAGGCTGAGCAGCCTTTACCATGCCCTTAATTTCGGGCGCTAACCCATTAATAAAACGCACAACGCGTTTGGATTCAGGGGTAATTAAATAGGAAACTAACCTAGATAGGGAATTGAAATCGGAAACATCCTTCCGACAGTCTAGGTTTTTCATGGAAAGAGACAAGAAGTTCGTCTCTAACTTCTCCACCTCAAGGGTTGGGCAATAAGTTTCCTTAATAAGGTCCATAAACTTAGACCACCCCATATTATACAGGTATATTTTACCTGTTGACTGAATCATGGCCTTCCACCATGTTAGGGCATCGCCCTTGAAGGATTGTGATACATACTTGACCACATCCCTTTCAGCAGAACCGCTGATGTCTACAATAGTCTCCATCTCGTCCAGCCACTTTATGGCTTCTACGGCTCCTTTTTCCCCATTAAAGTCTCGGGGTTTACAGGAGACAAAATACTTGTAGGTGCATCCGTCCTTAGAAGAACGGGACCTATCAGCATAGTCTATCCTCTTAGGTTCACTCTTTGCATTTGATGAATGAACAGAGCTCTCCTTAGGAGCTGAGGATGGTGGAATTGATAATGGCTTAGAGCGAGTAGCACTCGACTCTCTTAACTTCTCTATGGCCTTACCCATGGCCTTTTCTACAGCCGCATCAATGCGTGCTTGGAAGTCATTATCATTTATGGCTATATTTTCAGTGTCTTTAACGTTCCGATGGCTACTTTGTGCCTCATTAGAATTAGCCATTCTTCAAAGCCTTGGTTCTATAAACCAAATAAAATTTCTCTTAGCCATGGTATAATAACCATATCGGCTTTTAAACATTGGATATAAAAATCCATTGCCTATACTAGTGTGAATGACATTACAACTCTTAGGCTTAATATAACTATTTTTGGCATAGGTCTTAATAGGACCATCATAGGCAAATTACAATCTGGACATAGTCCTTTATTACTAGACAGGGGATCACAATGTCACAACTGTCCTTGTCATATTTGAAAATTTTATAGTACATAGGCTTGTCACAAAGGACACTAGATATGGCATATAGGCCTGTCACAAATGGACATAAAATACGGCACATAGGCCTGTCACTAATGGATGTTTAGTCACCGCACTGGTGGTATTTAGCTGGGATCAAATAGATCACATGGGCTATATAGAATAGGTCATAACCCGAAAGGGTAATACATCACTTAATGGATGTTTTATTTATCATCGCACTGATGATATTAGCCGGGATCAAACAGATCACAGGGTTATATAAAATACATCTCTAATGGATGTTTTATCCATCACCGCACTAGTGATGTTTAGCCGGAATCAAACAGATTACAAGGGCTATTTAGCCGGATCAAAAGATCACAAGGGCTTATTTAGCCGGGATCAAATAGATCACAAGGGCTATTTAACCGGGATCAAATAGATCACAAGAGTTATATAAAATACATCTCTAATGGACACCGCATTGGTGATATCAGCCGGGATCAAATAGATCACAAGGGCTATTTAACCGGGATCAAACTATCACAAGGGCTATATAAAATACATCTCTAATGGATGTTTAATCACCGCACTGGTGATATTAGCCGGGATCAAAACAGATCACAAGGGCTATTTAACCGGCATCAAATAGATCACAAGGGTTATATAAAATACATCTCTAATGGATGTTTAATCACCGCACTGGTGATATTAGTCGGGATCAAATAGATCTCAAGGCTATTTAACCGGGATCAAATAGGTCACAAGGGTTATATAAAATACATCTCTAATGGATGTTTAATCACCGCACTGGTGATATTAGCCGGGATCAAACAGATCACAAGGGCTTTATAAGGTTAGGACATAGTCCATTACCTGGAAGGCTAGTGTGATTCCTCAAGTCACACAACCATGAGTATGCACATTACTTGAATGTTAACATAGGAGGATCTTAATGATTGATCAATGGTCCCGGTCACCTTCGACCTTAACGACCTTGGAGGTTTGGACCTAGTCCATTACCTCTGGATAGAAGGATAACTTCCCTTAACCATCCTGATAGAAGACCCCTTCGTACTTAACTATCATTTCTTGGCCAATATGTGCTCTACGCCACTTGGCATAATCAATCCATTAAGATCTTTTGGAATTATATAGCAGAGCATAAATTTCAAATAAAATCAAGACGCTCGTTTTCAAGAGGATGAATACATATATATAATTCCAAAGTACTTGATTAGATTTCCATAAGAAATTATAATACTAGGAAAATGAAATAAACTTGTCCATGCAAGGACTTTAAAGAAATAAACATGTCCATGCAGGGACTAAAGAAACAATAATGTCCACGCAGGGACTACATATAATAGAAAAGACTTTACTCGTCCTTCTTTCACTTAACTAGCTTGGAGAGTTTCTTGAAGAACTTGTCTTCTTCTCCGTTTTCTCCGCCTGCTGCTGCATCTCCTTCATTCTTTCTAAGGCCTCATTGATGGCCTCAAGTGGTGTGGAGGCTTTGTTTGTGGTTGTGGCATAACCGGATACTGGTACCCATAAGTTGGATATCCAGTCGGTGTATAAGTAGGTGGGAAAGGAGACGGGTAAAGTGCGTTGTGCATAACCGCCTGCATGTATAGGTCTTGCGACCATGCTTGATAGTCTACCGGTGTAGACGAGTTAAAAGAATCATATCCGGACGTGTCTGGATATGTAGGGATTGGGTTAGTATAACCTGATGGTGGTGGTTGAGCTATAGGTGTAGGTGTTGGTGTTGGTTCAACCATCAGGTGAGGTGTTAGAGGGCCCACCCATTTGTGGGTCTTCTTGAATTGTGGGGTAGGAGTTAGGCAAAGGTAGCAGCGATCCCGACCTTTGTCCGGCACGTACCGACATAAGTGCTCCACGCTTCCTTCTTGGTGGTTCAGGTGGTTGTTGCGGTTGGTCCACCGGTTCCATGTAAACATCTTCTTGAACGGGGGTGGTTGAGAGTGGTGAGAAGGAGTGTGGGCAAAGGTGAATTGGTTCCAGTATTGGTCCCACTCATTAGGACCTTGGTAGGGCGATCCGGCATATGAGTTTGAATCGCTCGAAATTTCGATGGGATGGACATTTGATCCCGACGGTGGCATCTCCGGGTTGGAGTCCTCGTCCATAGGTGTGGCTCATCCAACTGATTTTGATCAGCTGGAGGCGTGTTAATATAATGGTTGGGGTTAAATTATTCGTGGTAAGAATGTGTATGGGAATGGTGAATGTGAATGGTGTGAGTGGTAGGACTGGAAAGAATTTTGGGAATGTGAGGGCGAGTGTCTATTAGAGATAGAACATCTCGCTGGTTGCCAAGGAGACGAATCTCCTGATTCCTGGTAAGCATGTGGATTATGAGGTTAAGGGGGTATGCGCCCCGATGGTCCTCCCCTCATTGGACCTTTTCCTCTTCCACTTTGTCCTCTCACACGTGGCGGCATTTTCCTGTTAGAAATCAATTCGAAAACATACTAATAACTTAATAATGAAATGAGTAACTCCTAGGTCAATGCCTAGACTCAGAAGTCTAAGGAATGTACACGTGTAAGTTTGAGATTAAACACAAGAAGGATAGTGTTTAATTCTCTCAAACGTTGGCTCTGATACCAACCTGTCACACCCCGGATTTTCAACCCAAATCCATAACCGGTGGGCCCGGGTGGCGAGTATCGTGACGTCAGTTGATAACCATCATAGGCAATTAAACATGGCACAGCGGAAGTCCTGGAGTAAAATCACTATTACAAACCGAATGTTCAAAATACAAAATAATATACAGGCTTGCAATAGAAGATCCACAGGCGGATCATAAATTTTACATGGAAAGAATACAAAACAGACTTTAGGTGGATTTAAGATTTGCAAGATCCTCTATCACTAACGAGCACTTCCGGCCTATTTTCGTATTGTACCTGCAGATTAGTCTTTTGAAAATACGTCAGCTTTCGCTGTAAATACACCCAACTGACTCATTTTGAAAACATTCCTAAAAATGTTTTAAATGCGTATCAGCACAAAATCTTTTTATAACTTGGGTTAATTGACCGTCCAACCTTGTTAACAGATTTACTTGTTTGTCTTACATACGGGGCTCGGCACGAAAACCGAGACACAATTAACGTACACACCACTTTAGACTCACTGAAGGAGTCAATTCCTCCCAACCTTGTGGGAATGCATAATTGAGCGTCTATTGGGTGTATGCCTACACACGCGCTATGGTCGTGGCCATTTCGATTGTAATGAGCCGAGGATATCCAGGACACGGTAGTTACCACCGATGTTTTAATTTATCAAAAAAAACTGATTAAAACAGAATATGCGGATTTTTATTCCGAACCGTCATTTGACTAACCCCATTTTCGACCAAGCGGTAATAATTTACCGTAACCCAAGCCTGTATAGGGGAAATAAGTCAAGAGTATTTACCTAAGCTAGTCTTCTTTAAATTTTTAATAACTCAGCCGTACACAAAAAGGACTAAGTGCAGATAGCATTTACCGGCAAGTCTCTAGTCTGGATTATGGCATAAGCTAACAAATTAAATACTAACGGTCTTATTTAAGTCATAGACTTAGACCGACTAGCGTACTTGATCAAAACATATGACGCTAGATTAAACGATGATTGGATAGAATGTAGTTTAATCCCAACAAGTACCTTGACTTGTTTAATATGGGTAAACTATATACATTCTGGATTTTGAAACTTAAATGACATGGTTAAATCCTTTCGGTTAATTTCCGAAAAATAATTACATATGCGCAACTGTGCGCATTAGCGATATCGGATAACCGAATAAGTTATGGACAAGTTCTAAAAGCCATTATACTTTAAATAAGTTAAGATATCAGTAGGATATCAACTTGTATGTCCGTTAAGGTTTTAAAACGAAATTATGCCTCATAGGGGCGTTTTAGTAAATTCATACCATATAAAAAGAAATTGAATATAATTTAATGTTATGATTATAAGTATTCTGGAAAAATACTTTATTTATGATATAATATCAGTAGGATATCAATTATATGTGTATTTTACCTTTTATGACCAAACTATGCACCGAAGGGGCATTTTGTCATTTTACACATAGTTTATAAATTATTTGGGATTTTGAGTTTATAACATGTACCTACTGTAAATATGTTTAAAATACGTTTTAAAATCAGTAGATAATAAGTCTTGGTCCATTAATATGGTTTAAAACCATACTATGTGCCGAAATGGCGCTTATGTCGTAATAGGACGTCTTTATGTGATGTTTATGAAAACTGATGTTATAGTCAGTTAAAAATGTTTAAAATATGTTATTTAGTATAACATATCATTAGGTAAATGATTTACCTTGAAAATATTTGATTAAAACTATTTTATAAGCCATGGGGGCTAAAATCGTCATTTATCGACATAGTTTAAGGACTTGCTTAAAAATTTAGTTTATAACTTGGTTTAACATCCCAAATAATCCTACTTATAATATTACATCAGTAGAAACTCATTTTTAAGTTCATTACCATTTAAAACCTTGTTTTATGCAAAAAGGTCATTTTGGTCAAAGATCGCATAATTATGGAACTTGCGCATAAACTTGGATTCTGGTTATGATCATGTTATATAACCTCATAGGATTATGCTACATAATATTATGATCATAATGCAACTTTAGATCAGTAGGTAACTAATCTAAATCGGGCCAGAATCGAAAGTCAAAGCAGAAGTCAAACTTCACGACTTTCAGTTGCGAACCGGCCCTAGAACTGAAATTGACGAGCCGAACATGTTCTTACATGTTCTAATAATTATTACCAACTTTTTTAAGTGTCAAAACAGGTTTCATAACATATATAAGATCAATTTATGATTTTTCCAAAAATGGCATGTTTGACTTTTTAATAACTTAACTTTGACCCGTCAATTGGTCTAGCAAACGTGATCTTCAGGAGTGCCCTTTATAGGGACTAACACCTACCTTATTACGATCACTTAGCCATGTTCATTTCGAACAATGGCGGACCATAATGGTCTTAACCGAAAGTCAAAGCGTTTTTCCGAAAAACGCTTGACTTTTGGCTATAAAAGCATATAAACGAAAATGCAAGAGCAAGGAACACTTACAAGAGGTTCCTACAATGCAAGAGAACTAAGTTGGATGCTCCTTTTAGCTAGGAACTTCCAGAGGAGGGAGAAGAGTGATTTAATAAGAAAGGTGCAAGTTGGAATGAACACTTGAACACCTATTTATAGTTGGAGAACTCAAAGGAGATGAAGCCAGGTGTTTAGGGGTGTAAGAAGAAGCTTACAAGTGTCTCAAAACGTGGCATAGCAGTTTAGAGAAGCCATGGTTTCGAATTAAATGGTTTTGGAGTTTTGCTTGACCTCCAAACAATTTTTCTGCGGCACAGACTGTCTCGCAGGGCGCGAGAGGCCCAGGCCAGGTCTCTCGCGGCCCGCGACCGCACCATGGCCAGTTTTAAAATTTGCCACTTTTAACCCCTTGACTTTAAAAAGCTCATAAAAGCCTTCTAAAAACACCTTTTTGGCACTTTTAGCCCTCTGTAGCCAATAGTTGGCATACCCGGGATTATGCCCGGACATTGTCGAGCTCTCGGTTCGTTAAAAGGTCACTCAGAGGTATAAGTTAATATGTTGACGCTTTTAATCCCTCCAATATCCAACTTTCACATATTTACAAAATTGAACTCTCTCGTCCAACAAGTGGCACGTATGAGAGTTAGGACTTCACAAAGGATCACTCAGAGGCTTATTATAAGCATGTTGATTTCGATGTCACTCAGAGGCTGTTATTTATGCATGTTGACATCGTTCGTCACTCAGAGGCTCAACTTGAGCATGTTGACGCCTTTAGTCCTTATTGGTGTTTAACAGACTATATTTAAAATACAACACGTGTCACTATACTATTGGACACGATTTTACAGGGTGTTACACATGGCCATCGATTACTACTGAATAGCATAAAGTTTAATGTTTCGCAAAGACGTTGTGGAATGTATAACTAAATGTTTCGTAAAAACTATTATCTTGGCCCTAGTTGAAACAGGGAAATCATGTTCGCTAGTCGGCGAAATTAGATCTCTTGAGATTCTGGATAACGTGAATAAGGTTTCTTCATCGTTGGGGTAAACGAATGTAGAATCCGGTATCTGGGCAGGATGAACATCATGATAACATTCAAGAATCCGGATCAATCCAAAGAATTTATGGGGAATAAAAAAGATCTAGGCAGATAACTGGATCACTCATTCTCCTTTGTGCATCTTGTTCCCTGCTAGCTACATATAAGAAGGAAAAAGTGTATGATTCCTATTGTAATGCCTCGTATTTCCGTATTCCTATTTTTTAGAAAGTTCGTATTCGCATTCTATTTTTAGAAACCTTACAATCGTACTCTATCTCCGTTATCACAATTTGAGGATATATATATTATATATATATATATATATATATATATATATATATTATATACGTGTTATATTTCATATTTGTGTTATATACGCAATCAATATTTAAATACGTGTTTATATGCAAAACCGAGACTTAAAATACACTTTGGATACCTAAAAACAAGTTAAAATACAAGAAAACAATATAAAATAAACTAGTTACAAAGTGCAAGGATTTAAAGTGAACAAAACCAAAAGATTTTCCACCTCTTTTCCCCTCATCTCACCGTCCACCTTTTTTAAGCCAATCATATTTCACCCTTCTCCACCTCCTTTCTCCTCCAATCACCTTCCATGTAACGCCTCATTTTTTCACAACTTTCCATTTTTAGAAAGATTGTATCGTGTTTCTATTTTTGGAAACTCGTTTCCTTTGTAATCGTATTTCGTCTCAAACCATTGTAAATTCGAGACTTCGATCATAATGAAATTAATCTTTTATATGAAATACACATCGTTTATGCATTGTTTATTGTTAAGTACTGATAGTAAACACTGATGACAACCACTGCTAAGCTAACCACTGTTATACAAGGACTGATAGAAAACACTAATGACAACCACTGCTATACGAGAACTGATAGAAAACACTGATGACAACCGCTATCAAGCTAACCACTGCTATACACTAAACTGATAGAAAACACTGATGATAACCACTGCTAAGCTAACCACTGCTATACACTAAACTGATAGAAACATTGATGACAACCACTGCTAAGCTAACCACTGCTATACACTAAAATGATAGAAAACACTGATGACAACCACTACTAAGCTAACCACTGCTATACACTAAACTGATAGAAAAAACAATGACAACAACTGTTGGTCTTCAGCAAAGGTTTGCCTTGACAGACCTTTAGCTTTGATCTTCAGCAGAGGTTTGCCTAGGCAGACCTTGTACACTTAGACTTCAGCAGAGTTTAGATTTCAGTAGAGTTTTGCCTTCAATAGAGCTTTAGCTATAGCAGACCTTGGACATTTAGTCCTTAGCAAAGCTTTACTTGTTTAATCCTTACAAAACTTTCTTTTATTATTACAACACAAAACTTATGTTTACAAATGTTTCCATGTTCCCTTTTGCATATTAGACCTCTTTTTACATATTGGTCATTTATTAAATAACATGTACACCTAAATATACAATAAATATACATATATACGGGCTGGGCATATTCCAATCGCAGCCTTTGGGCCGGGTTAGTTGTCTTGTTTCAAGGTTAATTACCCGCTAATCTTATTCAAAGCCCAACCCATCGAAACCCTAATCCCTTCCTTATATAATGAGCACTTCTCCATCCTTATCCCACTTTTACAACCCTCTAACACTCTCAAAACACACTCAAACTCAGCTGAGTATTTGAGCAACACCTCAGAAAGTTCCAGCCATTAAAAGTGAGTTTTAACTCACTTCTTCTTCTAATTTCTTCTTGTTATTTCTTCTACAACACTTGAATAACCTCTAGGAAGGTTTTCACAAGTTTGCTTGGGCAAACTAAGGTGAACCTCGCCATTTTTGAGATTCAAAGTGCCATAAACTTTCTGCTTGATTTTATATTTTTATAACTTTATTAATTTCATGTTTTCTTTACATTTTCTTCCTCTATAATGGTTGTAATGCCTCTAGAGATGTTACCATAGGTTTTCCATGGAAAACAAAGGTGGAACAATACCATTTTTAAGGCTAAACTTTCTGTTTTGGAAGATGAACTTATAAACTTTATTTAAACATGCTTTCTCTAGACAAACTTATGCTACTTGTGCCTCTAATCAAGCCCATGGTTAGTGAGCTAGGTAGAGTTGTTTGATACAAATTAGGAGGTGTAAAATACCTCTGAACTTTCTGTTTTGTAAAGGGTTTTAACCCACAAGTGTTGGAACCATCCAAGCTTGACAAAGTTTGTGTTTTGGTAAAGGTGTAATTACTTGGAAGCCTTGACTATCCTACTTTCAATCCACCACCTCACTTAATGATTTCTAACTAACCACTAAATTATGTTCAACCTTCAATTGAGTAACAAGGCTACGACACGTCCTCAAACGTTACCATGTTCGGGATGCACACACCTAGATTGCTTACTTGGTCGATACATAGTTTAGTGAAATATTTCTTTTTATTCCATTCATGACCATCCGAATTGTCCTTGTAACAATTTGTGTATTGTTGAATCTTATGAAAGATGTTACAAGACGGTTATCCTCCTACCTCCATGCATGGCATCTATGAAATCTATGACTTATATGATGGACTTAATGATATATTATATAATATATACGTAAATGGACTTATACATAACCAAACTTTTGACAATGATCATATGGTTACTTGTCCTAACATTAGGTTATATTATCTAAGACTTGAACCTCTCGTTAGATTCCAATGGGCACTTAACCCATGAAATCACCAAATCTCAAAAACGAGTGTTTAAGACTAGATAATTACTTTCTTGAATACATACTTTTACCTACTATAATTCCTAATCCGAATCCTCCATTATCATTCTAACCATTATTTCCTCACTATTGGACTTAAGGTGACCATTGAATTCGGTATTTAATCCTTGAGCAGTTTCGTATCAAGTAACACATGTTTGTCTTCAGATCACCACCACGAGTTCTCATAAAAAATAATGTTTCGTGATATACAAACTTTCCCAACCTTTGGATCATAACAATGCCATCCCTTTAGTTCTGAGTCATAACCTATAAACACACACGGAACTGCCTTTCTCTCCATCTAGTGGCGGAGATGATTTGGAATAAAAACATAACAAACACATCCAAAGACATGAAAGTAACTTACATTCAGTTTTGTTTGTGTCATCTTTTCAAACAATGACAGATAATAATGACTTTGAGAGGGCATCCTATTAACTACGTACCAGGCTGTTCACACTGCCTCTACCTAGAAGCGCCCATGAATATTTTTGTTATGTATGAAACTTCTTGTCACTTCCCCAAGATACCTGTTCTTTCATTCAGAGACCATTTTGTTGCAGAGTGTTCAGGCAGGTCAATTGTCCTCGGATTCGTCTCTGTTTCAAATTATTACAAAAATCGGTGGTCAGATACTCTCCCCTTTTATCGGAACGTAGACACTTATTCTTGTACCCACTCTTTTTTTTCTGCCTCAGTTTCGAATTCCTTGAATTTAGAGAAGACTTTTGTTTCATATTGTAGAGCCATAGAAAACGTAAAAAATCATCAATGAAAGTAGCTACAAACCACATGCCTTACATTGATAATTGATTGACAGGACCAAAAACATCTGAATGGATGATTTCAAGAGGCTAGGAGGCTTTGAAATCAGATAGCGGCAACTAGGTTGTTTTACAGTATTGACATCCTGAACATACAACATCTTTGTTTACCTCAAGTTTAGGTAGCCCACTCACTAGAGTTTTATCCATCATGCGGCCCAACTTGTCGTAGCCCACATGGCCCATTCGCCAATGCCATATTGTCATAGGTCAGTCATTTTGTTCTCTTTTGCTCTACATATGCAGATTCTGCACTCAACACATACACATTGTTCATCTTCTGGCCGAAGAATTGATATCAACTGGATATCAGAATGCCTGTAGACTTTGACATCTTTGGGTCCAAATACAGGTAGTTACCTTCGGCTGTGATTTGAGGCACCGAAACCGGGTTCTTCTTCATCCCTAGGACATGTATGTTTGTTCAAGCCCAAATCCACACACATAACACACACTCATGTATTTATGTAGTATAACGTGTAGTAATTGAAGAAGCAATACAAATGCAGAAAGAAAAATGAAGACTGTTGTATTCGACTAAAAATATGGGTACTCTATTCAATAAAACAAGTGGCTTTAAACAAATGAATTATTCTACCAACGTACACCTTGTAACTCGATCAAAGATTATACTAATTCTAAATAAATTAACTATTAACTATTAAATAAACACCAAAATATAAATAAACAAATTCTTTTAGTCTTCAACTTCCAGCCATGCATTCTTCACGTGAAGACTCAGTTGCGTTTATTCCATGCAATCAAAATTAACTTCAAAACAATCCACGACGATCCAATAACGCACCAACCCGTGTGACCTGCAAACAAACCGAATAACCCAACAATGTACGTGTCCTCTATTGTTAGTTCTTGCTTGCTGCTATCTGCTGAGAAAATTACATCACTAATGTGGGCAATTGAATGCTTGGAGTTATCTGCGATCATGACTACCTGGTTACCATCATACCTCGTAGGTTTGTGAAGACGATCTTTATCGTCGGTCAAGTGGCTAGAGTAGCCCGAACCCATGATCCAGTCACTTAGCCAGTTCCTTTGGCTTTCACTCGTTGCAATAAACGCAGTTACTTCTTCTGTTTGAGCAAGAAGTACCTCAGCTTCCCATCCTTCTTCAGTTTGTGCAGTTGCAACATTGCCTTCTTCATTCGCTTTCTTCATGCAATAATTTTATACGTGGCCTCTATGACCACAATTATAGCATTTGTAGGAGTGTTTCTTCCCCTTTCTTGACTTTCCACTTTCTTGGAAATATTCCACCATTGGATTGTAAAGTTTTTATTCTATTTCGTTATCTAATTTCCTTCATACATTCATTAACCTATTTTATGTAATAATAAAACAATACCTAACTTTTCTAACGAACCTATTTTATGAATAATTAACCAATACCTAACTTTTTCTAACGGCTATGTTTATTAAAGATTATAATTAAAATTAATGAATTATAGAAATTTTAAAATTGTCAATAATTTGGTCCCCATTCTACACTAAAATGGTTTTATCTTTGCATGAACAAACCTAGCAAATGAGGCATGCCCTTTAATGTCATCTTCTATCATCATGGTTCAGAATGAAGCAAAGCGAAAAACAAAATTGCAGTTATATGAATTTTTATTAACGATAACATATGAGAACAAAAGTATTTAATTTTGAAAAAAGAAGTGGCAAACGAGTTTAGTTTGGTATACGTATATCTAAATCTCAATTGAAGTTTATATTAATAATAATAATAATAATGGCATTAGAAGTTATATTAATGGTATTAGAAATTCAATAAAGTGAAATATAGAGAAATAAAAGAATAAATTCAGACCAGAGCACACACTGCAGCAAAAGGAACATAACAACACAAAACAAAATGCAATAAGGAATTAAAAATGTAGACTAATAAGACTAGTGGGTGTGGTTAAGCAACATTTTCAAAGATGAGCTTCACATCAGTTGAGATGAATCTTTGAAGGAGGATGGCCCTCAAAAGATATAGCTAGTGTGTAGTGGAATGATCTCCCCTCTTTCTTTATTCTTTTGGTTTTTTTTTATAAAAATTTAACATTTTTCTAACATAATTAAAAAACATTACATCTAATCGAAATATTAATAAAAAAATCCCTAATTAATGTCACATGAGAATTTCTCCTTTAATCTTACAATTTTACTTTTAATTTATTTAAAAAAATATTTTTGTTATTCTTATTATTATTATAAATTCTTTTACTTTTAATTTTAATATATTATTATATTATATCTAACTTTTAATAAAAGATTACAAATAATTCATGTGGCAATACCTCATCTTTCTTAGATTTTAAATTAAAAAATTATGTATTATACCTAAATATTTACTATTATCCAATAAAGAAAATAATCAAACCAAATAATAACAAACAAACCCTTAACTGATGAACTTTTAGTTTCATCCGTCAAACAAAACTTGAACTAAATAATTTTCAAATATATTTAAAAGAAAATATGCATCCCCAAGTTTTGAGAGGGCACAAATAAATTTCAATTTACATTCTGATGGGTGTTACATAATTTGATTGTACGTGCTTCACGGTTATGAACTAGTTGTTATAGGATCAAAGCAACTAAATAAATTACTAAATTACCTTCAATTACAATCAAATCCAAATATCCCTAAATTATAAAGTTGACCAAACTTACTGAGATTCAAACTTCAATTTTGTCTCTTTATAAGTCAAAACAATCTTATCTCGTTCCATCCAACAGTTCTTGCAATCTATTTGGCCGGACAATGTGGAGAATGAATCGACTTATACTCTTAAACATTATATTATATTCTTTTCAATTATTATTGTTATTATTATTATTATTGTGATGCCACATATTCAAAATTACAAAAATAATATCAATTTCTACATATTTAACTCGTATAATTCACCAGGTTTTAACCTAGTAACATATAAAATAAAACATTACATAACTTAAAAAAACACTATATAAGTTTTAAAAAAATATGCTTAAAAAAACTAGTCGTCATTTTCGTTGTCGCTTGAGTCGTCATTTGGTTCATTGCTTGTGTTGTTCAAATGTATTCCACCAAGTCCGTCTTAAGATTTTCATGTATGTACTCGTTGTGCAACGAGAACATGTTCAAATCTTGTTGTTCCATACTTACCAGAACATTATTCTCGTTAACCACATTTTCATCGTACTCACGTATCGCTCTACCTTCGTCTTCGATAATCATGTTATGCATCAAGATACAAGTGTACATGCAATATCGCAACTACTTTGGTTTAAAAGCACGTGCTGGGTTCTCAATGATATGCCATTTTTTCTGTAGAACCCCAAACACCATTCAATGTCCTTTCTCGCTGCCTCTTGAAACTTGTAAAATTTCTTTCTTTTTTCGTCTCTCTATTGGTGGTGAATAGTTTTAACAGTTGTAGCGTAGGATGGGTATATTCCATCAGCAAGATAATAACCCGCCTGTATTCCACCCTGAAACCGTAAACTGGTGTCTGGACCGGTTCCTTGTACGACATCGTTGAAGACCTCTGATTGGCGGATAACGTAAATGTCGTTATTCGAACCAGGAACACCGAAGAAAGCATGCCAAATCCACAGATTTTGTGACGCAACGGCCTATAGCATTATTGTTGGATGTCCATGATCGCCTCGCGTAAATTGACCTCGCCATGCATTAGGACAATTCCGCCACGCCCGACGCATGCAATCAATGCTTCCGAGCATTCTAGGAAAACCATGATTTTATTTGTGGAATTGATACTATTTTTGGATGCATATTTGCAAAAGTTGTACAAGCATTCTCGTGCAGTTCGTTTGGACATCTTTAAATTCTCGTCCCACGTATCGGCTGCCATCCTGTACGCTAATTGGCGAATTGCCGTTGTGCATTTCTGTAAGGTGGTGAAACCCCTTTTGCCTCTAGCATCGAACAATAATGTAAAAAAGGACCCAATCCTCGACACGTCATCAGCTATTCGAAAGAGCAATCGGCGACTCATTCGGAAACGACATCTAAACATCGAGTTTGTGTACAGCGGTTCGTCGGCAAAGTAATCGGCCACCAATCTATCGTGAGCTCCTCACGTACATAATAACAACATAACAAATAATTACTACAGAAAAATATAATATACATATGAATATAATATAATAACGATATAGAAATATATACAAATATAAATTAACCTTCTCGGTCTCTGTTCATGTCCGTTTGCCTAGTCCGTGGTTGTGATTTCTTCCTCTCCTTCCTCCTCAATGATCATCTACGCCGCCTGCATTATGGCGTTTACAAAACTGATCTCCTTCCCCTGAAGATGACGAACACCACGAAGATAAAGACATTGTGTCTTTTTTTTAGAAAGGTTGAAATTTTATAAAATTATGAGATGTTTTAAAAAAAACGTTTGGGAATGCATGAAAGTTGGTGAGTGAGTTAAAAATAGGTAAGATTGTTTATATATATTGAAAATAAGAATTTTTTTTAATACATTGTAGCGGTTTGTTTAAGGGCTTTATTTTGAAATTAGGGCCGTCGTGAACGTCTTTATGCGGACAAGGGGATGCGACGAGGCTAGGGGGCGGTGTGGACGATCCCCAACAGGCCACGACGGTCCGGAACATACCCCACACCCACTTGCCTAGAGGTGTACAAATCGGTTTTTTTCAAAAACCGGTTTCGGTTATTAACCGAACCTGTTTTCACCTAAAAAACATACCCGGTTTTTTTATAACCGGTTCCGGTTACGAACCGGTTTTTTGAACTCAAAACAAACCGGTCCAACCGGTTAGGACCGGTTTTTAACCGGTTTATGCAAAAAAAACGGTTTTTTTCCGGTTTAAACCGGTTATCTATAACCGGTTTCGGTTTTAAAACCGGTTTCGAAGATAAAGATCATTAACCGGTCTATAACCGCCGGTTCGGTTCTAAAACCGGTTATAGAAAAAAACCGGTTTCGGTTTTTTTTTCCGGTTTCGATTCTAAAACCGGTTTTTTGTACATCTCTACACTAGCCTAAGATACCCCATAATCAGGTCAAAAGATCTTGTTTAGAATCGATTTTCAAACATACAAAGTCTCCAATATTTAAACATATTGAATAATAAAGAAATCTATATATGAGTAAATTGTGTGGGTTTGTGTAACCCGTACAACATATGTGATCTGCGTATATAGGGTTCTTTTGAACAGATGCGTCTGTATTTGACAAATTTGACCCTAGTGTTATTTACATGACACTAATACAATAAAAATATGTACTGATATAGATTACAATTGTGACCCATAAGTGTGAGATGTGAGTGATTAAATCCAAGAAAAAGCCCAAAATATTATAAGTATCATTATTGAAAATAGCAGACCCGATATTAAAAAGAGCAAGTCCAAGATAATATAATATCACATTTTTTTGAACAGCGAATTTCTTTCTCGATTTGAACCCAAACATCACACTTAAGTGTTTTATAATATCATTAGAAGTTTAAATTCATATAATAATGGAGATCTTTGTTTACGTCAGATTGATTAATTGACAAGATGACTCAAAATGAAATGCCAACAGGTTGTTAATTTGCATTTTAACTATTATTTCAGGTTTACTTAGTATGTTTCAAATGGTACGTTTTCGTTTGTATAAACAACAAATAGCAAGCACAAGATGGTAGCCGATGCTGTTATCAAACATGGGAACTCAGAAATAGTTGCCAAGGTCTACACTTTTTGAAACCTTGCGATTTGCTTGTGGCAAAGGCGGCTTCGGGAGGGTCTACAAGGCCCGTCTTGCCAACAAAAACCAAGTAACCTTTACATGATCATCTTTAGTTCTTATATATATTCTGGTCTCACGTGTCACATACATTTATATGCATAATGTTGTGGTTAATTTGTGGTTTCATGCACAGGTTGTCACGGTGAAGCAAATCAACATGATTGGAGCACAAGGAGGTAACACTGAGTTTTTAGTCGAGGTTCTAACGCTCGGTCGTATTCACCACCCCAACCTTGTCAATCTTGTTGGATATTGTGTGTATGGACATCAGAGGTTATTGGTCTATGAATGGATGGTTCATTGGAAGACACTTGTTTGGTAATATTAATTCATTTCAACTAGAATAAATAACTTTTGTATCATTTGACTTGGAATTTTTTTTTATTTATTTTAAAGATTTGGATTTGGATAAGAAGAAGACGCCTCTTGATTGGTATACGAGGATGACGATTGCTAAAGGAGTGGCCAAAGGGCTCCAACACTTACCCAACGTGGCCTACCCTCCAATCATCTAGATCAAGATCTAAGATCGTTAAATGTATTACTTGACGATGATATGAATCCTAAGATGTCGGATTTTGGTCCAACGAGTTTGGCTGAAGAAAAGGAGATAATCATATCTCGACAAGAGTGGTAGGGGCTTATGGTTATTCTTCTCTTGAATATACAATGACCGGTGAATTAACAACACAAATCAGATATTTATAGCTTCAGGGTTGTATTCCTAGAGTTGATCTCTGGAAAAAGAATGATAGATACCACAAGACCAACCGTAGAGCAATGGGTAAGTTTATATTAAAAAATGCACAGTATCCAATGAAAAGACACAACATACGTAGGAGCCCACTAAATACGGACCATGTTATGTATTTGTCGATGGTTAAAATATAACCAAAATATGACTCGTGTGGTATTCTCTATTGTAGGGAAGACCATTGTTTAAAGAACATAGTAAGATCCAGATGGTTGGCTAATTAGTTGCTAAATGGTAATTACTTAATAAAGTGTTTACATCAAACCGTCGCATTATCATCAATAGGTCTACAAGAAGAAGCAGTCACAAGGCCATACATGAGTGATATCGTTGTCGCTCTGGAGTACCTAGCAACAGCTCAAGATGACCCCGAACCAAGTAACGTTGATGAATAGTCATTGAGAGTTGAGCCAACCATGAAGAAAACAAATAGACAACTTTTGATGCATAAAGCACCCTTTAGTGTAGCATAGTTCAGCTAAAGGGAGAATTTACCTTTTTTGTTTCCTGTGTGGCAAAGAATGAACATATATAACCCATATATTCATATTCTTTACAAGGTGAATATTTGCAAACATAGATTTTAAAACCAAAATAAATGTGAGGCATGTCACATTGAGCCATCTCTTTCTAAAACATTGATTGATTAAACCTCAACTTGGTTAATGTCATCTTTAAGGTTCCGGTAACTGAAGCTAGGAATCTTGGTCAGCCTATGGTGGCGGCTGTCGGCAACATCTACCATGGTGCACATTCTAGGCAAAAATCTACCACTTTCGCCGCCCTTCCTCTTCCCCCTCCGCCATGTAATGGTCAGGAACCCGAAACCAGGCGAAAATTTAGAACCGACACCATCTCCGCGATGCTTCTTGTCAGGATTTACAGAGTTTTTGGTCCAACATTTGCCTTGATCACCAATTCCAGACTCAAGTCTTGTGAAGTACTCTATCTCCTTCATCACGAGGTTTCCAACCGTACCACGCGTCCCTATCTCAATTGGAAGAGAATCACTACCAGCCATCTTTCTCGGCGAGATGGTGGTGGTGTTCATGGTGGTTATGGAGGCATGGGAAAAGGTTGCTTTTGGTGTATGCTTTGGACATGAGATGCAATATATTCCATTTCATTTCTATTAAAGTTGATAAAGTGCATAATGAGATGGTTTTTCCCTTTTGGCATAAATTATGCTTTTTGTATGATGTCACATTCATGCCTACGCAAGTTTTATTATTCCTTCACCTTTTTAACTGAGTTCACGGAAAGACTTTTCATAAAGTATGAAAACATTTATGTATGAAAATAACTTTTTTTTATTTCAGCTTAAAACTTAAAAAACGTAGGGGTATTTACGGTCTGGTCTTTTAGGTTGAACCATCAATTAAAAAATAAAAAACTTAATAAGCTCTACGGTGAGAATTCCCGAAATCATAAGAATTAATTTAAAAAACAAACCTAAGACCAACATGATGAAATCATAAGAATTGGTTTAAAAACCAACCCTAAAACCAAAATGATGAACGGTTAAGACGGTTTCAAACCAAGCCATAAACACCAGTAATAAACTAGAAGGCAATTAGAGAATAATTAAAACTAGTGACCTATGGATCTATTATTCTTATAGAAGCAATACTGTAAGTAGTAATATTACTAAAGTCAAATGAGATAATCAGAAGGGTGGTTAGGGATTGCCAAAAGTGGTGTTTATACTAAAAATAATTAATCATGAAACCGCTTTTAATCATGACAATCAATTCTTTGTCATACCTTTTCTCATGTTTTGATAATCAACTTATGTGGAAAGTAAATTGACTACTAATTTATGTCAAACTCCAATCAAAACCTAGATATTAACTACAAAAAAGAAACTGAATAGTAGGCAAGTGTGTGTGTGTCAATGACAAGTGACCAAAATGTAAACATTAAGTACAATTCATTATGCATGGGGTATTACTATCTTTAAGAAAATACACCTTTAATGGTGTATATAAACAAGATGAGTATATCAGTTTACAACAAATATCTGCAGTTTAATTATAACCCTCAAAATTGCAGTGTACCTCTTCATTATTCTATTCTCTACATAGAGCCACAAAAACAGTCTCTTTAAAAATCTCATGGGCAATCCTTTTATCTATAGTTCCTGTTGTGTAATGTTCTTTTTTATAAATTTATCTCTTGTATTTGTATTACAAGGTTAAGGTACAGCAGGGAGATGACATGAATACCGTATGCTCGGATGAGAAGCAAGAGCTTGTTGTAAAGCAACATTAACTCGAGCTCCACTCATAAATATCAAATCGTACAGCTGGCACACGAATCTTGACAGCTCATCTTCATCATCATCCCAAACTAACATCCCTTTATCACTGTTTTTATCAGTCTCACTGTCTTCCCAGTCGCTTGCTGGGCTGACGGTTCTGTATATTCATCGTCTCCTTCATCTACCCCAATTTCAAACTTCCCGTTCTCCAAATCGTTGAAGTCAGTTGGCCCATTAAACGTGGTCAACTGCATATCTTGGGGTTCTGATGATGGACATATGACGGCTTTAGCACCAGAGTCTAGGAATGCCTTTATCAGAGCCGGTGAAGGACCGTATAAACATGTGCATATTATTATCCTATCCCTCCAAGCACCAACCTGCAAAATTTCCAGCAATAAAAAGAAACAAATATAAGTAAATTAAGCCAAATTAGACCTATATTATATATATAAAAAATCAAGTATAATTATTTATAAACATACCATCCAACGCACATCTTCAGGAGTTAAGTACATAGAAGGAACTGTCCTACGAAACATGTAGGCCCCGATTTCTTGGTCATCTTCCATCACCTGTATATTTAATTGACACAAAACAGTTACTGAATCATATTGACATTAAATTATTAAAACAGATAAATAAACAACCATAAGCCACATAAGCATACTTGGGTCTGGCGTCCTATATAACGATGTACAACACCGCCTATTTGAAAATAAGGCCGACATGCAACCAAATCAGAAACGCTAGAGATGTTGGTAATTGCTGACGTGTACTTTCTACGTCGGCCTTTTAACAATGATTGCAGACTATATTTGACACTCTGTAGAAACTTCTCAGCCAACTCTCCTGGTTCCGCCACTACAAATACATCATTTTGCCAACTATAACAAAGAAAACACAGCAACTTAGAACCAAGACATAATTAAAAGTGAAAAACAATACTCAAAATAAGCAATTGCAAAATATTTCTTAGGTGCCAAATTGGGCAGGTTGGGTAATGCATCTAGGTCAACATGGATATTTTAGGTTTGGGTCGGGTTGGGTTGACCCGAAACACTTTTTATCCATTTTAAAATTTTGTTAATAAATGCTGTTAAATATAAACAATAATAATCTACAGTTCTTAAAGAAGCAATTTAGGAAGTTGTAAGCGTTGAATACACCTCGGGCAATTTCAGCCTGTTTGAATCATTTGATCCGTTTTCTTTTAAGCTTTACCCAATGAACATTGGAGATTAAAATATAAATCAACTCGTTTACAAGTAAGACGGTTTATGGGCAATCTTCAACCCGTCCCGTCTTAATCATCCCGTTTTCTTTTAAGCTTTACCCATTGACCATTGGAGACAAAAAGATAAACCAAATCAACTCGTTTACAAGTAAAATGGTTGAAATTGCCACTTCTAGTTTTCTAAAAGGAAAATCTTTTTTCTGCAAACTATTTGGAAAAACATGTTTTTTTTCATATGCATCGCTAATAATTGTCATCAATGTAAGGAGGGGAATAAAGAAATTAAGTAAATGACCTTAAAATTGAACCAGTGGTATCATTTTGGAGAGCCAAGTGTACGACTCCAACTTGTGGTGAATTCTGCAACTTTTCGTGTAATAATCGAACAGGAACTGACAGCTGTCTGGGTACCGTTGGTGAATCAGGAGGAGAAGAAGTTCTTCCGGAATGGAATCCATCAAGGCTTAAATGTGGTACTGTTTCAATTCTGCCAACCCTATGAAGCCCAAGATCAGGACTGTAAAGAAGTGGGCTTGATGGAAAGCTACCGGTGAATAATGGTGATGTGAAGGGTGTTGGAAAAGACGTCCCTGGGTCAGGCTTATTATTATTAAGTGGTCTTGATGCAGCGTTCAGAAGTGATAATCTTATATTGTGATCAGAACAGAATGTTTGTAGTGAACGAGCATGGTTATAAACTCTTCCTGAATCTGGATTGTGAGAAGCTTCCACTAGTAAAACATTACATCTCCACCCTAAAGATGGACTGTTTTCACCTGTATTGGGCCCATTGGCCTTGAGAAACTGCTGAGAGTTGAGATTATCTAGCTTTACGTCACTATGGTTCAGAAGCAATCTCTCACAGACCTTTTTAAACGCAGGAGAATTATTCTGTATATACTCATCTGTTGCTGCCTCTAACTTTAGCCAGACTGTGGGGTCCGTTTCATCCAACTCCATATCACACCGATCATCAACTGTAAAAAATTAAAATAAAAAAATAAAAACATAACATTTTTCAAAAGGTGCATAAATGATAAATCAACTAATTGTAATATCAAAAATTAGTTTATTAATATTCCACCTGGATTGAACCGAAAATAGTTTATTTCAGGAACCATTGGTAACAATGTGCTCAATGCTTCTTCAACCCGTTCAACTGAGCATGCACTCTCAATCAACACTTGACCAGTGTCCAAATAACGCCACCCACCTTTACGAGCCTAAATTCAATATTAAATAATATTTAGGATTTCATATATATATCGCTAAAGGAATTCACAAAATCACGTGCAATTTACCTTTGTTGGAACAGAACAGCAGCCAATTGAAACCAAAGTGTCAATTTTTGCATCGGGCCATAGAAGCTGAGCTTCTCGTATTGCAAAAATAGTAGGGTTATTTGCAACGATAGCACCATCTTGCCAGCGAAGAACACCTACATAGATATAGATAGATTTTGATTACAAAAAATATATATATAAAATAATATTATACTGCAAATAACTATATGGTACCATCAGAGTAATCATCAAGATAATACGGAGCTGCTGACGATGCTCTTATAGCTTGCCATAAATCATGTCTACAACTTCCCATATAAGCACTCCTTTTATACCCAACTTGAGCACCAGTAGTTGCTGTTCCTGGTCCATTCATGGAAATATTTTCTGACATCATCAAAGGGACTTCTGTGTACCAGCTGGATACTATAATACAAACACTTAATTATATTAAGATAAACATAACACATGAAAGCTATAATAATTAGGGAAATCACAAACCTGATAATTACGAAATATAAATGGCTGTGCTGGTGCCAGATTGACTAATGTTGATACCACAAAAACTTTGGGAATCCGTTTTACTGATGAATCTATTAGCAAATCTCCATCCTCGTCAGCACACATCTCCTTTAACAACCTCTCAAACTGATCGGCACTGTGCTGGACAAATTCGAAACTGGTAGTTTAGAATTTATTTTCTTGAAACTATTAGTAGTTGTAAAGTAAGTGTACTAATGACTTTTGCCAAGTTTAAGAAGAGTTTGAAAAGGAAAACAACGTACTTTAGATCCATGTACAACAACTCTAAAACTTTGTGACGAGCTCTTGTAAAGTTGGTCCAACTTTTCTCTCCAAGTTGCTGCTTCATTATCCTTAGGAACAGGTTCAGCAAAAACAAGTTTTCCTGTGAAATTGTAAAAGCTAAAAATACAAGTATATTACACAATACCCTACAGGTTCAGCAAAAACAAGTTTTCCTGTGATATTGTAAAAGCTAAAACTAAAAGTATATTACACAATACCCTTTAAAACATTTTTTAGATGATTTCTATGGATATAACGTATTAAATTTACCAAGATTTTTGTATATATCTTCACATTGTTCCAAAGACATTAGCTTTATTCCAAGAGCAACCGCCAGCATGCCGCCAGTTGACGTGCCGCATATTAGGTCAAACATCTCGTGTATCCGTTTCCCGGTACCATTTTCAATTTCCTTAAGAATCCTAACAGTGGCAAGGCCTTTCATTCCGCCACCATCCATTGCAAGTATCCTTAATCCTTGCTTTGGGACCTGCCTTCCTTTGATAGCACGTCTTAGATTCTCATTCTCCCCTATAACAGAACAAAGAATGACCCACATTTAACAAACTTTACACACTAATTTTTTATGTTAAGAATTTCTATAACTCAAACCAACCAAGAATTGCTAGAGCACGGGCTGCAGATTTGCTCACACGTTGCTCAGATGAAAGTGTAAGCCTCAAAAGAAGATCTCTTAAACTTTCGGAAGCAACTAGGACTCGCCGATTCTCCAGACAAAAAGCTAAATTCCCAACTGCTATTAAAGCTAACCTTTGTACCTAATAATAAATTGATAATTGTAAAGATCTCATCATATTATTGCTACGACTTTTTAGAATACATATTAGAGGTAACATTAATTGGAACTTATCAAACATACCTCTGGATCCTTATGAGCACATAATAACTTTAATGATTTCATCACATCCTTGCTAAGCATTTTTTGGGCCACGGTATCAGAGACAAAACCCAACTTGCCCACAACTTGTAAAACCGATTTTAATTCTTGAGTGCCAACAGATGTAAGTACTCTTTTAATGGGTTGCATGATGTCACATTTCATCAATTGAAGTGCCACAGATACATCTGAGGCAAGAGAAGTAAGTGCAGAGCAAGCCTCCACAACCTTAATTAAAAAAATAAAAAAATTTAAGTACTTGGAACAAGAATTTAACGACATAAACAAACAAAAAAACTCATAAGAAGCCTCATCTCATTTACCACATGTTGATCTTCACTGCTTATCATGCTTATGAGCTGTCTGATAGCGTTTTCATCTTTACCGATAACTACACGATTTCCTTCATCCTGCATCATCTTCGCTAAAGCAGATGCTAGCAAAGGATGGTGACATGAAGAGAAACGAAATATAAGAGAGAGAAATGCACTCAGTTTGTGCCTTGATGCAACAAAGTAAGAACTGTTCTCCATCTGAAATCTCATGAAAAGGAAGTTACTTCTCAGAGTCATTTACAATTGAATAAAATATAATATAAATTTAAAACCTCAATCTGAACATTGACTGATCTAAGATGATCATCTGCCACGATACGAATATTTGCAAGAGAGAGGTGGCGTAGTTGATGCAAAGGCAAAATTTCAGGAAGAAATTCAAGTGGATTACCAAATAGCCTAAGAATACGTAATTCAGCCATGGCCCTGCATGAAAGATTATGAGAATCAGTAAAATTTAAACGGAATTAGGTCTAGCTGTTACTATGAGATGATAACAGCAAAGAAAAACAAGTTACAATGTAGGTAAAGAGTGAATGACCTGAAATCAAGAAGAGGACGGATTAGCTTATTATGTACAAGCGATAATTCCACAAGTCCAACACACTGCCTCAATTCAACTGTGCCGTATTCAAACAAAAAACAAAAGATGAGGCACAAAGTTTAGAAATGTTCTAAACCTAAGTAAACAGCAAGTGTCTTCTCGTAAATCTAAAGAAGATGAATATCATTTAAAGATTGAAAAAAACAATTAACTGTATAAAGAAAAGCACAAGCTACAACCTTACCTGGTACTGAAACCAACATATTGTAGTCAGCTGTGAGCACTTTCAGGTTTTTCAGAACACCAAGCTCAGGTGGCAAAACCGTTAACTTATTGTTATCAAGGAATAGCTTTTCAAGAAGCGGCAGTTTGGTCAACTCTACTGGAAACGTCTGCAGAAAGGTTCAACACTTAAAATTCTATAAGAAGACAGTCGCAACTTGTTTTGAACAACAGCACCAATAACTTTAACTGTTAATAAAATACAAATTTCACATCTTTCACATATAGATCCGTTAAACCGCCACGCATACAGCTTCTAACAATATCTAGATTGTTTACTGTTAAAACCTAGTTCTAAACTCCACCATCTTTGCAGTTCTAGTTAAATATTTATATGAACTGGATTTCTATTGTAAGTGCTTACAATTTCCTGTTCTCTATCTGTTTAGCACAAGCAACATTGGGAAAAACCTACTTCTTACATAATCTTGAAACAAAAAGAAACAACTTACTAACAACCCACAGTTGTAAAGACTGACAACGGTAACATTCATCCAATGATCAGGACAAGACTCCACCCGCAGCCCCTCAGCATGACCCAAATCCGCAGCAAAATCCGACTTCAACATCTTAACAAGCGCGCCCGTTCCATCGTTCTGCGGAGCCGACACCCCAACTCGTGACATAGCCAACCCCCTAAGTGGTTCCCTCTGCTTCACAACCTTCATCTCCACTGCCACCACATTTCCACCACCATTCCTATCCGTTGACTCGTCAACCTCCTCACCGGGTCTATCATGACCCGAATCATCATCACACTCAAGCAACCGGATCACAACCGTGTCTTGTGGCAATGGCAACGCCACCATAACCTGAGACTGAAGCTTCAAAGTGACCTGATCTTCGTCATCTCCTACATTCCATTCCAGATCGATCCGAAACCCTAATTCTTGATCATTATTATTATTTTTATTATTGTTGTTGTTGTTGTTGTCTTGAGATGCAGACGATGATCCCGATGATATCTGTGGTGGTGGTGAAGATGAACGTGACTGATCATCTAGTGCTTTATCGGAACCATAATACAGAGACAAATGAAACACATCAGATGGTCGCTTCCACCCTAATCCCCACGACATTATAAGCTAGGGTTCTTCCAGATCATCTAAAAACAATCATCGGTCAAATTACCAATTTTTCAAACAATTTCAAGTTCCTCAGCGTACGAATTGAAAAAATTAGGGTTTAAGCAAGGTATTGTTACAATGTGTGCTTACAATTGGAACAAAATATGGGGGAATTGAAGGGATCAACAGATTAGATGTAAGAGCGGTTGCGTATGCAATAATAAACGCGTGTATGTAAGTGTGTTATGCATTCATGGATCTGGAGGATTCTTCGTGTTTGTAAGAAAAAATTGAGGTTTTTATTTTGCGGTTGTTTGAAGGAAGAAGACGGACAATACGACGTCGCATGAGATTGCTTACCGACTTCGACGTGTAATTTCATTTCAAGACTTCTATTATCGAAAATTAAAGTCCAAATAACTTTTTATTTCAAGACTTCTATTATCGAAAAATAAAAGTCCAAATACTTTTTTGTTAGACTTTAGAAAAATTATTAGAATTTAAGGAACATTGTCGGATGTTATGCAAGGTGTTTTAAAAAAAAGTCTTAAGTTAAAGGCATCTGCGTGAGTCATCGAGCATCCATCGCTTTATCCTTCAATCAAAAATTAACAACTTAAGTTTAATTGTGTTAAAAATTGTATTAAGTTAATTGTTAAGAAAAATACTATGATAATTAGTTTAACTACTTCTAGTTAAGGATTAGATAAACTAAATATATAAATAAATAAATTCAATGATCAAAGCCAATTTTATAGTTATTTTATTATGATCTTGATAACCATGTGTCAAGTTTAATTATTACAACCCAAAACAAAAGCTAATTGAGGATGGAAATACAATATTTTCATTTCTATTCATAATCTTTAGAGTTCTAAAATGTATAACAAGAACAACAACAAAAATCATACATGTAAATCTTACAAATAATAAAAACTATTGATAGGGTCTAGGAGGATAGGATGTTGGCAAACATTAGTTCTATTCTTAGGATAGAAAGACCGCTTATAAAGAGACCCCTTGCTCTAAACAAACAACAGACAAATAGACTTTGTCGAAACAAAACATGGAAATAGAAAGTGTAGCAATAGTTTATCATCAGAAAAACACCAAATAGGCATAAAACAAAAAACCCAATCAATGAAAGGCCTACCTAAAGTGTAAAAGAAAACTAAGCTTAAGACAAGGCTAGGACACAACCATATCGTCCCCTAAAAGTCCTTAACCTTAACCCTACGTCTCCATGCGCTCCTATCATAGACCATGTCCTCAAAGAAGTGCAACTCTATCGAATCCTACCTAATACGCTCATCCTAAGTCAACTTAGGCCTACCTCTACTTCTCTTTCCTTTCACTGTGAGGGTTTCAACTGCTCTAACCGACTTTGTCGACTACCTCTTCTTCACATGCCCAAACCATCTCAATCTTCCCTCATTTATCTTGCCTGATATACTAGCTACTTCTAACATTTTTCCTTAAAACATCATTTCTTATCTGTCTAATCTTGTGTGGTCACACATCCACCTTAGCATCCTCATCTCTGCTACCTCCATCTTAGGCGCTTATGTCTTCTTGATGGCCCAACAATCTGTCTCGTACAACATAGCAGGTCTAAGTGTGACCTTATAAAATTTCCCCTTTAATTTAGTTAGGAACCTCCTGTTGCACAAAATCCCAATGGTGTTCTCTACCTATACCAGCCTGTTTGAATGCGATGAAATACGTCACTATCTATCTCCACGTCCCTTTGCACAAACGATCCTAAGTACCTAAACTTAGTTATTTGCGGGACCACTTGACCCTCAATGGTAATCTGAGTGTCCTCGTTGTCACCTACAACACTGAAATAACAATAGAGATACTCAGTGTTAAAACAACTAATCCTTAAACCCTTGCTCTCTAAAGCTGCTATTTGATCCTCTAGCCTCACTTTCAGGCTTTGCATAGTCTCCGCATATAACACTATATCATCTGCAAAAAAACTGCACCATAGAACTGCCTCTTGAATTGACTGGAAAACTCATCTAGAACAACTGCAAAAAGAAATGAACTCAATGCAGACCCTTGGTGGAGTCCTACCTTTACAGGAAAAAAATAGTATCCCCTACATGCGCACGGACCCTAGTTTTAGTCGTATCATACATATCTCTAATTATGTCTATACACTTCCCAGAGACTCCTCTATCCTCTGAACTTTCCAATATCAATCTACGTGGTACATTATCATATGCCTTTTAAAAATTCTATAAAACCTAACCTCTTCTCGTGTACTTTTTCATCAATCTCCACATAATAGAAAAAGCAATTATCTTACTTTTATGTTGGAAGAATAAAAAAAATCACTGCAATTTAAAGATAATATTATTATGATTGTAGCAGTTTCTCATTTTCATTTTACTTAAACCAAAATACCTAAAAGGTAAATCCTACAAATTACAGTTCTTGCTCATCTACATTAAATCATATTTTATCTATAGCAACTTAATATCAATCTCATCACATAGACAAAAGTGATGCAATATATACAAACATTTGACGTGACAAATGATAGTGTTTGTATTAATTACGGTTTGTCATATATTGATAAATATGTCATATTTAACTTCATCTGTCTAACTAAACGGATTGTATCCGAGTTTATGTATTTAATTCGTTTAATTTAGTATGAAATCCCCACTGTATGCGGTTTCGTAACAGTTCGAAAATATCCCGACTTAGGATCCTATATTAAACAAAAATACCAAAGTAACAAATTACAAACAAGTGGCAGGTAAACGGGCAACAAGCTGCGCCGCAACCCCCTTTTGAATTGCAAAACCAATCCTACTAAAGACGAAACGGTTAAAGGTTGAAAGATTACTATTCACAACCTGTTGGACCATGTTTAGAAATTCCACAGCCTCTGGGGCTAGGGACCCAAATGTATCAAAAGCGAACGGGATGAACACGTGTTGATTCTCTAAACAAGCCTTCTCGTGTTTAGCGACCTTTCCTGATTCCGCCTTTAACGCAGCCTGGCCAGCAACAAACTCATTATCCCTGAGTCCAACAAGAGGGGACACTCCTGTAAGGTCCACAAAAGCGTGTTTTCCCTTAGCCCACCCAAACACAAGAATATCAGCTGGCCGAAGAGCAGACCTCCCATCGAGCGGATCCGTCAGAAAGTTCACCGGAGCCTCCTTTTTCGCCGAAATCCTTGCTCGCTTTAGAACATCATAGAGAATATCCTTTACCAAATCATGTCGGTATTTAAACCAGGTAACTCCTTACAATGGACCGCATGTTCGCCAAAAGTATCTAAACAAGCCTTGCGACAAACTGGGCAGGGCTCATCAACCGAAAACAGAGGGATCATTAGCCGGTACTTAAGAATTGCCCGGTATTCCACTGCTGACATGTGTTGGCCTAATCATTCAATGAGAATAACTGTCAGAAAATCCTGGGAATGAGGTGCCCGGAGACAATCAAACACAGCTTTCAGACAAGGTGACTAAACTTCTCTCCCAAACACTGCACAGTTCTACTAAATAGGGCACTCGCCAAAGCATTCTGGGCTTTAGGGGGGGGGGTGGTGTGTCCTTATTAGAGAAATCACCAAGATCAAAATCTGGAAGGGACATGTGCATGCAATCCAACACGCACACATAATCAGAATCTAACCTAACAATACCACAGTCTCGAAGAATGTGGTCCTGTAAACTCCAAGATTGCACCCTCGAGGCCACAAAAGCATACATGGATACATCCTCAGCCGAACATAAACCCAAACCCCAAAACGGGTCGGGAGGGATGCAAGCCTCCATTGAAGATCCCCAAAAAAACGGACCCCCGCAAACTACGATATCCTTGATAGCTTTCCGAAGGCCTTTGTCAAAATCCGAAACAGCCTCCCCAACAAATGTGGGTTGGCATGTTCTGAGGCCAAACAACAACTTAGCAACACCCATGCAAGAACGCAGCAAGAGAAGCTCGCATTAAAGATATATTTTATAAGGTTAACCAACCAAATTCTTATAATCCATTTACAACATCAATGAAGCTATTTGCTATTCATAATACTAACAGTAATAAAAGTTACGGGACGAGTAACTCATATATGCCAAATCAAGACATTGTTGCGCTAGGTTAGTCTAGCGATGAAGAGGCAAAGAAAAAAGACTTTGAATGTCTTTGGGTGTTGAATGTAACCAAATAAAAAAACAAACAATGAAACATGCATGGTTAAGACTCACAAGCCGAAGCATAAACATATCTAAATGCTTCTCCAAAACGTGATCCATCAACATAAAGACATTGTTTATCGTAATATCCCTTCACTTGTTCCGAAACTTTTGCTTTCACCCTAAAGTTTTCATAAATGAAAACCGTAGCTCATATCTTCTTTGTAACCCATCTTACATTAACATGGTTGAAATATTTGGATTTGACTCAAGTAGATTAATGACCTAGTTAGTTACTAATTGTTGCTAGTCTGTAAAAAATAATGGAATATATCCGGTTGCATGTGTTATTGTGAGGCAAAGACCTGATCGGCCATTTTAGGTACACTCTAATGAATATTAATTATAGTAAAAATGCATCGATATTAGTACAAAACATATTACTTTGAGTTGGTTTTATAATTGATAGGCTTAAAATAACAACGAGCTAAAATGATTGAATTAAAACATACTTTACTAGGTTATAGTCCTGTATATTACACGGGCTGAATAATAAAGTTATTGTTTGCTAAGCACAATAAGAAAAATTGTATATATTCGTTTATTTGTATAATAAAAAAATTATCTGAATTTTTAATATTTCATAGACAATTGTTTTTAGTAAGGTTTAATTAAAAAAATATCATTATCATTACATTACAAATATACATTAAATATATAATTGAAATAAGGGTGTAAAATTCCATCCCGCTAGGGGCTGACGTGTCATTTATACAATAATCATATCACAAAATATCATAGCACATTAGGTAGCCATATTCAGGAGTTCATATGGTAGGTTTGTCACCGTTGATAGTTCACACAATCACATTCTATAGGTTAGTTGCATTCGATTTTTCAATGCACCTTTTAGTCTCTCAAACTCAATCATATTCAATGTTTGCTAAGTTATGAGTTTGTGACTATTATACACCTACAATATAGATAAATGAGGGATACAACTATTATGTATATTAATGATTTAATAAATACTATGATATGCATATTATTTTAGAAAATATAGATAATACGAAAAGATAAAATGCCTCAGAGGTCGTTTCTAATCCGTTTTTCGATCCGATTTTGACTATGAATATTAAAATTTGATTACGAAGCTAAAAATATCGTAATATTTCAGTTTTTAAGGTAATACACGAGTATGCTTTCGTTTCGTTGTCGGTGCGTTCCTACGGCCGCGTTTTTCGTTCACATATGCATTTTGTGACGTTCGAAAGCATGATAATTCATCAAAACCAATTCATGTGTTTAAAATATATGTATAAGACTCGTATTTTTTGGCGTTATGAGTATTTCGCCCAGTGTCAGTCCGTTATCGTTTAACGTTCGTCAATTTTCCCGTAAATCGTCGTTCGCGTACCGTAAAGCCGGATAGACATTCGTAGGCATACCAAAGGCCTAATTAAGTTATTTTGTGTCTTAAAACAATACTTATAATTGTCTTAATGTTCGTTAAGCGCGTTTAAAACCCGTAAATTGCCGTTTGTCACATTAATCATGGTTATTATAAACGCGTTACATGTTATCTTTACAATCATTTATAGTCTAGTTAGATAAAATCCACTTTTTAAAGGATTTCACTTGTGTCAAATATAATATTGATTTATGTATGTGTGTATCTGATAAATTTGTGTTCAAAAAATTTGTGTAACTAACAAATTTTACCACAGTCCAATTTGATTGGCACATTTAATTATACTATATAACATCTAGGATAAATGTTAGGAACACTAAAAGGCCTCACCTTCGTTTTACCTTTTTACTTTTTTTTCTGAACGGCGTAGGCGTTGTGGCCAAGGTCGATTATTCGACCGCCGTCAGCCCCTTGGCTCTCTTCAGATGCGTGGAAACCTGATCTCCACCCGTCCGAAGACACGACAGTGGAATAATTGGTAAAACCTCGCCTCTCATCCAAGTCGAACCGGCGCCACCCGTATTCACTCTTCACCTGGATGCTGCAGAAAATAACGAGGAGAGTGAGAATTGAACCTGTGTCACAAGCAACACCAATTCTTTCCCCAATCACTTAACTATAGAATCTTTTGGTGGATCAGTTTAAATTTGTTTGTTTAACTTTTGTCTTTTCAAGTTTTGGTTTATCTATTTCTTTCTTCTATCTAAGCTAACATTTTTTTAACCCTTTTAAAGATGTCACTTTTTTCTCCACTTTATAAAATCTTTTAAATAGTTCTACAAAATATCACATTGACTTCCTCGATTTTATAATACACTTTGGTATAAATTTAAGTTTGTTTACGTTTTACGTTAGGTCTTGGTATAAGTTCGCATTTGTCTTTGCATGCGTTTTACGTCACGTGACACTATAAATTTGTGTTTTTTGCTTTAAGAAATTTTCCCGGTTTTGTCATCATTTGCTTACTATTTAACATAGTTTAACAACCCTCACTCTCCCTATAACGCAGGAGTTAAAGCATAGTTATATATGTGTGTGTGTATATATATATTACAATTACTAACTTGTGTGAATAGTGTTTTGATTTTTTTTATCTTTTTGTTTTTTATACTTTTACCCTAAATTTTACGATTGACATTTACACCCATTAACTTTCTAAAAACTTTATAATCGAGTTTTATGTGTTGACATAAATCAAGTTGATTTACGTTTCGACGTAATTTTTTCCTGAAAATGAGTTGGGTTAAATATAATATGCTTTTATGCTTATCATTATATACGTTTTCGGTTGGTCAACGTTTTAACGTATTTTTTTTTATCGCAGAATGAGTCGGGTCAAATATAACAAGTTTCGTGTTTATCTTTATGTACATTTTCAGTTGGTCTACGTTTTGAAGTATTTTTTTTCAGAAACCAGTCGGGTCAAATATAATATGTTTTCACTAGATAATATAAATTCGAGGTACTTTACATTTCAATGCCGCAACAACGCTCAAGGCAACTTACCAGTCTAGTCTCATATTATTCAAAACCGATTGGTTATAGGTAGGCAAGTGCATCTAGGTTAGGGATGCCAATGGGACGAGTTTGGAGCGAATATGCCTAATCCCATCTCCATACCCAATTATGAAAACTTGTCCTATATCCGGCCTAAACCCGACAGATATTTATCGGATAATTACCGTATTGAATATAACCATAGGTTTCAGGCTTGTGAGTTTTGAATTTTGGGCATATCCATTAGGTCTGAATAAGTAAAAATCGATGTATATTAACTATTATTTTTAGTGTGGCAACATTTAATATTGATAAAGTAGTAGACTTCTACCGTAAAATAAAGTTCAATTTTAAAATCAATACATAGTAAAAAAAAGCTAAGGAAGTTCTTGAAACTAATACATATCCAAAATAGCAAAACCATTCTTTGTTTTAATCCTAAACCAATATATATTCAAGAACAATGTCCATCCTTAATCCTCCAATTCATTCTTTTGCTTTCACCCAAAAAGAACGTGTCCAACCAGAACACTCGTCCGATTGCTACGTCTCATTTCCTTAAAACATTTTTCTTACAACGAAATAAATAAACAAAAATTTATAATAGCAAAAATAAGCATATAAATAGAAAAAGATTACAATAACCATATTACAATATGCATATATAATATATAATATATTACAAATATAAATAATATGTATAAATAAAAAACAAATTTATTTTGGGTAAACTGGCACATATAATCGAGTTATCAGAGCGGGTAAACGGGTACATATATCGCGTAATCAGGGCTGGTAAACAGGTGTAAAATCAAATCTTATACCCGTCCCATATTTTAAAAACTAACCCCATACCTGACCCTATACCCGTCCCATATGTTTTGGGTATTTGGATTTTTCCATTAGATTCGGGTTTCGTTGTCATCCCTAGTCTGGGTACCATCTAGAACCACTTCTTTATATTTAATGACTACGGTTACTTAGTAGTTAGTCCTAATTTGCATTAAATTCTTTACACCAAATTAATTCTAATCTACTCTTCTTTGAAATTGAACTTAAAACCTATCAAGAAACAAAAGTATCAATTAAGTGAGCTAGCCCGAAACCGTTTATTGACTAATAATGGATCGGCCCAGCATTTGGAACCGTTAAACCGACCCGCATCAAACCCGTATAACCGACCCACTATTACAGGTCCGGTTCGTGGTTCTGGATATCCACCCCTCCTCCCTCTGTAAGTAACCCTCCGTATTCATTCATTCATTCATTCATTCCCCTTTCCCTCCCCTCACACAACATGAACACACTCAAATCTCATTCTAAACCCTAACCCTAACCCTAACCCCAAACCCAATCTGATGCACCATTCAACCAGCATCGATTCCACCACCACCACAAACACAACAACCCCATCTCTATGGAGGATGCGAGTTTCTTCAGTGGTAGAAGCATGGGGTACCGGCCAACACCGAACGATTCCGTCGTCCCGTTGGGGAATAACGCCAATCAGAAGTCGTTAACTCTGATTCTTGATCGGTTCAAGGCTTTGTTGAAGGAACGAGAGGAAGAAGCTAGGGTTTCCAACGATGATTTGGATGTTCCGGTGCTTAGTACCGGAGAAATTGTTGAGTTATATGAAGTTGTTTTGTCGGAGTTGGTTATTAATTCGAAGCCGATTATTACTGATCTTACGATAATTGCTGGAGAGCAGAGGGAACATGGTGAGGGTATTGCTGATGCTATTTGTGCTCGAATTATTGAGGTAATTGTGTTCTTTTTTACTTGTGGGAATTCATGTTTTGATAATTATGTTAGGTATGGATATTAAAGTTTTCTGCTTTTATCGAATCATTGTATGCGCACTCTGGATGAGATTTGGTATTAGTTATTAGGCATGGAAGAAATAGACATTGTTGTTTGTTTAAACCGAATAAAGTGCACGTAATTTTGTCATTTAAGCTGAAGGGTGGTTTGGTTTTTAGTGATTATGCTCATGTTGTAAAACAAGGTTTTCAAGGCCGAGTACTCCCCGAGTAGTCACTACAAGGCAGGCTGCCGATGCGGCTTTTTCTAACTCCGCCTAATTACTCGAATCAATCAAACGCGGTCAGCCTCGGCCAAAATCGGATCTAGTGGGTCAATTTGGGCCGAGTTTGACTTAAAAAATAACAAAACATAATTTATATGACTATCATGTTAAATAATGAATATCATTATCACGTATTTTGTTATAAATACTAGTAAATTTATGTTATTAGACATATATTTAATTTCCGAAAACTAATTTCTTTATAATTTAACACGTCCGAGTACTCTCCGCCTATGCAGAGTACTCTCAACTCCCAGTCGACCGACTAGGGAGCGCCTAGCGACTTTTGCAATGCTTTAGGCATCAAGAATTATCATCCAAAACAGGAACTTGATGAAGTCTTTGATTTTTGAGCATTTGCTTATTTGCCTACGAGCTTAGTTAGTCTCATGACTGGAATTTTGGATTGTCAACTTGACTCGACAAGCTTGTTGCTGATCTATACCCCTTTAAGTTGCATGATGAAAACCGTATAACCTGTTTTGTTACTGCTTTACATTATGTGTCAACTTATTTAAGCTATTGGGTAATAAACTAGTTGAACAGCTGTAGGTGGGATAAATGTTTCTGTTTGGTAACTAGTCCTTGGAAAAACGGCAATGTGGCTTTAAAATTTATTTAAGTTGTATTTGGATAGACGGAACATCAGTTGATTTGCTAGAGCAACGAGCAAATTATTTTAAATTATCTGGAGTAGGGTTGAAGGTAAAGATGAAACTTGGTAGAAACATAAAGAGTTGAACCGTGGTTGTATAACATAATAACAAGTTCTGCGTCGTAGATGAAAAAGGGGGTTATTTTAGGAAGAATCCATACAAATTTGACATGTACATTGAGTGGCTGATCGTTAAGTGTTATTTCTCTTGTTCCCATATAAGTTCCTTGTTTTATGCTTGCTGATTTTTATTGTTCAGCTATCACAGTAGTCTGTTTACGTTGGTGACTCCAATAGTTTACCTATTATAAGATGTATATCAAATTTTGAATGTACACTAAATAGCTTGTGACAAAACTAACTTGTACTTCCAGTCAGCAGTTTGAATCTCCCATCATAAGCCTTAACTGTGCACTTTCGTTTGGTGTTTTGTTCATTATATTGTCATCATAACTCTTCAACTCTTATTGGTTGCTATACTGCATTCATATCAGTCACTTTTTAGTTGTCTGCTCATAAGCTTGGACATTCTGCACTTTCTGAAATTTATTGACCTTATTTTGTTCATTTTTTCATTTAGGTTCCTGTTGAACAAAAACTTCCTTCTTTATATCTTCTGGATAGCATCGTCAAAAATATTGGTAGAGACTACATAAGGCACTTTTCTGCTCGTTTGCCTGAGGTTAGTGGCTTAAAATACATATACATTCACACTATAAAAAACATTAGAGTTTTAGAAATTTGGTTGTATTAGCTTCATTTTTTGATGAGTTATTTTTCTAGGTCTTTTGTGCGGCATACAGGCAGGTCCATCCAAGTCTACATCCTTCCATGCGCCATCTTTTTGGTACTTGGTCAATCGTGTTCCCGTCTTCTGTTCTTCGCAAGATTGAAAGTCAATTACAGTTTTCCCCTTCTTCAAGTTATCAACCTTCTACTTTAAGAGATTCTGAATCTCCAAGACCAGCTCATGGTATACATGTCAATCCAAAATACTTGGAGGTAAGACGGCTACTGGAAATTGATTTATATTTTTCAAATTAGTTTCTGTGATAACAATTATCTCTTATATTTTTCTAAGTATAAAATGTCTTGTAATCATTTCAGAAAATACAAGCAAGAGCGGTTTCAGCTCCAAAGATCCTTGATGAGTACGACACTGATAACGGGGATGTGGTCTCTTCACATATTGGAGCAAAGTCATTGGGGTCAACTAGTCATGTGGGCCGTACCCCTTTTAGTCTCAGTCATCTACGACCTCGATCACCCGCAGTTGAAGAATATTCTATGGTCGATTCTCCCAAAAGGGTTGTTGAAGGAGCATCACCATCTCGTCATGGATATGATTATAGGACAGGTTCTGCGACAGCTGGTGACGAAGATCTACGCGACTGGCGGAGATCCCATGTTGTAAGGAATGGCTATGATGTTCAGAGACCCAGAGATCTAATTAATGCGTATGGGACAGATGAAAGGAATAAAACAACAAATCAAAAACCTCAACATGGGAAAAACTTAACTATAAATGGGCTAGGGTTAGGCAGTAAGGCTGGTGGTATGCCATGGCAGAATGCTGAAGAAGAGGAATTTGAGTGGGAAAATATGAGTCCCACTTTAGCGGACCGTGGTCGTGGTACTGATTTGTTTTCATCTGTTCCGTTACCTGGTAGCTCTAAAATGGGCCAACCCCTTCAAGTCAACCGGTCAATGCCTACAAAGACTGATTTTGGCAGAGGCGATTGGTCTAGTCACGAGCTCATTTCTTCAGCTAACCCCAACAGTGCAGTTCCATTGGTGATTTAGTTTTCTTGTTCCTTTCTTATATCTGCTCTTCCAATAATTTATTAGGAAAATTGAGTTCATATACTACATGTGGCGAGTTGGGCTGGTCAGGCGGGCTGGGTAAAAGTAACAGGTAATTTTTGGTACAGATCAACACAGCCTGGATTATCCTTAAACGCTTCCTGTCCAAAGTATATTTTATTTATAAACATTTTAGTGTGTCGGGTATGATTACAAAAGTTCTTTTATTTCGATAAAATTGAATGGTTTAGGAGTTTTTATTAATAGAAAGGGCTTTCAACTCGATTGACCTACTTGATCCATTTTCTTGTAGCTTTTACCCATTTGACCTGTTACAGAGAAAAGGTAATTCAGATTAGCCAGTTCTAATGCATTATTTGTTCTCTGAGTGTGTTGCTATTATAATTTCTTGTCAAAAACATCTGATAAATATTTATGGTTTTTTTTAATCTGGACATCTTAGCTGATGTTTAATTTCTGATGGAATGATAAATTAGTTTTAATAGGCATGCTTAACGATCATGCTACACGGAAATTAATATTTGTCTTTTTGCAGTCGGATTGTGGATTAAAGCGGAAAATGACCGGATTCCAAAGCGAGTCTTCAGATATTCCAGTTTCTCATTATCCACAAGAACCATTGAATCTTCCCCATGAACAGGCTTGGGCTGCTCACCATCACTACAATCCTCACAGTCAAAGGCCTCATCTCTTCGATAGCTTCCCAGGTAGTAATCTACAACACCACTTATCTTCATCATCAAAAGGAACTTGGCGGCCCCCACTAAATCTGCAAATGCCTTCTCACCCATTCCAAAAACAAGTAAGGACTCAATTTGACCCGTTGAATGCTACCAATTTGCCCGTAAATGACACCGTGGCATTTACTGAAAGGAGAGAATCTAGTCAGCAAATCCCAGTACAGAACACTAGGTTCCCACAACAGTTATCACTGCCTCAAGAGCTTAGACCAAATATGATACCACCACCTACTTTAGGTTATAATCCGTCTCATTTAGTAACTCGACCTGTCATTCGTGGGTATACACCTCAAAGATTCGATCCCTCTGTGGGTCCTTCCTTGCATCCAGTTTCCGGCATGCAATCATCCATGCCTTTCCATTTAGGTTTACCTCCTTTACCCCCGGGCCCACCTCCCGTTCCTCAACTCCCGTCAATTGCTTCCGCCCCTCCACCGGGCGGTCCACTTGCTGGTTTATTCGATCCAAATCTACTTACTTCTCTTATGGCCCAAGGTCTCGTCTCACTCAATAAACTTCCTCAAGAGCAGGTACGTATAATTTATCCGATTACAAAAATATTATAATTTACTTTACAAGTTTTAATTTGTCATGTAATTATATGTATAGGATTCAGTTGGGGATGGGTTTGATCTTGATGTTCTCAAGACACGCCACGAGTCAGCAATAACTGCTTTATATGCTGATCTGCCGAGACAATGCAAAACATGTGGGCTGCGGTTCAAATTGCAAGAAGAGCATAGTAATCATATGGACTGGCATGTGACTAAGAACCGGGTATCAAAAAACCGCAAGCAAAAACCGTCTCAAAAGTGGTTTGCGAATGTGAATGTGTGGCTTAGTAGTGCAGAGGCATTGGGAACTGATCCAGTTCCAGGGTTTCTTCTTCCGTCTGAGAATGTTGTGGAAAAGAAAGACGATGATGACATGGCTGTCCCTGCTGACGAACATCAGAACATTTGTGCGCTTTGTGGAGAGCCGTTTGATGATTTTTACAGTGATGAAACAGAAGAATGGATGTATAGAGGTGCTGTGTACATGAATGCTCCATCTGGAGCAACTGTAGGCATGGATAGATCTCAGTTAGGCCCTATAGTTCATGCTAAATGCAGATCTGAATCTACCGTTGACCCTCCTGATGATTCTGGCAATAATGGAGACGGGTATGCAACTTTTTTGCGTTTATTTATGAAATTGTAAAATAGTACTCTTCTTATGATTATTGTAAAAGGTAAATAATTTTCAATTTAAATGTGATTTTACAGGCTTTTATCGAAGAGAGGATGCGTAGTTAGCTCAACTGTTTCCGGCTTTTAGGTCCATTTCTGTAACCTAGAAACGAGTTTCTTCATTTGAATCTTTGTTCTCACATCTGCTCGAATGTATGCAGTGGCAGTCTTGTACATGTATAGTTGGATTAAATGGATTTCCCTTCCCATTTACCCTGCATCAAAATGACTGTACTACCCCTTTGCAGTTTCCATTTTTGCGTATTTTTTTGTCTTCGTACGCTTTCATGTCAGGATTCTTTATCCTTAGACAACACGTGTCATAATTTGCGCTGCTATAGGTTTTCAGTACTTATGGTTATATATTTCCCTAGATGTATGCATTTTTCGCCGAGTGTTCTATGCAGGGAGGATAACAGTGCTGATAAAACTGCACATTGATGAAGTTCCTGTCGAAGAACCCTAGTCAACTTGATCTCTTAACATATTTTGACTTGAATTCGTTATGATTTGTTACAGCAGTTTTGACTGTTTTCTTATCCCAGTTTATTCTCAATTTTATACTTTTAAAACATGCAATCTATATGTTTTGTTACATAAAATGGGTAAAGGTGTCTTTGTATTTTTCTATTTCTTACTTACATATTTGTTACTTACAGCTATATATGAGGAAAAATATATCGAAGTCATTTATGAAACGAAATTTGAATCAAACACCAAAATGACGCTGAACGTAATTTTTTATGTGGTCACCACGTTATATTTTTTTTAAAAATAACCATGTTGCAAATTAATGGTAAACAAAAACGACAGCAATAATGTATTATTTATTTGAAAACCGTGTTATTAAATCTGAAAAATCTGCAAAATAAGGGAAAACAAAAACAACAAAAATGCATTATTTATCTGAAAACCGTGTTATTAAATCTGAAAATTCTAGTGTATCGCACAGTGGCGGATTTAGAAAATTTTCATAGGGGTAACGTTTTATAAAAAAAATGGGTAACGAAATCGAAAAAACATCAAATTTTTTCAAAATTTACACTATCGCCAGAGCGCCAAGGGGTAGCGGAGGCTACCCCTTCTATTAAGGTAGGTCCGCCCCTAGTATCGCATCTACCATATCTGATATGCTAGTCAGCGTAGCTTGTGATTTGTAAAAATTCACAAATAAAAAACACGAAATTGCAATTAAATTGAATAAAACAAGAATTTACTCGTCGAACACAACTTGTGAGATATGTAATTGCTCTGCTCCCAGTTTCAAGTTTAATGTATTTCTCAGATCAAATAAATATAAGCTTTCGCAAATTTATGGTTTGAATTTTGATACAAAGTATTGGACTTGAGCCCAAAAATTCAATATGTTTAAACGACTTTGAATTGACCCAATACACCATATAGGATTAGCCCAAATTATAAAACAGGCTTATATTTTTAATCAAAAGAAAACTATATTTTTCATTCTTCATGTATCTTGATAGATAATATGATTAACCGACCTTGACCCAATACTTATTGTATGGGTGTAGCCCAAATTATATACCCAGGCTCATAATTACATTTCACATTACGTCAAATAAAAAGTATAAAACCCTTAAATGGCTTCAATTTGCATTAGCCTATATGCATTATGATGATGAAAAAGAAAATGTTTCTTGATGTGGTTGATCTATATTTGAGAACACATCTATAACATTTACTATTATCAAACAACAATTTTATATATGTTTTAGTAATACTATAAGATGAACAAAAATATATTACACATGTAAGACATCTTATTTGATGCATTTATTATTCCTAGATAAAGAAATGAGCAATAGTATTACAACTTTCACAAGATAAAAATTTCCTTTTACATATTTTATTTTTATTCACGAGAGATAGTTGAGAATTACAACACATACATAATACAATATTTTTTTTAACGGCCAACATAAATTTTATTAAAACTAGCAAGGCGTTAGCACCAAAGATTACAAAAACGAAAGAGACAACAAATCCACAACGACAACGCATACACGTATTATACAAATATCTTTTTTTCTTTTAACACTTTTCTTGTGTATTCGTCCCTAATTTTAGCCATTCTTGTTGATGAATCGTGCAACATGATTACTATCTAAACCACATCAAAGACCACGATACTACCATCTATTATAGGATTATCACATTAACTGACCAGATTGGCCAATTGGATGAGTTTCATTAAAAACTCGCTATTTGCATAAACAAACATTTATTCAAAACTTCTGTTAATACGTATAACCATATTGTTACTTTGAGGGTATATTCTACAAAAAAAAAAAATCACAAGTACTCTTATTCTCATATAATATCAATTCACCAAAGAATAACAGCCTATAACCTAACAAGGATATATTTATGATGAAATTCAGTTAAAAATTAACTACCATTAGTCTTTATAGCTCAACTAGAAAGAAGGCTTTTTCCCAACAAAACAAGTACAAGAACTCTCTTCTTGCACCATAGCAGACAGCAACAAACACCTAATGTCAAGTTACCGTTTTCGAAGATTTATGGAACCAACGTCTCACGTGTATGGAACATGCATAACAACCGGCGCAACGTTTTGTATCTTATGGTTTGTATTGTTTTCAATTATTATATAAAAATGCGATAAGCGCTGTTGCTAAATGTGTATTTATATAACTTAATATAAATTTTCTAACGGACACGACTTTTAAACGAAAGGGTATAACCCAAGTTAGTAATTGTGTATATATATATTGTGTTACAAAAATGAACCACATAACCTAAACCTATCACTTGAAAATCTTACTACCTAAAGATGTTACTTTTGGTATACCAGAAAAACTATCTCTGTAATTAACTCTATTTATCTATTATGTATATTTTAATGGCATTGTATTTTACTTATGTGACCCGATTCAACCTGAAAATTCAGACGCCAACCAAGTACTGAAAAAACGCACGAGAGAAAACAATTTCTAAGTTTGCGACTCAGCGTAAGTATCAAGTTCTATGTTTGATCTAGGAACTTTTTGTGATCTTTGGTACCTAAAGAAGGAGCGTAAGACTACTATGATTATATTATATTATAATATATATTAAAATTATATCATAATAACTACAGTAACTTTGTTTACTTTTTTGTTTTGGTTACCAAAAGTTTTTTTTTTCTTAATTTAGCCACATGAATTCTAGACATTTCTTATTTTATTTTTATAAAACAAATAGGAACTATAAATAATTATAAATTTTATGCTCAAATACTTTTTTTCTATGTTTTTATTAGATATTTTAAATAATTTGTGTTTTTATTTATTCTATACTTCTTTTAGTTTTAGAATATTTATAGTTTTATCTTGTTCTTTTTATTTAATTTATAAATCAGTTGTAATAAACTTCAATATGCCATAACTTTACTTGAGTTTAATTCATGACGTAATTTTTTCATGGTTGAAGAATATACCGCCGTCTGTGTTTTTATCTACATCTCAATAGTTTTGCTTGAGTTTAATTTGTGACATAACTTTTTTGTAATTTGTCAATAGACCATCACAAGTGTTTTTATCTATATCTAGGTGGTTTTACTCGAGTTTAATCTACAACGTACCGTACAGCCGCAACGCGCGGGGTATTTGACTAGTAAACAGGGTTGTTCACGAGCTGAGCCAAACCCAGCGGACCTTTGCTCATGCTTGGCTCGTTTACATACCGAACCGAGCGGAGCGGCTCATTTAAAGCCGAGCCTCAAATCAAGCGAGCATGTTCCGAGCAGTAAATATTACGAGCAAGCGTCGAGCGAAGTTCGAGCGATTTGGACAACCATGTCTCCCGATTTAAATTTGCCGAGAAAGATGGTGACAATGAGCAGATTGCCGTTTATCGATTTAGGGTTTAACTTTTAGGTTTGATATTAATTTTTTATTAGCGTGATTAGGCTAGTACGTATATATATAGTTGTAAATTTGTATATAGTGTACCAAAATCTAATAGAGGGGTATATATAAAACTATAAATTCAATTTATATTTAAGTATATATGTAGATGTAATGTGTGTGTATATATAGGTGTGTGCATATATGTATAATTCATATTTATATATATATATATACATGTTTATATATGTATATATATGTGTGTGTACATACTAATAAAAATATAATTCGATACGAACCAAGAGGACCTTCGCTCATGCTTGGCTTATTTATAAACTGAACCGAGCAGAGCGGCTCGTTTACAACCGAACATCACATTGAACCAGCATTTTCCGAGCGAGCGTCGAATGAGGGACGAGCGGCAAACGATTTTAACAGCTTTACTAGTAAAAGATTAATAATCACTAAATTGCGAATCCTATTTGACCAATCTAAAAAATCGTGAATGTCATGGGGATTTAGAATTTGCACCATCATATCATATTCTTATTGAATATTGCCCTACTTTTGTAATCCATATCTCATTCATTATGTAGTTGAACACTCTTGTTGTGGAGAATTTACACAAGTAAAACACTATGCATGTAGCTGATACAGTTCTATTCGGTTACGGTTACGGTTCAGGCCTACCGGTTTTTATTTGGTTACGGTTCTTTTTGAACACCCTAGTTCTATAATCATGTGTTCAAAGTTGTACTACTCATTTTTACACCAATTTTCCAACACCATAAACTATAGCTACTCCAATTAATCTGCATCATTTTTACACCAATTTTCCAACATTATAAACTATAGCTAGTCCAATTAATCTGCATCGTTATTGAAATAAACTTATTAGATTGTAACTAGTTCTACATGGTGCATTTTAAGTACACCTTGTTTTATATTAATTAAAGTGTAAATGCACCAATATGTTTACATATAAATTGTTATATTGTTTTTAGATGAACTTATTTAATACAGATTAAAGATGAGAACAAGCAAAAAGCCTAAATGTAACCTAACCATGTGATAAAATTATTGTGAATATTGAACATCATGTCATTCATATAAGTCTTATTGTAGGTCTCAATTAGTAAAGATAAATAATTATGAGAATGCAAAATAAATAAAGGAAAAAGAAAAACGGAATACTATATATTTTTCGTTGACTTTGCATCAAGTGAAAAGAATGAAATTAATTGGTTTAATTAATTTTTAGGTGAATAAATGGGGCTGAGAAGTAGTTGTCATATGAACTATTTTGTTAAAGGAATAAACGAATAATACAAGTGTGAAACATCACAAAGCACAATTAACCTGGTTGAGAAGTAGTTGTCATATGAACTATTTTGTTACATGAATACAAAAGTGTGAAACATCACAAATCACAATTAGACTAAATGGTTACGTCACATCAGCATCACGTATGCGTCACACAAGTGAGAGACTTTATTGTTAACTTACATGATGTGAGATAACGTCTCTTTAAAGCCCCCTTTAAACAAAATTAAAAAAAAATAGAAATAAAAAAAAATCAGATTAATTGAAATCATTGGATCTCATCTGCACATTCTATTAGCGCTCATTAAAGAAATAGAGCCTCCTCTATAGCTCCCCACCATTTAAATCCTCCGGGCCGGTGTGCAGGACACCATCATGCCTAGGTGGCATGAGGCGTCACCCCCACTAGATCATAGATGGTCTTAACCGAATAAAAAGGCACGTGGGTTTGAGTTAAATTTAGAATGTGACTTGGACATTTGGTGGACCATTTGTATTGAGAATTAACTTGAGAGCAGGCCCACGAAGAGAAGACGGTTGAAACTTTGGAAATTAAACCAACAGAATGAGGTTTTGCTGGGGGTTCATCTGGCCACTATTATTCAATGTTTTAAAAATCGATTTTTGATTGCATAGGATTAGATTTAGAAATGATTTAACCAGTTAAATCGGATTATACTGAACGGTTCAATCAAATCAATTGATTAACCCTATAAATCTATAAAATATAAATTCATACAAAATGGAATAGCACAACTTCCGTTCCCAAATATTCTTCTTAGTTTTGTGAACACACAAAATAGAACAATTTTCCTATGCCAAAAGAAATAGAAAATTCATGAACTTTTTTGCACAACAACTTTTTCTTCATTGAACAACTTTTAGCATAGCAATTATCCTAGAATAATATATAAAATTGACCATTACATTACAATGTGAATATAATAATACAACGTGAACATAGATAGAAAATTCATAAAAATTAACTTTTTGCACAAAAATTTTGGACAGAACAACTTTTTTGAACAAAAGTTCAAATAGAAATATCAGTTGAACAAACTTTGGATAGACGAATGTACTAATTTATCAATTCATCATATTCTACTACACAATAGTTCAAATAGAAATAAAAGATAACTACATATTTACACCAAGAATATTAAACAAACACATAACAACGTGAATATCAGTTGAAGAGCTTGGAAAACCCTAATGATTTTCTATTTTTAATAGGATGTGAAGTTTGGTCGTGGATGGCAAATGTGGGCGTTAGGTTGTAGTAAGAAGGTAAATGGTTATCTTTTGGGCCTATAAAAGAGTAAAAATTCAAGTTTTTACCTATGGTCCGGTACTGGTATAACCTATTTTATCGCCGGTACAATTTGTATGCCATTTCCACATTTTACCGGTATGATTAGTGTCGGGCAAGCTTCCAGCATCGGTTCAATCGGCCAGTACAAAACGGTTTTTAAAACCTTGCTATTATTCGCAATTGTACATGGAACTCAAGGTGCACGTCATCAATGAAAAGCAAATGAAGATGCGAGCTAATTCATCCATATCAATCCCGGGTGTAGTGTTAGTACTAGTAGTTGTGTTCAACCTTACTTTGGATTTGAATTTGATACAATCGTTTGGTTTATTGAATTTAATTGTTTATTGGCTCGGATTAAACAATTATGACTTATAAACTTTAATTTGATTACCTGATTAGTTGGTTTTATAATCATCAACACCTTGGATTGAGTTTTCATTCCTCATTGATTTCTTCACCTTTAATAATTAGAATTAATTGTGTTATTAAAACCTAAAACTTGTAATTGAATTAGATGAATATTTACTTGTGACATTATTCAGTGTAGGATCATTAATCATCTCAGTCAAATTATTTAATTTTTAATTATCTATCAAAACAAGTAGTCTAATAAATTATGTATATGTGATTTCCAATACTTTTTTTTTTATTATCTATCAAAACAAGTAGTCTAGGTTACATGTTCAACTTCACATACATGAAACCTAGGTGTGATCCTTGTTCTCAATACTATTTTCTAAACCAATTTTAGTTTTCAGTGATTTTAGTTAATCAACCAAATCAAAGATCAGTTTTATTTAAGTTTTAGTCGAAACGTGTAATAACTACACCTGACTTACCCTTGTTAATTAGGTTTTTTACATGACATGAATGACGATTATCACTATACATGCAACAAACATCTGACTTCCCTCCCCTTTTCTTAATCTACTATTTGGTTTCTCGATTCTTTTTTCTTCAAATTGGATTCACAACCATCTTTAAGATGGGGTATGTGACATCAGTCATTCCATATATGTAATAGCCAGCTCTAGGTTTTCTTACCATGCCCTTTTTAGTCTTCAGGTTGCTACCTACAAACTTCCATTAACGGCCTAACCTATAGCACCATGTTCCGTTAATTTCGTCTCAAATACAATGCTTTTCTACGTGTAAGGTATTTTTTTCACAAGGTTCATCATCATTGCCGTTGTTTCTTGGTGAGGAGTATATAGGGATTGATATATAAATTTCAATACGGTCTAATATGAACTTGCTTTTGAATGTATATTTACCTTTTATTGAAGGAAGAATTATCATAGTACAAAGGAAGGGGATGACCCCTTTTTATAGTAATTTAAGGGTGTGATAGCCTTTGGTATTGGTTCGGTGGCGGTGTAACAAAACCACCAAAACCTTATACTAGTACATAATAATACAATTTTAATAATCAACTTAGTAATTTAGTTTAACTTTCAATATTCCCTTTTAAACTAAATTTAGTCAAAGGAAAACCTGCTTTACAATAATGGTTGTCCTTCATCCAAAGCGAGATGAGTCCCTTCTTCCTTTTCTTTCTCCTTATTCTTTCATTGTGTGCATTTGTTTGCAAAATGGCCAAATTCACCACGTTTGGAGCACATGAACTTTGTATTATCTTTGTTTCCTTCATGTGTACCTATTCGATGTCCTCATTCTCCTTTGAAAGTTTCTTCCTCGACCCTTACCATGGCTTTGATTATTTGAACTTGCCATCGGAAGTTTACTTAGAAAACTTTCCTCTTAAGTTATCTTGACTTTGAGATGTTCTTCAAACGTTGTAATTCTTCCTACTACCTCTTTATTGTTGAGATTAACACCAAGACTTTTAAACTTGGCTCTTATGCTACCCAATCTGCACGAGAAATCACACACGGTCTTGTTTTCTTTCATTTCTAAAGTTTCTAATTCACTCTCAAAGTTTGTAGGCGTGCTTTCTCAACTAGATCCGCTCCTAGGTATCGAAATTTACTCAAGTCCCACACTTCCTTCGCACTTAGGTATTGTGCAACTTGCATCAAAATATCTTCCAGCAATGTTTTAAAGATCATCGCTTTTGTTGTATTGGTCTTCTTTTCATCCATTGCTTGTTTAGCATCAATCAATCGTACCCAGTATAATCCCACCCATAGCCCAGCTATTGGTAGGGTCTGGGGAGGGTGGATGTAGGCAAGTCTTACCTCTATCCCAGATGATAGAGAGACTGCTTCTAGTGAGACCCCAGCTCCAAAATCATATCCATACCAAAAAGTCAAAATAAAACATGTATAGGCATATAACCATATAAAAGTAATGAAGATATTCTAACTAAGCTACCAAACATGAGAAATAGTCAAGAAATATAATAGGATCAGATAACACATGAAATAGACGCAGATGCAAGTTATAGTATTCATAGACCACCGGAAAAAAGGTACAATCCTAAATCTATAACCAATACAAAACGTAACCTCCTTTTAAAATTCCTTAACCCTAATCCTACTTCTCGATGAACTCCTATCCTCAAGCATGTCCTTTGAAAGGTGCAAGTCTAACAAATCATGCCTAATTCGCTCCTCCCAAGTCAATTTCGGTCTGCCTCTACTCCTCTTCCCCTCAAGATTGAGAGTTTCTACGATTCTGACCATGTTCGTCACCTGTCTCCTCCTAACATGTCTAAACCATATCAACCTCCCCCTTATCTTATTTGAGATACTAGCTACCCCTAATCTTTCCTAAAAGACCTCATTTCTTATCTTGTCCAGCATGGTGTGCCCACATATCCATCTTAACATTCTCATCTCAGGTACCTCCAGCTTACGCGCATGTATCTTCTTGATGGCCCAACAATTTGTTCCGTATAACAAAACAGGTCTAACTGCCACCCTATAAAACTTCCCCTTTTAGTTTAGTTGGAAACCTTCTGTCGCACAATATCCCCGTGGCTACTCTCCACCTACACCATCCAACTTGAACACGGTGGGCTACATCGCTATCTATCTCCCCACACTTTGGAGAAACCATCCAACCTAAACACGATGGGTTGCGTCGCACAATACCCCGAGGCTGCTGCTTTATCATCAACGTTTCCTAAAGACCATAAGCTTCAAGATTGTTTCCATCAACAAAGCCTAAGTTGGTGTTGATCCATTTGGCATGCTTTCTAGCTTTTTGTATGAAATGCTTTCTTGCTGAGATCTTATTGTGATTTTCTTGCTTAACTTGCTGTTGTGTTCCTGATATCTTGCTTACATTATTTGTTTTTGCTTGCTTCCGATAGGATGATCAAATTTTTGCTTGCTTACCTTTTATCTTGCTTTCTTGCCTGAAACTGGTCTTTGTTGCCTTTTGAAACAAAATGGTATTCTTGCTTGCTTTGACCAAGATTGGCCTTTTCTTGCTAATTTGAACCACAATGGTTCGGAACTTTCTATTGCTATATGAACCAAAAATGGTTCGATCTTGCAATACGGACCACACTGGTACGGTTTCTTGCTACCTTTTGTTTTTGAAGATTTTAAAAACTAAAATTTTATATATTTGTTGAATTATTTGTATTCCACTTTAAGAGCTAAGCAATAAATCATATTGTTTCAAAATAGGGTTTAGGAATTTCAATATCGTCTTTACGCTAACATGGTCATGTATTTCGATTGTACCAAACTTGTCGCAACCCTTGGTTTCACATATATATCTTCCTTGATTTGGATATCCTACTTTATCAACACAAGAATTTGTTTTTGTCTTAGTAATTCTTACCGAATCAATTTCAAATTCCTTCTAGTGCATCCACTTGAAGTATAAAACACAGAGTGATTATAACTTTTCGAATTTAAGATTCTTCAACTTTTGAATGACTTGATTCTCAACACAATGAATCTTTCACACGTTCTTTTTTAAATAAAACAAGAATCATTTATAATATCAAACTCAATGTTTAATTTGAATTCTTGGAAACTTCGTTTCAAAACGATGATCGATATTATTACTTGCAGGATAAACCACAGTGTACTTGCTCGATTAATTGCAGCTGGTGCAGGGATTGTTCAAGCTTGATTTTAGGGTGCGAAACAGGGATCACCAAATCCTTCAACAAGTTGATCAAGGTTTTCTTTTATTTAATCTACGATGATCGAATTCAGAATATCAACGAAATAGGGTTACGATCGCATGGATAGGATGATACCTCTGATACCAATTATACGGATTGATATATAAATTTTAAGTATAGTAACATAGGATTTAATATACGCTTGCTTTTCAATGAAAATTTTCTTTTATTGATGGAAGGATTATCAAAGTAGAATTGAAGGATTATCAGTTTTCTTTTATTGATGCAACATAATCGTGAGAACCTTATAGTAATACATAATATTACAGTTAGATGTTAGATGTTGGTTTGTTTTTTCTAAAAAGCTCTACACAGGTTCTTCTGTCTGTGCCGTCTAGACGCAAACTGTTTGTTTTTCCGAACACGTTTCATTAAAAAAGTCCGCGTGAGATCTTTTTGGTCCAGACTTGGCTCAACCACTTCTAAGATCTTCTAAGGTCCGCAGAGGGTTAAACACCACCACCCACCACCACCGTCCACCACCCACCACCGCCCATCACCGCCATCACCACCACCACCGTCTATCGTCCACCACCCACCACCGTCCATCACCACCACCGTCTACCACTATCATCATCCGTACACCATCACCAACTTGTTTTAGAAGTCTTCATACGTTAAAAAAATCAATTTTTTTTTTGCAGACTGCAGAGGTTTGGTGCACATTTTCTTTTACAGATGTCTGCAGATGTGGTTAACAGATTACAGACATTTTACCTCTTAAAAAATAAACAACACCATACTTTAGTTTTCAATAGAGAAATGATTAATCTATAAATAAATCAATCGAGTAATCAGTGGCGGATCTAAAAATCCGCATAGGGGTAACGTTTCAATGAAAAGGAGTAATGAAATCGAAAAAACGTTAATTTTTTCCAAAATTTACAGTACAATCGGAGCGCCAAGGGGCAACGTAGGTTACCCCTTCTATCACTCTAAGTCCGCTACCGAGTAGACACAACTAAATCTTTCTTACCGAGCTTCAAATAGGAATTTTTGGAACTTTTAAGAGATCTTTATATGATTACTTGTATTCTAGGTAAACTGAATAAAAGTGGGTCTCTCACTCTCAAGCAATAAAGCTCAACCGATTTATATATTAAACTAGTTTTTGCCCCGTTTGCGTTGCGGAACACTAAATCGAATATTTCTCTCTTATAATATGTACATATGTGTTTCAGTTAATTGTATATATTACTCATAATACGATCTCAAAAAATTACATCGAGTCAACAAATTAAAACAACACACTACCATACTTTTGCTACAAAAACTAAAACGATGATAAAACTATAATTTTAAACTAGGGACAAAACTGTAAATTTTTCGGACAAATGAACGTGTGTCAGACAATTGCCTGGCACGAATGAATTTCACCGAGTCAACTAATTAAACAAAACACTACCATAGTTTTGCAAAAAAAAAAGAAAAAAACTAAAATGATTGCATGACTGTGTTTTTACACTGGGAAAGATCATAATTTGACAGAAAAAAAAATAAAAACGATGGAAAAACTGTAAATTTAAACTAAGGGCAAAATCATAATTTGACTGGGAGAAAAAAAACAAACCAATGGCAAAACTGTAAATTTAAACGAGACAAAATCGTAAGTTAGCTGAACCAATAGAAAAGCGTAAGCAGCTGTCTGATAGTATTCCCCTCCATATCATTTGTAGTATATATAAATAAGTTAGAACTTTCCTTTTGGAAGTGAATTGAATCTACCAGTTGTATAATTAAATGGTCATGTTTCACACAATTATATATTTTCCTAGACTTTTCGTAGTTATGTCACTTTCACTCATTTTCGTGAAAGTGGAAATTGAGAAATGCGATGAATTATTTGACATGCCTTAAAAGACGTGCTCCATTTGTTGTTAAAAAGAATAAAATAACAAATTAAATTTGATATATTATATACTCCTAAATTAAGAATTTGGATCTACACAAAAAAAAAGATGTGGAGGTACAAGACCAGACACAAGATGCAATGTTTCAAGTTGAGAAAATAACGTTGCAAAAACTAGTGTTGTGCCAAAAGGAGTCACAATCGCCACCACCGATGACCCTCCTCCTACCTAATCTATCTTTGACGTATTTTCATTTTGCAAGTTTTCCACTTGCAAGGATTGTAATAACATAAGTATTATGATGATGATTATTAATATTTTAAAATTCCAATTTTATTAAAAGAAAAACATTAAGTTTTCAGTTATTGCAGGAGAGAAGGATGAATATGCATGAGACGCCAAAGTGTAGTTGACGCAGAGGGATGTAGAGGTATGAGATCACTTTTTGCGCCAAAAGAAATCACAACTGCCACCGCTCGATGACCCTCTCCAGACTTAGCTAGATTTTTCGTTTATGTATAATATGTTTATTGATTTTATTAAATATAGCTTTTAATTTATTTTGGTGTTATATGCGATTTTTTTGGTTTGTAAACCCTTTTTATTATCTTTAAATTTGTTAAGTGAAAGTGACATTGAAATATGCTATGAATTATTTAACATATCTAAACAACATGTGCTCTTTTTGTTGCTAAAGGAATAAAACAACAAATTTATTTGAAATCCTATACATTGCTTATGTTGCCAATCGTGAACATGTTCTATAAATCATTAGTTAATATATACTAGGTGTTTTTTCCACGTATTAGTTAATATATACTAGGTGTTTTCCCATGTAGTAGAAAACATTTATATTACAGAGCAAAAAAGTTTTAGAATAAATTACGATTTTAGTCATTGTGGTTGTTTCACATAAACCATTTCCGGTGCATTACGATTTTAGCCTTTGCGACGACCCCCGGTGGAGTGTGGACTCACAGCGACGATCCCCAGGTAGCGGCTTCCGATGCATATCGCCTTTTCTCTCCTCGAATTTTACAGTGGCCGGTTGCTTCTACGTAGCTCTGTTTGCCGCCATGAAAACGCAAAAAATTATTTCTTCACTTTTTGCAAGAACTGGGTGTTAACCTTTCTCTCTTCGCAGCAAGAACTGGATTTAGAATCCTGGATGTTGTTAGAGAAGAAAATGTGAGGTTGAAGATGAGGTTGGTGGGTGAGTCTCACGATTATTTATTAATTAATTGAATTTTATTTAATGGTTTAGAAGTGGATTGTAAATTGACACAAATGCTCTTATACGAGGGGCACATGACTAGTTTTTAATCAAATAAATGGATGCGGTTAGCGATGAGAGCCAAAAAGGTTAGAAAAAAGACGTTAGGCTCAAATGTCAAAAGATTTCTTTTTAGGCTAAAAGAGTTAAAGTAAAACAACCACTTGGGTTAAAATCGTAATTTACTCAAAAAAATCTTATTTACAGTATTATAAGGTTTAACTACACAAAGGTTTTCTTACGTATTTACACGTAAGCATAAACTACATTTCGGGGGTCTGCCTTTTGGGGATTTTCAATTGAGGTTGACATCTTTACCGATCTGTTTTGAGGGTTTAGGCCTATATTCAGCGGAAGATGTATCTCCATAAGCTTCCGTGGCTTCGAGAACACAATCATGGAGTTTACAGGACCACATTCTGCGGGACAGTGGTATTGATGTGTTGGACGCCGATTATGGGTATGGGCTCGGTAGCTTGCACAGGTCCTTTCCCGATCTTGACGGGTTCGCTAATAAGGATACTGCCCCTCCAAAGGCCCAAACTACTTTGGCGAGTGCCCTTTTTAGTAAACTTGTCAAGAGTTTAAGAGAAAAGTTTGATCTATCTGTGCGCTAGAAAGTAGGTTTATAGTGTCTACGGGGACCTCATGCTCAAGCCTTCCTAAGCGTGGTCCCCATTGAAGGGCTAGTACAACACATGTCAGTGGTGGAGTATCGAACCATCCTTAAATATCGGTTAATGATCCCTCTGTTTACAGTCGATCAGCATTGCCTAGTTTGCTGCAATGTTTGTTTGGATAACTTCGGGGAGCATATGGTCCATTACAAGGAGTTACTAAGCTTTAAGTATAGACATGACTTGGTAAGGGATGTCCTGTGTGATATGCTTTAGCGGGCTAGAATCTCTGCCAAAATAGAGGCCCATGTGAATTTCTTGACAGACCCACTTAAAGGGAGGTTCACTCTGCGGCTGACATATGTTTTCATTTTCTGTTGGGCAATAAGGAAACACGCTTGTGTGGACCTCACAAAAGTGTTCCCCTTGTTGGGCCGCGGGAAAATCATTTCGTGGTTGGTTAAGGCTATGTTTGTCACACCCCGGATTTCCAACCCCGAAATCCAAACACCGGTGGGCCCGGGTGGGAAGTATCGTGACAACAGTTGAAAACATCATAGTCAATTAAACACGGCACAGCGGAAGTCTTGGAGTAAAATTACTATTACAAACCGAATGTTCGAAAATACAAAATAATATACAAGCTTGTAATAGAAGATCCACAGGCGGATCATAAATTGTACAAGAAAAGAATATAAAACAGACTTTGGGCAGATTTAGGATTTGCAAGATCCTCTATCACTACCGAGCACTTCCGGCCTATTTTCGTATTGTACATGCAGATTAGTCTTTTGAAAATACGTCAGCTTTCGCTGGTAAATACACCCAACTGACTCATTTTGAAAACATTTCAAAAATGTTTTAGGTGCGTATCAGCACAAAAATCTTTTTATAACTTGGGTTAATTGGCCGTCCAACCTTGTTAACAGATTTACATGCTTGTCATACATACGGGTATCGGCACGAAAACCGAGACACAATTAACGTACACACCACTTTGGACTCACGAAGGAGTCAATTCCTCCCAACCTTGTGGGAATGCATAATTGAGCACCTATCGGGTGTATGTCTACACCTGCGCTAAGTTCGTGCCCATTTCGATTGTAATGAGCCGAGGATATCCAGGACACGGTAGTTAAACCCGATGTTTAAATTATCAAACAAAACTGATTAAAACAGAATATGCGGATCTCTATTCCGAACCAGCGTTCGATTAATCCCATCTCCGATCAAGCGGTAATAATTTACCGTAACCCAAGCCTGTATAGGGAAAATAAGTCGAGAGTATTTACCTGAGCTAATCTTCTTTAATTTTTTAATAACTCCACCGTACACAAAAAGGACTAAGTGTAGATAGCATTCACCGGCAAGTCTCTAGTCTGGATTATGGCATAAACTAACCAATTAAATACTATCGGTCTTATTTAAGTCATACACTTAGACCGACTAGCGTACTTGATCAAAACGTATGACGCTAGATTAAACGATGATTGGATAGAATGTAGTTTAATCCCAACAGTACCTTGACTTGTTTAATATGGGTAAACTATTAACATTCTGGATTTTGAGACTTAAATGACAAGGTTAAACCCGTTTCGGTTAACTTCTGTAAAATAGTTATATATACGTAACCGTGCGCATATTAGCGATATCGGGTAACCGGATAAGTCATGGACAAGTTCTATATACCATTATACTTTAAATAAGTTAAGATATCAGTAGGATATCAACTTGTATGCTCGTTTAGGTTTTAAAACGAAATTATGCCTCATAAGGGCACTTTGGTAGTTGTATATAATAATAAAGGAACTTGAATATAATTTAATGTTATAGTTATAAGTATTCTGGAAAAATACTTTATTCATGATATAATATTAGTAGGATGTCAATTATATGTGTAAATTATCCTTTATGACCAAACTATGCACCGAAAGGGCATTTTGGTCATTTTATACATAGTTTATAATTTATTTGGGATTCTGAATTTATAACATGTAGCTACTGTAAATATGTTTAAAATAAGTTTTAAAATCAGTAGGTAACAAGTCTTGGTCAATTATATGGTTTAAAACCATACTATGCGCCAAAATTGCACTTATGTCGTAATAGGACGTCTTTAAGTGTTATGAAAACTGATGTTTAAAGTCTAACAGATTAAAATGTTTAAAATATATTATTTAGTATAACATATCAGTAGGTAAATGATTTACCTTGAAAAGATTTGATTAAAACTATTTTATAACCCTCAAGGGCTAAAATCGTCAATTATCGACATTGTTTAAGGACTTGCTAAAAAACTTAGTATATAACTTGGTTTAATATCTCCTACTTAAAATATTACATCAGTAGGAAACTCATTTTCAAGTTTATTATCATTAAAACCTTGATTTATGCAAAAAGGGCCTTTTGGTCAAAGATGGCATAATTATGGAACTTGTGTATAAACTTGGATTCTGATTATGATCATGTAATATAACCTCAGAGGGTTATGCTACATAACATTATGATCATAATGCAACTTTAGATCAGTAGGTAATCTAAATCGGGTCAGAATCGAAAGTCAAAGCAGAAGTCAAACTTCGCGACTTTCGGTTGCGAACCGACCCTAGAACTGAAATTGACGAGCCGAACATGTTCTTACATGTTCTAATAATTATTACCATCTTGTTTAAGTGTCAAAACAGTTTTCATAACATATATAAAATCAATTTATAATTTTTTTCGAAAAATGGCCAGTTTGACTTTTTAATATCATAACTTTGACCCGACAATTGGTCTAGCAAACGTGATCTTCAGGAGGTGCCCTTTATAGGGATTAACACCTACCTTATTACGATCACTTAGCCATGTTCATTTCGAACAATGGATGGGCCATAATGGTCTTAACCGAAAGTCAAAGTGTTTTACGAAAAAGCTTGACTTTTGGCTATAAAAGCCTATAAACGAAAATGCAAGAGCAAGGAACACTTACAAGAGGTTCCTACAATGCAAGAGAACTAAGTTGGATGCTCCTTTCAGCTAAGAACTTCCAGATGAGGGAGAAGAGTTATGTTTTAGAAAGGTGCAAGTTGGAATGAACACTTGAACACCTATCTATAGTTAGAGAACTCAAAGGAAGTGAAGCCAGGTGTTTAGGGTTGTAAGAAGGAGCTTACAAGTATTGAAAAACGTGGCATAGCAGTTTAGAGAAGCCATGGTTTCGAATTAATGGTTTTGGTGTCTTGCTTGGAGACCAAACAAAACTTTCTGCTGCAGGTCTGTTCTCGTGGCCCGCGACCGCCCCATGCCACTTTCAAAGTTTGACACTTTTAACCCCTTAACTTATTAAAGTTTCTAAAAACATTTTTAAACACCTTTTTGGCACTTTTAGCCCTCCGTAGCCAATACTAGGCATACCCGGGATTATGCCCGGACATTGTCGAGCTCTCAGTTCGTTAAAAGGTCAATCAGAGGTATAAATGTAACATCCGTAAAAAACCGGGTTATCCAAACCCGCTTCGTTTATTAAACCGAATAATCAGTTATAAATTTTGTTGCGTATTTAATGCTCAAATTAATTTTAAACAATACACAATTAATAAATATATTAGAATTTAAAAATCATAATTTAAAATTTCAAATAAATAATGGAAAAAAAAATAAAGGCAGACGCCGGGTTTCGAACCCGGGTCGCCCACAAGCCAAATACACTAACACACCAACTGCTCTACACACACTTATGTACTAAATCTGAAACCATTAAACTTTATTTAGGATCCACGGCTAAAACTGAGAATCTCAAAGTTAACCGCCGGCATTACTCAAAATCGCGAAGGAAAACCGACGATTTAATCATTGCCTTTAACCCAAAAATCGGTTATCAATCATTTGAACTAATCAAAATCATAACTGAAGGAGGATTGAATCTCTTGACCAAAACGGTCGAACATGTTAGCTATCAAGTCCAAATCTCGTTCAATTCATAGCCAAACCCTCACCACATTGTGAAAACAAGTCTCTGTTTCACCGGAGTTCATCGGAAATCGCCGGAATTCTCTTCGAGTTAACCGAGAGCTATCGCCGGAAAACCGAAGAAACCATTCCACTGTTGCCTTACTTTATAAACAGGACATCTAGAGCTCATACCGAAGTCACCCACACTCACCTCAAACTTCCTGAAGATCCTCTGCCGCAAGTTACACGTCGCCGGAATAACCTGCTGTCATCGGAATCTCGCCGGAGAAACAGGGGATCTCTGTTTGGTATATCTTACGCCTAATCTCTCTCATTTTTATTAGTCTCATATGTAGTTATTCAAGATTTAATAAAGGAATTGATTAATGAATCGAAGAAATCGGATTTTAACAGTCTGGTTGTTCAAGTGACGAAGAAGATGAAGCACTGTTAATGTATAAGTTCAATTCGAAACGGATTTTTAAACGGGTTAGACACACAGTCCAGTGGTGGACTGTGTGCAAACTTCAAGCCATGGTCCCGAGTTCGAGTCTGTACATGCTTTCCGGTTCGCCAATTATACACAACTTTTTTTAAAAACCAGTTAACGAAATAATCTAGTAAATATATAAATTTAATAAAAATCTTATATCCTTCGGGTTAGTCACACGGCCCAATTGGTCGGGCTGTGTGCAACACGAAGCCGAAGTCTCGAGTTCGAATCCGGTTGGTTACACCGCCCCTGAAATTATCCGAGCCTTTTATTTAAATCAAAATATGTTAGCGCTAGTATGTGTATATGTATAATTAAACTTCAATATATTTCGGGTTAGACACACAGTCCAGCGGTGGACTGTGTGCAACGTTAAACAACAGGTCCCGGGTTCGAGACCTGTTATGTGCACCGGTTCGATATAATTAAAATTCTTTTTAAAATAAATGATTTCTGGATAAATCTAAATAGTATATAAGTATAATTAAAAACAGAAATATTTCGGGTTAGACACGTAGCTCAGTTGGTAGAGCTGCGTGCACGTATACGAGAGGTCACGAGTTCGAACCTCACTCAGCGCATATAATAAACACGGTCCGACCGGTCAAACGGTCAACGGTCAACGGTCAAAAAGTCAAAAAATTTTATTTTCTTTTATTTATTTATTTTATTTAAAAATCAATTAAAAATACTTAAAAATAATATTTTTAAAGTTAGAAAATTTCATTGAACTCACAAAAATAAAACTAACAATCCCATTAAGAACACTAATTAAAAATATTAATCTCAAATAAAAGTTTATTTATTTATCGAACTATTATGTTATTATTTAGGTTAGTTCCCTTGCCGATTAAATCCGAATTCGTGCGCATTCATCGTCAATCCAAGAAACGCACCCACTGTGAGTGAATTCTTACAAATTCCCCTTTTTATTCATGTTTTGGGGTGTATCATGTGTCACTTAAATTAATTCGCTTATTCAAACTCGTGCTATACCATTATATGATCTAAACTTAGAATGTAAATATTATTTGTTGTTATGTATTACATATTGTCAAGTTGTATGCAAATTATTTATTAGGCCCATCAGTTCCTCGTGGGAGACGAGTTGAACAACACGTGCCTTAAAACTCATTCATTAGGCCCATCAGTTCGTAGAACAACGCGTGCCTCAAAACTCATTCATTAGGCCCATCAGTTCCTCGTGGGAGACGAGTTGAACAACGCGTGCCTCAAAACAATCAATTGTTGTATGTGTGTGCAATATTTAATATTATGTGTTTTGTGAATAAATTTGCATCTACATTTACTCATATGTGGTTGTGCACTTTATTTTATAATCAATACAATAAACACGTTTAAATATTTTCATAGGATTCACTAGCCAACTTTTTGTTGACCCAAAAACCATTTTTACATATGATACAGGTGGACAGGATGAAGCAAGGAACACATAGGAAATTGCCTTAGAAGAAAAATAATGAAGTCTAGAAAGATGTATAGAACATGTTGTATTTGTATGATTTGATTGTATGATTTATTTGTATGATTCCCTTTAAATTGTAATAATAAATATGAAACATTAAAATAAATGTCATGAGCTTTGATGAAAACCCAATCATGCCCCGATCACCTTTTTCCGCTGCGGGTCGGGGTGTGACAGATTGGTATCAGAGCTTTTGACTATAGGGATATAGGATAGGTTATTAGACCCTTAGAGCCTATACTATAGTTGATTAGATTTTAATTGTTTATGTGGTTACATGCAAACTCATGATGTTTATTTCTTTCATATTTATTACATACACAAATGCATGCAAACACTTCCAATATTACATTTTGTGATACATAATGAATTATACTTACAGTCAAACATACATACTTACATACATATTCATCATACATATTTCAATGTTCACATATTCAAATCATCTTCATACTTCTGTTATTCAAGATTTTGTCGCATTTTTCATTTTTCATTTTTCAAATCTCATCAAAGTGAGTTCTGCGACGGGCATGTAGTAACTGTAAGGGTACAAGTACCGGTAGTCGGAACGCCCTGTCTAGGTTGGCATTCGTATAAATCCAATATAACGGACCAGTTTGCCTACCTGGGGACTAACGATGAGAGTACGAAGGACCTATTAGGCCAAAGCATGCCATACAAAACGTCGTTCGAACTAACCCCACTTTGAGTTGTCACCGTGTCCACACCTGGATACATTCCGAATATCATACGTTACATACATATTTCTCGATTTTCTCCGGGTTTTAGTGTACGTAACCAGGCTAACACATGCGAACCATATGAAAAACCCGGTAATCATGGGGGCCCACATGATTACAAAGGTGAAGTATGGCGGCATGCCAGGCCCAATTACGAGCAGAGCCCAAGACATCCTATGGATGTAGTAGATTTATTATTCTATATTTATTTTATGAATGTTCATTCCTAAATACGACACATGACCCCTAAAACGTCCAACTCATACTCTTGATATGTATTCCTTGTAGATGTCTTCTAATCTCGCTTGTAGGAAGATGAGATCAGGAAAAGCCCGCGAGCGCATGGCTGCCCAAATCGCTCAACAAATGGCTACCGTAATACCCAACATTGTAGTTCAAGTTCAACAAGCCCTTACCGCTAATCCCGTTAACCCAATCAATCAAGAAGATCAAAATGTTGTCAACCCTCCCCCAATTACCACTAAATGCACCTTCAAGCATTTCAAATCCTGCGACCCTCCAAAATACGAAGGGACTGAAGGTGTCACCGCTCTCCTCCATTGGTTTGAGGAAATGGAAAACACTTTTCTAAATTGCGATTGCCCCGATGATCGCAAGGTGCGATATGCTACCGGTCGTTTGCTTGGAATAGCACTTACATGGTGGAACACAGAGAAGGCCAAGCGAGGTGTTGAAGATGCTATGACTTTGACTTGGGAAGAGTTGAAGGAAATCATGACAAGACGGTTTTGCCCAAGAAGCGAAATCAAGAAAGTGGAGGATGAGTTCTATTCTTTGAAACAAAAGGAAGGCGACCACACCACATACAACAAGAGATTTCTTGAGTTAAATCAAATGGTCCCCAACTTGTTTACTCCCCTCTACCGTTTAATCGAGCACTACATTCGAGGTCTTCCTTCAAAAATTCAAGACTCTGTAATAAGTACCACACCTGCAACTTTGGAAGCAGCAATGGAGTTAGCTACAGAGCTCACCGAGAACCGCATACGAAATAAGGACTTCAAGGAGGAGAAGAAGAAGGATAAAGCATCAACTGAAACCTCAAACTCCACCCGAGCCGAATCCTCTTCACAACCCATTTCTAAGAGAAAACGAGATGGGCAAATTTTCGCTGTCACCCAACACAATCAACCAACTTCACAAGCCATACCCCTCCAAGCTATCCCAATCACTCAAGTAGCACCCAACTCAACTTACCCAAATAAGAAACCTTACTTTGGACCTCACCCTCAATGCAACACCTGTTTTTATCACCATCCATCTACCTTACCTTGTCGACTATGTGTGAATTGTGGACGCTATGGTCATTTGAGCAAGGTTTGCCGCACCTCTCAAAACCCAACCTCACCCCCTACTCAAAACATGATCCACACATATCAACAACCCCAATACCCCATGTTCCCATATGTTCGAGCTTGTTTCAATTGCGGCGACCCTACCCACTTTAGAAACACGTGCCCTCGATTGGTTAACATCATAAACGCCAAAGCTCAAGCAAACCTAGTTAACCAAGCAAATCAAGAAAACCTAACCACTAGGCCACCAGCAAGAGGAAGAGTTTACAACATCAACGCCAATCCTGTTGAAGATAATGACGGCACAAACGAACCACCCAACTAGTTTTCTTCACCAAAAATCAAGATTTAACTCCAACCGCTTAGTTTTTATGTTTCTTTTATGTTTATCTCAATCTTCACGTATCTCAATTATAAATTGGAAATTTTATCCAAGAATCTTATGCGAATTACTATTTCAGTTTTGTTTTATACTCATTGATTTAACATTCATATCATCATACCTCGCGACGTATCCCCGTCTCATCATTTAAAGAAGTTGGGTTGTGTCTCACTTCTACAGAGACTAACCTCTTCATCATAACAAACGAGAGGGGTACTGTCACCATTCAAACATGTATACTTTCAGAATTAAGACTCAAGCTTTGGTTGTTGTGTTTGTTTATGTTTTAGAGTCACATAGAACTAATCATAACTTACTGATAAATCCAATGACAATTTGACAAGAATATGGTGGATACGCCGCTGGTACTTCCTATATATAAATATTCTTGCCAAAGGATCAGAGGCATTGTCAGGCGGTAATGAGAAGTTCCATGTAGGATTTAGTAATGTCATGGTTGAAGTTTGTTTTATACTCACTGATTTAGCATTCATACATCTCAACGTATTTCAATCTCATCATTCAAAGAAGTTGGGCTGTGTCTCACTTCTACATAGACTAACCTCTTCATCATAACAAACGAGAGAGGTACTGTCATCATTCAAACATGTATACTTTCAGAATTAAGACTCAAGTTTTGGTTCTTGTGTTTAGAGTCACATAGAACTAATCATAATTTACTGACAAAGCCAATGAAAATTTGACAAGAATATGGTGGATACGCCGCTGGTACTTCCTATATATAAGTATTCTTGTCAAAGGATCAGAGGCATTGACAGGCGGTTATGAGAGGTTCCATGTAGGTTTTAGTGGTAGAAGTTTTGTTTTAGGGTATAACCTTATCTTTCCAAACGTATCAAAACTCATATGCATAAAATCATATTTAGTCAATCAACTCTGTTTATCCATGTTCCGTATTCATACACTTTAGGCAGCAAAAAGCGATTCCTGTAGCCGGGTATTCAACCCTTACTAGGAACGTTACCGCCTCAAATAAGATTTAAACTCTCACCCTCTTCTAATTATGTAATTGTCAAAACCACCCTCCTTTCGAGTCAAACATACCACTACTTAAATTTCGGGACGAAATTTCTAAAAGTAGGGTATAAATGTAACATTCGTAAAAAACCGGGTTATCCAAACCCGCTTCGTTTATTAAACCGAATAATCAGTTATAAATTTTGTTGCGTATTTAATGCTCAAATTAATTTTAAACAATACACAATTAATAAATATATTAGAATTTAAAAATCATAATTTAAAATTTCAAATAAATAATGGAAAAAAAAATAAAGGCAGACGCCGGGTTTCGAACCCGGGTCGCCCACAAGCCAAATACACTAACACACCAACTGCTCTACACACACTTATGTACTAAATCTGAAACCATTAAACTTTATTTAGGATCCACGGCTAAAACTGAGAATCTCAAAGTTAACCGCCGGCATTACTCAAAATCGCGAAGGAAAACCGACGATTTAATCATTGCCTTTAACCCAAAAATCGGTTATCAATCATTTGAACCAATCAAAATCATAACTGAAGGAGGATTGAATCTCTTGACCAAAACGGTCGAACATGTTAGCTATCAAGTCCAAATCTCGTTCAATTCATAGCCAAACCCTCACCACATTGTGAAAACAAGTCTCTGTTTCACCGGAGTTCATCGGAAATCGCCGGAATTCTCTTCGAGTTAACCGAGAGCTATCGCCGGAAAACCGAAGAAACCATTCCACTGTTGCCTTACTTTATAAACAGGACATCTAGAGCTCATACCGAAGTCACCCACACTCACCTCAAACTTCCTGAAGATCCTCTGCCGCAAGTTACACGTCGCCGGAATAACCTGCTGTCATCGGAATCTCGCCGGAGAAACAGGGGATCTCTGTTTGGTATATCTTACGCCTAATCTCTCTCATTTTTATTAGTCTCATATGTAGTTATTCAAGATTTAATAAAGGAATTGATTAATGAATCGAAGAAATCGGATTTTAACAGTCTGGTTGTTCAAGTGACGAAGAAGATGAAGCACTGTTAATGTATAAGTTCAATTCGAAACGGATTTTTAAACGGGTTAGACACACAGTCCAGTGGTGGACTGTGTGCAAACTTCAAGCCATGGTCCCGAGTTCGAGTCTGTACATGCTTTCCGGTTCGCCAATTATACACAACTTTTTTTAAAAACCAGTTAACGAAATAATCTAGTAAATATATAAATTTAATAAAAATCTTATATCCTTCGGGTTAGTCACACGGCCCAATTGGTCGGGCTGTGTGCAACACGAAGCCGAAGTCTCGAGTTCGAATCCGGTTGGTTACACCGCCCCTGAAATTATCCGAGCCTTTTATTTAAATCAAAATATGTTAGCGCTAGTATGTGTATATGTATAATTAAACTTCAATATATTTCGGGTTAGACACACAGTCCAGCGGTGGACTGTGTGCAACGTTAAACAACAGGTCCCGGGTTCGAGACCTGTTATGTGCACCGGTTCGATATAATTAAAATTCTTTTTAAAATAAATGATTTCTGGATAAATCTAAATAGTATATAAGTATAATTAAAAACAGAAATATTTCGGGTTAGACACGTAGCTCAGTTGGTAGAGCTGCGTGCACGTATACGAGAGGTCACGAGTTCGAACCTCACTCAGCGCATATAATAAACACGGTCCGACCGGTCAAACGGTCAACGGTCAACTGGTCAGAAAGTCAAAAAATTTTATTTCTTTTATTTATTTATTTTATTTAAAAATCAATTAAAAATACTTAAAAATAATATTTTTAAAGTTAGAAAATTTCCTTGAACTCACAAAAATAAACCTAACAATCCCATTAAGAACACTAATTAAAAATATTAATCTTAAATAAAAGTTTATTTATTTATCGAACTATTATGTTATTATTTAGGTTAGTTCCCTTGCCGATTAAATCCGAATTCATGCGCATTCATCGTCAATCCAAGAAACGCACCCACTGTGAGTGAATTCTTACAAATTCCCCTTTTTATTCATGTTTTGGGGTGTATCATGTGTCACTTAAATTAATTCGCTTATTCAAACTTGTGCTATACCATTATATGATCTAAACTTAGAATGTAAATATTGTTTGTTGTTATGTATTACATATTGTCAAGTTGTATGCAAATTATTTATTAGGCACATCAGTTCCTCGTGGGAGACGAGTTGAACAACGCGTGCCTTAAAACTCATTCATTAGGCCCATCAGTTCGTAGAACAACGCGTGCCTCAAAACTCATTCATTAGGCCCATCAGTTCCTCGTGGGAGACGAGTTGAACAACGCGTGCCTCAAAACAATCAATTGTTGTATATGTGTGCAATATTTAATATTATATGTTTTGTGAATAAATTTACATCTAAATTTACTCATATGTGGTTATGCACTTTATTTTATAATCAATACAATAAACACGTTTAAATATTTTCATAGGATTTACTCGCCAACTTTTTGTTGACCCAAAAACCATTTTTATGTATGATACAGGTAGACAGGATGAAGCAAGGAACACATAGGAAATTGCATTAGAAGAAAAATAATGAAGTCTAGAAAGATGTATAGAACATGTTGTATTTGTATGATTTGATTGTATGATTCCCTTTAAATTGTAATAATAAATATGAAACATTATAATAAATGTCATGAGCTTTGATGAAAACCCAATCATGCCCCGATCACCTTTTTCCGCTGCGGGTCGGGGTGTGACAATAAATTAACATGTTGACACTTTTAATCCCTCCATCGTCCAACTTTCACATATTTACAAAATTGAACTCTATCGTCCAACAAATGGCACGTATGAGAGTTTAGGACTTCACAAAGGATCACTCAGAGGCTTATGATAAGCATGTTGATTCCGATGTCACTTAGAGGTTGGGCATGTTGACATATCAGTCACTCTGATGCCAAGTTTTAAGCATGTTGACGTATCAGTCACTCAGAGGCTAATGATTTAAGCATGTTGACATATCAGTCACTCAGAGGCTGTTATTTATGCATGTTGACATCGGTTCGTCACTCAGAGGCTCAACTTGAGCATGTTGACGCCTTTAGTCCTTATTGGTCTTTAACAGACTATATTTAAAATACAACACGTGTCACTATATTATTGGACACGATTTTAACAGGGTTTTACATCCTCACCCCTTAAAAGAAATCTCGACCTCGAGATATTATTCAAAAAGATGGGGGTACTTTTGTCGCATAGTGGACTCAACCTCTTATGTATACTCAGGATCTCTAAAAGCGTCCCACTTAACCTTTACTATAGGTATCATTTTTCTTCGGAGCTTCTTAACCTGTCGATCCTCGATCGAAATTGGTTTCTCAACGAACCTCAGGTTTTCATCAATTTGCACGTCTTCGTGCGACATTGCTAGCGACTCATCGGCTAGACATTTCTTAAGATTAGATATGTGGAATACATCATGAATTCCACTAAGCTCCTCTGGCAATCTGCGCTTATAAGCTACAGTGCCGACACATCCGATTATCTCTAATGGTCCTATATATCTTGGGCTCAACTTGCCCTTCTTTCCAAAACGCATCACACCTTTCCAGGGTGATACTTTTAGCATGACTTTGTCCCCTACTTGGAACTGAAGAGGTTTACGCCTCTTGTCAGCATAGCTTTTCTGCCTGTCCCTGACAGCTTTGAGACGATCATGGATTTGCATAATCTTTTCCGTGGTCTCCAGGACAATCTAAGGTCCTGATAGTTGGGCCTCCCCAACTCCTGCCCAACATACGGGCGTTCTATATTTTCTCCCATACAAAGCCTCAAAAGAAGCAGCCTTGATGCTAGTATGATAGCTGTTATTGTAGGAGAATTCTATTAGGGGTAAGTGGTTATCCCAACTTCCACCTAAATCAATTACACATGCCCTAAGCATGTCTTCCAAAGTCTAAATAGTACGCTCACTTTGACCATCAGTCTGCGGATGGTAAGCCGTACTGAAATTTAATCGTGTGCCTAACAATTGTTGGAAACTTTTCCAAAAGTGAGATGTGTATCTAGTATCTCTAATAGACACTGGCACACCGTGTAGGGACACGATTTTGTCCACATACAACTTAGCCAATTCGTCTGAATTATATTTTTCTTTAATTGGCAAGAAATGTGCTGACTTGGTCAGCCTATCCACTATGACCCAAATAGTGTCATTACCACTTTTGGTCTTAGGTAACTTGGTAATCAAATCCATAGTTACCATTTCCCATTTCCAAGTGGGAATTTCAAGTTGTTGTAGAAGTCCTGACGGTTTCTGATGTTCGGCCTTAACTTGCGAACACGTCAGACACTTAGCTACATGAGTGGCTATGGATTTCTTCAAACCCATCCACCAATAATTCTTCTTCAAGTCTTGATACATCTTGTCACCTCCCGGGTGAACCGAGTATCTTGAATTGTGCGCTTCTTGGAGGATTAGATCTCTAAGTCCTCCAAAGATCGGAACCCAAATTCTATCACTAAATCTTAGGATTCCATCATTTCCAGGCGCTAGCTGATCAACAGTTCCGCCTAATCCCTCATTAGGAATATTAGCCTCTAATAAGGCTTGTTTCTGCGTATCTAGTAGCTTTTCACTCGAGCTATTTCTGAGCTCAATGCTCTTCACGTTAATCCTAATAGGTTTAACCTTTTCCTTGCGACTTAAGGCATCGGCAACTACATTTGCCTTGCCTGGATGGTAGCGAATCTCGCAATCATAATCATTAAGAGTTTCCATCCAACGGCGTTGTCGCATGTTCAATTCTTTCTGATTGAACAGACGCTGGAGACTTTTATGGTCTGTGTATATAACACACTTTGTGCCATACAAGTAATGTCTCCACAGTTTTAGTGCAAATACAACAGCACCCAATTCTAAATCGTGGGTGGTGTAATTCTTCTCATGCACTTTTAATTGTCATGATGCATAGGCAATTACCTTGCCATTTTTCATTAGCACACAACCCATCCCAGTGTGCGAACATCACAATAGACAACAAAGTTCTCAACACATTCAGGTAGAGATAACACAGGAGCGTTGCTCAACTTGTGTTTAAGAATCTCAAAAGATTCTTGTTGCTTTGGACCCCAATTATACTTAATATTCTTATGGGTCAAGGAAGTTAAAGGAGTGGCTATTCTTGAAAAGTTCTCAATGAACCTCCTATAGTAAACAACCAATCCTAAGAAACTACGAACCTCCGTTGGGGTCTTGGGCACTTCCCAATTCATTATGGCCTCAATTTTGTCGGGATCCACTTGGATACCACGTTCACTTACCATGTGTCCAAGGAATTGGAATTCTCTAAGCCAAAATTCGCATTTAGAGAACTTTGCATAAAGTTTCTCCTGCCTTAATAATTCTAGGATGCACCAAAGATGTTTCTCGTGATCATCTTGATTACGAGAATAGATAAGTATGTCGTCTATGAAGACAATGACAAACTTATCTAAATACGGTTTGCAGACTCTATTCATGAGATTCATGAATGCTGCTGGTGCATTTGTGAGCCCAAAAGGCATCACTAAGAATTCAAAATGACCATAGCGGGTCTTGAAGGCTGTCTTAGGAACATCTTCACTTCTAACCTTCAGTTGATGATATCCTGATCTCAAATCTATCTTAGAAAAGTAACTAGCCCCTTGAAGCTGGTCGAATAAATCATCGATCCTGGGCAGAGGATATCTATTCTTAATTATTAGTTTGTTCAGCTCCCGATAGTCGATGCACATTCGCATCGAACCGTCTTTCTTCTTTACAAACAGAATAGGAGCTCCCCAAGGTGAGGAACTAGGCTGGATAAAGCCTTTCTCCAAGAGTTCATCCAATTGAACTCTTAGCTCATTCATTTCGGTTGGAGCTAGCCTATATGGAGCTCTAGCTACGGGTGCTGCTCCTGGTATGATATCTATTCTGAACTCCACTTGCCTATCTGGAGGTAGGCCTGGTAATTCTTCAGGGAAAACATCGGAATACTTCGAGTAACTGGTTGATCTTCAAGGTTTGGCTTTGGTTCATTTATGGTAACTTGCGCCATATAGATGACACAGCCTCTTCTCAAACACTTGGATGCCTTAAATAACGACACATTGTCTGGCAGTCCATAGTGTGAGTCTCCAGGGTTGGTGATCATTTCACCAGATGGGATCTTAATCTCGATGAGCTTTTTATCGCAGGCAATACGGGCTTGGTTATGAGATAACCAATCCATGCCTAAAACAACATCGAACCCTGCCAATTTCATTGGCAGAAGGGAGATAGGGATGGAATGATTCTTAATGGATATAGAGCATCCATCAAGAATGGAAGAAGCAGTTTCTAAGGTTCTATCGGCAAGTTCTATCTCATAAATTTTATCTAGAGTTCTTATGGGTAAATTTAATAGTTTACTAAACTTATGATCAACAAATGATTTATCCGCACTCGAATCGAAAAGAACTCTAGCATAAATATCATTAATGAGGAAAGTACCTGTTATGACGTTATTGTCATTAACAGCTTCCTTAGCAGTCAGCCGAAAGGCGCGTGCATTCCTTTTCTTGGCCTCTCCAGGCTTCGGATTATTATTCTTTGAACTCTTAGGGCAGTTAGTTGCAATGTGCCCTTTTTCGTTGCAGATGTAGCATACAGCATCCTTAAGATCTTTACAGTCTAGGGTCTTATGCCTTCTCCTTTTACAAATACCACAAGGTCTAACTTGAAAATCAGAATTACACTGTCCCCAGTGTTTGCGATTGCAAGTCTTGCAAAATGGCATTATAGCCGACTTGCCTTGGTTCCCTTTGAACCCAAATCTCCCTTTATTTTTCTTATTAAACTTATGGGAGTTGTCATCTTCTCTCTTTCTCTTTTCCGTCAGTTTCAGACTTAACTGACTTTTGTCTTACCAAATCAAGGGTGAGAGAGAGATAGGTCTACAACAGACCTATAGGTATTAGGCTGAGCAGCCTTTACCATACCCTTAATTTCGGGCGCTAATCCGTTGATAAAATGCGCAATGCGTTTGGATTCTGGGGTGATTAAATAGGAAACTAACCTAGATAGGGAATTGAAATTGGAGACATACTTCCGACAGTCTAGGTTTTTCATTGATATAGACAAGAAGTCTGTCTCTATTTTCTCCACCTCATGTGGTGGGCAGTAGGTTTCCTTAATAAGGTCTACAAACTTGGACCATCCCAGATTATACAGGTATACCTTACCTGTTGACTGAATCATGGCCTTCCACCATGTTAGGGCATCACCCTTAAAGGACTGTGATACGTACTTGACCACATCCTTTTCAGCACAGCTGCTGATATCTACAATAGTCTCCATCTCGTCCAACCACTTTAGGGATTCTACGCCTCCTTTTCCCCATTAAAGTCTCGGGGTTTACAGGAGACAAAGTATTTATAGGTACACCTGTCTTTAGCAGAACGAGACCTATTAGCAAAGTCTGCTTTCCTTGGTTCACTCTTCGCATTTGAAGAGTGAACAGAGCTCTCTTTATGAGCTGAGGATGGTGGAGTTGATAATGGTTTAGAGCGAGTAGCATTCGACTCTCTTAACTTCTCTATGGCCTTACCCATGGCCTTTTCCACAGCCGCATCAATGCGCGCTTGGAAATCATTATTATTCATGGCTATATTTTCGGCGTCCCTAGACGTTCCGATGGCTACTATGCGCCTCATTAGATTTAGCCATACTTCAGATCTTGGTTTCTATATACCAAATAAATTTTTTCTTAGCCATGGTATAATAACCATATCGGCTTCTAAACATTGGATATAAGAAAATCCACTGCCTATACTACTGTCAATAACATCACAACTCTTAGGCTTAATATAACTATATTTGGCCTAGGTCTTAATAGGACCATCATAGGCAAATTACAATCTGGACATAGTCCATTTATTATAGACAGGGGACCACAATGTCACAACTGTCATTGTCATATTTGACAATTATATATAGCACATAAGCTTGTCACTAATGGACATATAATAGGGCACATAGGCACTACCTCACTAATGGATGTTTTATTTATTGTCGCACTGATGATATTAGCCAGGATCAAACAGATCACAAGGGCTATATAAAATACATCTCTAATGGATGTCTAATCACCGCACTAGTGATATTAGCCGGGATCAAAACAGATCACAAGGGCTTATTTAGCCGGGATCAAATAGATCACAAGGGCTATTTAACCGGGATCAAATAGATCACAAGGGTTATATAAAATACATCTCTAATGGATGTTTAATCACCGCAATGGTGATATTAGCCGGGATCAAACAGATCACAAGGGCTATATATAAGGTTAGGACATAGTCCATTACCTTGAAGGTTAGTGTGATTCCTCAAGTCACACTACCAAGAGTATGCACATTACTTGAATGTTAACATAAGAGGACCTTAATGGTTGATTAATAGTCCCGGTCGTATTGATCTTAATGACTTGGAGGCTTGAACTTAGTCCACCACCTCTAGATAGAAGGATAACTTCCCTTAACTATCATGATAGAAGACCCTTATGTTCTTAACTATCATTTATATATTTGGCCAAATATGTGGTCTTTGCCACTTGGCAAATCAAAACCATTAAGATCTTTTTGGAATTATATCGCAGAACATAAATTTTTAATAAAATCGAATGCTCGTTTACAAGAGGATGAATACATACATATATAATTCCAAAGTACTTCATTAAATTTTTATATTAGAAATTACAATACTAGAAACATGAAATAAATTGTCCATGCAAGGACTTAAAGGAAATAAACATGTCCACACAGGGACTAAAAAAATATCAATGTCCTCGTAGGGACTACATATAACTAGAAGAAACTTCACTTGTTCTTCTTTCCATTGACCAATTTGGAGAGTTTCTTGAAGAACTTGTTCGTCTTCTTCTCTGTTTTCTCCGCCTGTTGCTGCATTTCTAGCATCCTTTCTAAGGCCTCATTAATGGCCTCAAGCGATGGCGGAGGTTGTGGTTGTGGTTGTGGCATAACCGGATACTGGTACCCATTTGTTGGATATCCAGTCGGTGGATAAGTAGGTGGGAAAGGAGACGGGTAAATTGCATTGTGCATAACCGCCTGCATGTATGGGTCTTGCGACCACGCTTGATAGTCTACCGGCATAGACGGGTTAAAAGCATCATATCCAGACGTGTCTGGGTACGTGGGAATTTGGTTAGTATAACCCGTTGGTGGTGGTTGAACAGCAGGTGTTGGTGTTGGTTCCATTATAGGTGGAACATTAGAGGCTCCACCCATTTGGGTCCTCTTGAATTGTGGGGTAGGAGTTGGGCAAAGGTGGTAGCGATCCCGACCTTTGTCCGGCACGTACCGACATACGTGCTCCACGCTTCCTTCTTGGTGGTTCAGGTGGTGGTTGAGGTTGGTCAACAGGTTCCATGTGGACATCTTCTTGAACAGGAGGTGGTTGAGAGTGATGAGAAGGAGTGTGGGCGAAAGTAAATTGGTTCCAGTTTTGGTCCCACTCATTAGGACCTGGGTAGGGCGATCCAGCGTAAGAGTTTGAATCGCTTGATATTTCAATGGGATGCATATTTGATCCCGACGGCGGCATTTCCGGGTTGGAGTTCTCGTCCATAGGATGTGGCTGGTCCAACTGATTTTGATCGGCTGGAGGCGTGTTAAGATAATGGTTGGGGTTAAATTCTTCATTGTAGGAGTGATGAGAATGGGAATGGTGAGAATGGTGAGAATGGTAGGAGTGGTGAGGGTGGTAAGAATTTTGGGAATGTGGGGGCGAGTGTCTATTAGAGACAGAACGTCTCGTTGATGGCCATGGAGACGAATCTCCTGATTCTTGGTATGCATCTGAATTATGAGGTTGAGGAGGAATACACCCCGATGGTCCTCCCCTCATTGGACCTTTTCCTCGTCCACTTTGTCCTCTCATACGTGGCGGCATTTTCCTCTTAAAATTCAATTAAAAAACAATACTAATAACTTAATAATGAAATGAGTAATCCTAGGTCAATGCCTAGACTCGGAAGTCTAAGGAATGTGCTCGTGTAAGTTTGAGACTAAACACAATAGGTTAGTGTTTAATTCTCTCAAACGTTGGCTCTGATACCAACCCTGTCACACCCCGGATTTCCAACCCCGAAATCAAAACACCGGTGGGCCCGGGTGGGGAGTATCGTGACAACAGTTGATAACATCATAGTCAATTAAACACGGCACAGCGGAAGTCTTGGAGTAAAATTACTATTACAAAGCGAATGTTCAAAAATACAAAATAATATACAAGCTTGTAATAGAAGATCCACAGGCGGATCATAAATTGTACAAGGAAAGAATATAAAACAGACTTTGGGCAGATTTAGGATTTGCAAGATCCTCTGTCACTACCGAGCACTTCCGGCCTATTTTCGTATTGTACCTGCAGATTAGTCTTTTGAAAATACGTTAGCTTTCGCTGGTAAATACACCCAACTGACTCATTTTGAAAACATTTCAAAAATGTTTTAGGTGCGTATCAGCACAAAAATCTTTTTATAACTTGGGTTAATTGACCGTCCAACCTTGTTAACAGATTTACATGTTTGTCATACATACGGGGCTCGGCACGAAAACAGAGACACAATTAAGGTACACACCACTTTGGACTCACGAAGGAGTCAATTCCTCCCAACCTCGTGGGAATGCATAATTGAGCGTCTATCGGGTGTATGCCTACACCCGCGCTAAGGTCGTGGCCATTTCGATTGTAATGAGCCGAGGATATCCAGGACACGGTAGTTAACCCCCGATGTTTAAATTATCAAACAAAACTGATTAAAACAGAATATGCGGATCTCTATTTCTAACCGGCGTTCGATTAATCCCATTTCCGACCAAGCGGTAATAATTTACCGTAACCCAAGCCCGTATAGGGAAAATAAGTCGAGAGTATTTACCTGAGCTAGTCTTCTTTAATTTTTTAATAACTCCGCCGTACACAAAAAGGACTAAGTGCAGATAGCATCTACCGGCAAGTCTCTAGTCTGGATTATGGCATAAACTAACTAATTAAATACTATCGGTCTTATTTAAGTCATAGACTTAGACCGAATAGCGTACTTGATCAAAACGTATGACGCTAGATTGGATAGAATGTAGTTTAATTCCAACAGTACCTTGACTTGTTTAATATGGGTAAACTATTAACATTCTGGATTTTGAGACTTAAATGACAAGGTTAAATCCGTTTCGGTTAACTTCCGTAAAATAGTTATATATACGTAACCGTGCGCATATTAGCGATATCGGGTAACCGGATAAGTCATGGACAAGTTCTATATGCCATTATACTTTAACTAAGTTAAGATATCAGTATGATATCAACTTGTATGCCCGTTAAGGTTTAAAACAAAATTATGCCTCATAAGGGCATTTTGGTAATTGTATATCGTTATAAAGGAACTTAAATATAATTTAATGTTATAGTTATAAGTATTCTGGAAAAATACTTTATTTATGATATAATATTAGTAGGATGTCAATTATATGTGTAAATTATCCTTCATGACCAAACTATGCACCAAAAGGGCATTTTGGTCATTTTATACATAGTTTATAATTTATTTGGGATTCTGAATTTATAACATGTACCTACTGTAAATATGTTTAAAATAAGTTTTAAAATCAGTAGGTAACAAGTCTTGGTCAATAATATGGTTTAAAACCATACTATGCGCCGAAATGGCGCTTATGTCGTAATATGGCGTCTTTAAGTGATGTTTATGAAAACTGATGTTTAAAGTCTAACAAATTAAAATGTTTAAAATATATTATTTAGTATAACATATCAGTAGGTAAATGATTTACCTTGAAAATATTTGATTAAAACTATTTTATAACCCTCAAGGGCTAAAATCGTCAATTATCGACATAGTTTAAGGACTTGCTAAAAAACTTAGTATATAACTTGGTTTAATATCCCAAATAATCCTACTTATAATATTACATAAGTAGGAAACTCATTTTCAAGTTTATTATCAATAAAACCTTGATTTATGCAAAAATGACATTTTGGTCAAAGATGGCATAATTATGGAACTTGTGTATAAACTTGGATTCTGATTATGATCATGTAATATAACCTCAGAGGGCTATGCTACATAATATTATGATCATAATGCAACTTTAGATCAGTAGGTAATCTAAATCGGGTCAGAATGAAAGTCAAAGCAGAAGTCAAACTTCGCGATTTTCGGTTGCGAACCGACCCTAGAACTGAAATTGACGAGCCGAACATGTTCTTACATGTTCTAATAATTATTACAATCTTGTTTAAGTGTCAAAACAGGTTTCATAACATATATAAAATCAATTTATATTTTTTTAAAAAAAATGGCCAGTTTGACTTTTTAATATCATAACTTTGACCCGTCAATTGGTCTAGCAAACGTGATCTTCAGGAGGTGCCCTTTATAGGGATTAACACCTACCTTATTACGATCACTTAGCCTTGTTCATTTCGAACAATGGCTGGACCATAATGGTCTTAACCGAAAGTCAAAGCGTTTTACGAAAAAGCTTGACTTTTGGCTATAAAAGCCTATATAACGAAAATGCAAGAGCAAGGAACACTTACAAGAGGTTCCTACAATGCAAGAGAACTAAGTTGGATGCTCCTTTTAGCTAGGAACTTCCAGAGGAGGGGGAAGAGTTATGTTTTAGAAATGTGCAAGTTGGAATGAACACTTGAACACCTATCTATAGTTGGAGAACTCAAAGGAAGTGAAGCCAGGTGTTTAGGGTGTAAGAAGGAGCTTACAAGTGTCCCAAAACGTGGCATAGTAGTTTAGAGAAGCCATGGTTTCGAATTAATGGTTTTGGAGTCTTGCTTGGAGACCAAACAAAACTTTCTGTTGCAGGTCTGTTCTCGTGCCCCGCGAGAGACCCATGCCTGGTCTCTCGTGGCCCGCGACGCCCCATGGCCACTTTCAAAGTTTGACACTTTTAACCCCTTAACTTATTAAGCTTCTAAAAACCTTTTTAAACACCTTTTTGGCACTTTTAGCCCTCCTTAGCCAATACTTGGCATACCCGGGATTATGCCCGGACATTGTCGAGCTCTCGGTTCGTTAAAAGGTCACTCAGAGGTATAAATTAGCATGTTGACACTTTTAATCCCTCCATCGTCCAACTTTCACATATTTACAAAGTTGAACTCTATCGTCCAACAAATGGCACGTATGAGAGTTTAGGACTTCACAAAGGATCACTCAAAGGCTTATGATAAGCATGTTGATTCCAATGTCACTCAGAGGCTGGGCATGTTGACATATCAGTCACTCTGATGCCAAGTTTTAAGCATGTTGACGTATCAGTCACTCAGAGGCTAATGATTTAAGCATGTTGACATATCAGTCACTCAGAGGCTGTTATTTATGCATGTTGACATCGGTTCGTCACTCAGAGGCTCAACTTGAGCATGTTGACGCTTTTAGTCCTTATTGATCTTTAACAGACTATATTTAAAATACAACACGTGTCACTATATTATTGGACAGATTTTTACAGGGTGTTACAATGTTGAAGGCAAAATCATGAAAATTTGTTAAGCATGAAGAAGCTTGTGCAAAGAATTTATGTGGGTTTATTCATTTTGCTTTTGATACATTTGGTGCCCTTGCTTTTGAAGTTGTTGTTTTTCTAGACAGAGTGCAGAGGGTCATGCACAACAATTCTCGACACCAAGGAACTAAGTTTTATTTTTGATAGAATTGGATTTGCTATTAGAAAAGAAGTTTCGACACAACTTGTTACTCGTTTATCTGCCATTATTATGTAAATTTTCTATTATTAATAAATTCCTTTTAAGTACTATAAATTGCTAAAGCATTGTTAAAGACTTGTAGAGTTCCTTTTTTAAATAAGCACAAATACATATAAGAATTCAATAAATCGTCAAAACGATAATTTTGTTTGATAGTAAACAATCTCTCTCACACACACGTAAACATACTATATACTAAAAAGAAATTCTTAAAATGTCAGGATTGCAAAAAATATTTTTATATTAGAAAATATATATAAGAATTTAATAAATTAAAAAACTATAATTTTGTTTGTTAACGTTGCAAAAAATGTTACTTATACATATTTACATCTATGGAAAGGTTCAAATGAGAACGCCAAATATTGTGAGAACCGTGAGAACGAATTAAAAAACCACAAAAAACTTGGTCAAAAACAATTCAAAATTCAATTTTTTACAATTATTATTATTATTATTCGAATATAATGTTAGAAATTAAATTTACGCGTTCAAACATACATATATTCATAAACAGAGCCGTCTCCAATAATTCTCAAAATAATTTAGGTCTCGTGCAAAATAAAAAATTAGGCCCAAAATTATGATAAGGGTAAATGAATTTAAAAAAATAAGACATTGGTGATAGAGCCAAGCCTTTAACTTGAGAACTCAACATTATCTAGAGATGGTTTTTTATACTCCACCACCAATATTTTTATGCATAATAAATGAATGCGTATATATTATATATATAATTTACTATATATATATATAAAAGCTTATAAAAACCTTTCGAGCCATTTGAATATTTTGGCCTCGAGCAACACCACGGGTTGGCCAGCCCTATGCGTAAATATTGAAAATTTATATATGTGTAAGTTTACCATTTACACATGTTTAAATTAGTTATATTTACAGATGTAACAATTGAATAATAGTGATTTCGATAGAAAAAATGAAATTTTTGATGTTGTAAAATCTTTTTTTTATGTTGTATATTAATTACAACGAGGTTTGTATTAAAAAAATTGGTTTCGACATTCGTTCTCACAATTCTCGCAATATTTAACGTTCTCAAGATAATCACCCCCTTTACATCTAAGCATATATAAATGAAATAACTTTTACAATGCAAACGAATTATAGAGGACTTTTAATAAATGCAAATAAATATATAAATTGTAATAAATCATGAAAATTGTTTTTTGGTAATATCATATGTGTATAATTAACTCAGTAAACAGATAACTACATACAATATTTATTGAACAAATAAATCCCAGTAACTATATAACTTTGTTATGAGTAGAGGTAAGATGGTCTTTATCATTTGTTTAAGAAGGTTAGCGTTATGTATAGATTCTTAGAGGCGTAATTCTGCTAGGTAGAATCTTTGAAGGACCAGACAAAAAATTGAAACACAAATAAAGGAATGAAATAAGGTGGCAAGATATGTCAAGCAGGGTTAGAAGTCCAGTTGTACCTTTGAAAAATATTTTCTCCTTGAACATATATTTTCGGCCCTCAGTATAATTGTTCAAGTTTTGTCACTGGATTACTTATGGTTACATTTTTGAGACGGAGTATTACCGACAAATTAAAGACTAGGCCATATTCACCGTTGGATTATCAATGGCTCTATTTGTGGCTAAAAACCTTCTATTTTATAGTGGAATCAACGCTCTTTGCTATAGGATTGAACGCTTGAATATATCAGTGCTTGACATGAGTTATAAATTTTGTTAAACTAAATGGGGATAAGTTAGGGTTTTTTTTTAAAGTTTGGATATTTCTAACATTATTGGATCAATTGTGAATCACACACTTGCTGCTTATCACATGTTATCAGTCCCTTCTTTTAAAATCCACATTTATCGTAGTCCAACATTAAAAGCATATGGCATGCATGTTTGGCGTTTTTCAAGGTTCTTTGGTAGCGGGCACTATTTATTTTCAAGTCACTAGAATGGACCCGTCTGGTGAATGAAAAGGATGCAAACACTGACCACTCATCATGCACCATTTATGTGTGTGTAAATTTACCTTGTCCTTTCAACATAATATTTCAGCCTTTTATTTAATATTTCATTTAGTATTTTATCGAGTGGGGTTTAATTTATACTTGTCTCAAGTTAGGACTTGATAAATTATTAAGTTTATCGAGTATTAATTTATAAAGGTTTTACAGTACTTTCGCACAATGCGTAACCTATACATTAATATCTTGATGACATGAGTAGGGGTGTTCATGGTTCGGTTTTAAACCGTGAAACCGTTTAAACTAGTTATCAGTTTGGTTTTGGTCAGTAGGTTTCCAAAATTTTAAACCGTAGTGAACGGTTTGACTTACAATTTATACTGAAAACCGACCGTATAAAACCGGACTGGACCAGACAGTAAGATTTAATAACATATTTTGGCTTTATTATATAGTTTAGATTACACGTATTTAAATATCTATATTTTTTATTATGTTTAACTAAATAAATCTATGATTATATGATAATTATAATTTACCTACCTTATTTCTTTTCATTAACTGTGATTATGTAGGTGGTGAAAAAGCCTCATTTTTTGAAATATCATTCTACACCCAATACACTATATAACAAGTTAAAATAATTAAAATTAAGGGTTGCTAAAAGGTTATCATTTTTGGATTAATTTTATATATTGCTTACAAACTAAATTTTTTTTATATATACCTAACCAAAACTAAAAATATTATATATGCCCTTACAAAATAGTTAAAATATCAAATATACCCAATTTATTAAAAACAATCCACTAAATAATATTTTACCCTTATTTTTTTACTTCAAGTTTTCATATATGCTCATTTTTTAATTTCATATAACAAATTTTTAGCTTAAATTTATTTTTAACCATTCTTTTTATTTTTACTCATAAATAATAGTATACTCCATATATAATTTTTAAATAAATTATGCTAGAAATGAGTAAATATAATCTTTGAAGTTAAAATGTTATATATGAGATTCAAAGTTTTAGAAATTTAAGGGTAAAATTGTCATTAGTTAAATTGTCATTAGTTAAATTGTTTTTAATGAATTGGGTATATATAGTATTTATAATTTTACATGGGTATATATGATATTTTGTAAGTTTGCAGGGGTATATATGAAATTGCTCATATTTTTCTTCCAAAATGTAATTTCATTTGTAATCTGGTTAGTCATTTTTCTTATGTATTATGCCTTTTTTTAATAAAAGTTCGGTAATGCCAAACCATGAAACCAAACCGCTAGTAACAGTTTGGATCTGTTTGATTTTAATTTTCAAGAATTTGGTTTCGGTTTTCAATTACCAAAAACAGAAGTTCGTTTGTTTCTTGGTTTAATAGGCTAATACAGGCGATTCACCTCTACTTTGATCGATGAATCTACTCAATTTGTGTTTGATTTGTTGTTTGGGTTTAATCGACGATGATTTAGGGTTTTGTTGGTATTTTAAACTTAGGGATTCTGTGTGATCTGTTGATTAATCATTGAGTTCATATTCTAAGGATAGGATCTGTAAACGTTGATTTGAATTTTGACTTGGATCTTTGAGTGGGGCCGTTGAATTAAGGGTTTTGAAATTTTGATTTGGATCTAGTGTAACATCCGTCGAAAAACGGGTTTTCAAAACCCGTTTCGTTTATTAATCGAATAGTCAGTTTTAAATTTTCGATGCTTATTTATGACTTATTATAATTTTAAACGATACATAATTAATAAACAAATTGGAATTTATAAGCTATAATTGTTTAAAAGTAAAAATACAATAACTAAAAAGAAAAATAGGCTGCCGGGATTCGAACCCGGGTCAGCCGGATGAAGCTTAACAACTTAACTCACACACATCCAACCACTCCGCCACCTGTGTTTTCTGATAATATATCGAAACAATTAATTCAAATAACAAAACTCGATATCAAAATCAGTCAACGACGCGCCCATTTCGCAGTCGCCGGAAATCCCGACGACTTCGCCAATTATTGTCGGTTTCTTTTGACTTAGCGTGCGTATTAACACCTACATCGGTTATAACCGATGTCCAGTCCCGCGACATCAGTCATAACCGCCGGAGAAAGGTTGACCTACGAATCAAGACAGAAATCAGACCCAATTCATCGATATTCTTTCCTATAAATACACACCCTAGCCTCTGGTAATCTTTTCGCTCAAAATCGCACCAATTCTCGAAGCAATTTCACTCGCCGGAACTTTTCTGCCATCACCGGACTCTCGTCGGAAAACCGAGACTCACATCAACACGGTAACTACCTCGACTCTTTCTGTTTCAATCCATTGTTAGACCAGTACTAACATCAATCCATCACCCAGAATCAATCCCAGACGACGTTGCCGGATATTCTGTACTCGCCGGAAAATCGCTGGAATTTCCGAACTCCCGCTGTTAATCGGTATGATCAACTAAACCTCCTGTTAATCATTGTTTAGTAACTCGATTTCACATCTAAGCAATCAAAACTGTTAATTGATCCGAACAGACGGAGTTCACAAAACAGAGCCGACGAATCCTTGCCGGAGTTCTGAGAAAGACACCTGTTCGGTATATTCATTTTCAAAACTCTCTCTATTTCATCGCATTACAATCGCTTATAAAGTTCGTTAATTGAATTTAACAAGAAACAGTTGATTAACCATTGTCTGTGTTTTGAACGAAGAAGATGAGTTCGAACTAGTGTATAAGATTAATTAAAATCAGGATAATAAACAGGGTTAGACACACAGTCCAGCGGTGGACTGTGTGCAAACAATAAATATACGTCTCGAGTTCGATCCCTATCACGACCCTATCCTCGGAAATAAAAATGTTTTTTTAAAACCGAACCGGGTTAACTCACAGTAAGATGTTAAGTATAATAAAAACCAGAATATTAACCAGGTTAGACACACAGTCCAGCGGTGGACTGTGTGCAAAACTAAATCACAGGTCCCGGGTTCAAGACCTGTTGAGAGCTCCGGTTCGATACAATTAAATCCTTTTTAAATAAATGATTTTCGGATTAAATTAAATAGTGTATAAATATAATTAAAAACAGAAATATTTCGGGTTAGACACGTAGCTCAGTTGGTAGAGCTGCGTTGCACGCGTACGGGAGGTCACGGGTTCGAGTCTCACCCAGCGCATGCTTATACACGACCGAACCGGTCAACGGTCAACGGTCAACAGTCATGGTCAACGGTCAAAGTCAACATTTTTTTCTATATTGTTATTTATTTATTTAATTTAAAAATCAATTAAAAATACTTAAAAATAATGTTTTTAAAGTTAGAAAATAGCCTTAAACTCACAAAAATATATCCAAAAATCCTATTAAAATTGTTAATAAAATCCACTTATTTACCGTACCTTTTCGTTATTAATTAGGTTAGTTATTCCTCGTCGATCAATCCTCTAAACTCGTGCGCATTCAACATCATCAACCGAACGCATCAATGTGAGTGAATCTCTACCAATTCCCGTTTTAATCACATTTTGGGGTGTATCATGTGTCGCTAATATTTATTTCAATTAAACACTTGTGCATCCATCATATTCATGATCAAATGTGTTGCCAATATATATCAATTGTTTGTGTGGTTAATGTTTAGATTAAAGTTATCATTTTCAGTACATACATTATCATAGGCCGCCGCTCCCCATTACCTATGAGCGTGAGCTGTTCCCCATTACCTATGAGCGTGAACGAGGCGTTGCCAACATAAGATCGGCTCCGTTTGATTGAGCCTTGATCTCACATACATCATCATAGGCCGTCCGTTCCCCATTACCTATGAGCGTGAACGAGACGTTGCCAACATATACATTGTCATTCATATCATATACTCATGCAAGGTGTTTGTGATTGTTTGTTTACATACGTTTGTTCATATATGATTATTGCACAATTTTTCCATATTAATTACAACAAGGAATCAATAACAAATGTTTTTAACAAGGTTCACTCGCCAACTTTTGTTGACCCAAAATCCCCCATTTTTACACATGATACAGGTGATCAAGTTGAAGCAAGAAACACATAGGGCGGCCTAGAAGAATAAACCAGTTTAGATTTCGGATTGTTTTAGTAAATTTTTCCTTTCCTTGTATTGTATGAACTTGACTTGAAATCTTTGAGATGTAATTTGAATTTAATAAATATGAAACATATTAGTAAACATCATGAGCTTTGGTGATAACCCAATTATGCCCCGACTCTTATTCCGCTGCGGGTCGGGGTGTGACAAATTGGTATCAGAGCCATGACTATAGGGATATCGGATAGGTTATTAGACCCTTAGAGCCTATACTATAGTTGATTAGAATTTTTTTTAATTGTTTGTGTGTTACATGCAAAATTCATGATGTTTATATGCTTTATGTTTATTGTTACATTCAATGTTATGCAAGCATGTTCATAAGTATATATTATTATATAATGCCTATCATGAATCATATTCTCATAACATATCATATCCATGGGAGCACACACTTCACAATTCATATGATTTTTACAACGATTTTTGTGTTTTCAAATCACATCAAAGTGAGTTCTCATGACGGACATGTAGTAACTGGAAGGGTACGAGTACCGGTAGTCGGAACGTCCTGTCTAGGCTTGGCATTCGTATAAATCCAAAATAAAGGACCAGTTTACCTACCTGGGGACTAACAATGAGAGTACGAAGGACCTATTAGGCCAAAGCATGCTATACCAAACGTTGTGTGAACTAACCCCACTTTGAGCTGTCGTTGTGTCTACACTGGACACCCTCCGACCATACATCTCGCAAACATATTTCATGGTTTTCATTCGGGTGATGCGAGTGTTAAACCGCCAATACAATGTGAATCCTACTAAGCCAATAGTCATGGGGGGCCCACATGACTATACAGGCGATGGTATGGGGGACATTGGAGGCCCAAACATGAGCAAACCCAAGACATCCTATGGATGTAGTGCATCATTGATGATTATGTTATTTTATTATTTTAAACGACACATGACACCTAAACACTCCTTAAACTCACCATCTTCCTATGTATATTCCTGTAGATGTCGGCTAGGCAGCTACGTGGAGGTCGAAAGTCAGGAAGGTCAAACGAACGCTTGGCCACTCAAATTGCAAAACAAATGGCCGCAGTGCTTCCTGATATTGTAATTCAAGTCCAGCAAGCTCTCACCGCATATCCTATCAACCCACCCAATCAAGAGGATCAAAACATCGACAACCCTTCCTTCAAGAAGTGCTCCTACAAACACTTCAAGTCTTGCGATCCCCCAAAGTATGAAGGGACCGAAGGTGTCACCGCTCTCCTCCACTGGTTTGAGGAAATGGAAAACACCTTCCTAAATTGCGATTGTCCCGAGGATCGCAAGGTACGTTACGCAACCGGGAGACTATTTGGGGTAGCCCTGACCTGGTGGAACACCGAGAAGGGTAAGAGAGGAGTTGAAGATGCTATGGCCTTAACGTGGGAAGAGTTAAGGGAAATAATGACAAGACGCTTCTGCCCAAGAAGCAAACTCAAGAAGTTGGAAGATGAATTCGACTCGCTGAAGCAAAAGGAAGGAGACCATACTTCCTACAACAAAAGATTTCTTGAGCTGAACCAGATGGTTCCTAACTTATTCACCCAAGTGTACCGCTTGGTTGAACACTACATTCGAGGCCTCCCCTCGAAAATTCAAGACTCAGTTCTCAGCACTTCGCCTGCAACTCTCGAAGCTGCTATGGAATTAGCTACCGAACTTACCGAGAATCGCATCAGAAACGGTAAATTCAAGGAGGAGAAAAAGAAAGCCCCCGTTGAGGGCCAAACTTCAAACCATTCCACCTCCTCCTCAAAGTTTTCTAACAAGAGGAAACGAAATACCAGAAACTTTGCTGTCACCCAAACAAATTTCCCTATCCCTGCTGCACCCATCACTCAAGTTGCCCCTTCACCCGCACCATACAAAAGGCCATACTCCGGCCCCTACCCAAAATGCACCCGTTGCCAATACCATCACTCTCCCGAACACCCCTGTCAATATTGCACCAGCTGTGGCCGTGCAGGTCACACCATCCAAACCTGCCGCTCACTGCAGCGAATGAACCGTAACCAACCCACAACCCAAACCCACCATCAAATAATGGGCCAAGCCCAACAACCCCTACTACTACCACCTACACAACATACGGCCCAAACATACTACCAACCCAACTACCCCATGATGCAACCCATGCGGGCTTGTTACAACTGTGGGGACCCAAACCACTTTAGAAACACTTGTCCACGCTTGGTGAACATCATACATGCTCAAGCTCAAGCAAACCCGGTGAATCAAGCTAACCAAGCTCCTCCACCTGCTAGAGGAAGAGCTTTCAACATCAACGCCAACCAAGCTAGGGCCGACAACAACGTGGTTAATGGTACGTTTCTCATCAATGGTAGTTATGCATCCATGTTATTTGATACTGGCGCGGATAAGAGTTTTGTGTCCTTAGAATTTGAACCCATCCTCAACCAAACCCGTGATAAACTCATGGAATCCATAACGGTGGAAGTTGCTGACGGAAAACCGGTCTCATTAAACTCCATTATCCGAAACTGTACTCTCACTCTAAACGATCACGATTTTCCAGTTGACCTCATTCCTATGAAGTTGGGAAGTTTTGACATTATAATCGGCATGGACTGGCTCAGCCAACATCATGCGGATGTAGTTTGCCGCGAAAAGTTCATTCGCATTCCTCTTGCAGACGATCAAACCCTACGAATCTTTGGAGAAACCCCTTCGAAAGGACTCAAACTGATGTCCTGTCTTCAAGCCCGAAAATATCTTCGCAAGAATTATGTCGCATTTCTAACTCACGTTGTCAAGAAGGGAAATAAGGAGAAGAAACTCGAAGACATACCTGTAGTGAAAGAATTCCCACAAGTCTTCCCCGACGACATCTTAGGACTTCCTCCCATGAGAGAAGTCGAATTCCGCATTGATCTTATACCTGGCGCTACACCCGTCGCAAAATCTCCATATAGGTTAGCCCCATCCGAAAAGCAAGAGCTGGCCAGTCAACTACAAGAACTGACCGATAAGGGATTCATACGTCCTAGCTCATCGCCTTGGGGTGCACCTGTTCTTTTTGTGAAGAAGAAAGATGGAACGTTTCGCATGTGTATCGATTACAGAGAACTCAACAAATTAATGGTCAAGAACCGCTATCCATTACCGCGCATCGATGATCTTCTAGACCAACTCCACGGGTGCCACCTGTTTTTCAAAGATCGACCTTCGTTCTGGCTATCATCAACTCAGAGTACATGAAGAAGACGTCCCAAAGACCGCCTTCCGAACTCGTTATGGTCACTATGAATTCATGGTCATGCCATTTGGTCTAACCAACGCTCCAGCTGTCTTCATGGATCTAATGAACAGAGTCTGCAAACCCTATCTCGATCGTTTTGTTATAGTCTTCATCGACGACATTCTCATTTACTCAAAGTCTAAGACTGATCATGAACGACACCTTCGACTCATCCTCACACTCTTAAGAACCGAAAAGCTCTACGCTAAATTCTCCAAATGCGAATTCTGGTTAAAAGAGGTACAATTCCTTGGACATGTCGTCAATGACAAGGGAATACATGTCGACCCCTCAAAGATCAAAGCAGTACAAGAATGGCAAGCGCCACGTACACCAACCGAAGTAAGATCATTCCTTGGTTTGGCTGGTTACTATCGCCGTTTCATTTCAAATTTCTCTCGTATCGCTGTACCACTCACGGATTTGACACATAAAGGAAAACCCTTCATATGGGGACCTAAACAAGAAGAAGCCTTCCAAACCCTTAAGCAAAAGCTTTGCGACGCACCTATCCTCACACTCCCCGAAGGTTGCGATGACTTTGTAGTATATTGCGACGCATCAGGGCAAGGACTAGGCTGTGTATTAATGCAAAGGGGAAAAGTGATAGCCTATGCTTCTAGGCAACTCAAAGTGCATGAGAAGAACTATACTACCCATGACATGGAACTTGGAGCCGTTGTGTTCGCTCTTAAGATATGGAGACATTACCTCTATGGTACCAAGTGTGAAATATACACTGACCACAAGAGCCTCCAACATATCTTTAGCCAAAAGGAGTTGAATATGAGGCAATGAAGATGGGTCGAACTTCTTAATGACTACGACTGTGAAATTCGGTATCATCCTGGCAAGGCAAATGTGGTGGACGATGCACTCAGTCGAAAGGGTTATGCGAACTCCATTCGTCTTCTATGTTCGCAAATCATAACCGACATCAAAGATCAAATCTGAGAAGCTCAACATGTTTCCATAACAGAATACGACATACGAAATGAGTTATCTTGTGGAGCAGAACTTAAACTCGAAACAAAATCCGACGGTATTCTGTATTATCTAGATCGCATATGGATTCCCGATCACAATAACCTTCGCGATTTCCTTATGAAAGAGGCGCACAAGACACGATACTCTGTACACCCAGGAGCCGAGAAGATGTATCAAGACCTTCGATAAACCTACTGGTGGCCTGGCATGAAAAAGGATATTGCTGTTTTTGTTTCCAAGTGCCTTACCTGTTCTAAAGTAAAAGCTGAACATCAAAGACCCTCAGGACTTCTAGTCCAACCTGAAATACCTGTATGGAAGTGGGAAAACATAACCATGGACTTCATTACCGGGTTACCTCGCACTTCTGGTGGGTATGACACTATATGGGTAATCATTGATCGTCTTACAAAATCAGCTCACTTCATTCCGATTCGCGAGGACTTCAAAAATCAGAAGTTAGCTCGTATCTACATCAGCGAAATCGTAAGCCGTCATGGTGTACCGTTAAGCATTATTTCAGATCGTGATGGTCGTTTCACTTCAAGAACATGGCAAGCCGTACAAGCCGCTTTGGGTACACGATTAGACCTCAGTACCGCTTATCATCCTCAAACTGATGGACAATCTGAACGCACCATCCAAACTCTTGAAGACATGCTTCGAGCATGTGTCATAGACTTCAAAGGGAATTGGGACGCTCATCTACCATTGGTTGAATTTTCGTACAACAACAGCTATCATTCAAGTATCGGCATGGCACCTTTCGAAGCGTTATATGGTCGTAAGTGCCGATCACCAATATGTTGGCGTGAAACTGGAGAAGCTCAAATCACCGGTCCAAAATTAATACAAGAAACAACAGACAAGATTCATCAAATTCGAAACAACCTTCTAGCGGCACAAAGTCGTCAAAAGAGTTATGCAGACAAACGACGAAAGCCCTTGGAGTTTAACATTGGTGACCAAGTACTTTTAAAAGTATCACCGTGGAAGGGAGTGGTTCGTTTTGGCCAAAAAGGCAAGCTAGCACCACGCTACGTAGGACCTTTCAAGATACTTGAAAGAGTAGGACCTGTAGCATACAAGCTTGACCTACCAGAAGAACTCAACAGAATTCATCCTACATTCCACGTATCGAACTTGAAGAAGTGCCTCGCCGAATGAAAATCTCCATATTCCTCTAGAAGACATTCAAGTCGATGAATCTATGCATTTGATTGAAAGACCAGTAGAAATTATGGACTTCGGAGAGAAACGTTTAAGACAAAGCCGCATTCCAATTGTCAGGGTACACCGGGAGTCGAAACGAGAACCTGAGTTTACTTGGGAACGTGAATACTCAATGCGCGAGAAATACCCACATCTATTTCCTGTTACCACTACTACTTAAATTTCGGGACGAAGTTTCTAAAAGTAGGGGATACTGTAACATCCGTCGAAAAACGGGTTTTCAAAACCCGATCCCTTTATTAATCGAATAGTCAGTTTTAAATTTTCGATGCTTATTTATGACTTGTTATAATTTTAAACGATACATAATTAATAAACAAATTGGAATTTATAAGCTATAATTGTTAAAAAGTAAAAATAAAATAAATAAAAAGAAAAACAGGCTGCCGGGATTCGAACCCGGGTCAGCCGGATGAAGCTTAACAACTTAACTCACACACATCCAACCACTCCGCCACCTGTGTTTTTTGATAATATATCGAAACAATTAATTCAAATAACAAAACTCGATATCAAAATCAGTCAACGACGCGCCCATTTCGCAGTCGCCGGAAATCCCGACGACTTCGCCAATTATTGTCGGTTTCTTTTGACTTAGCATGCGTATTAACACCTACATAGGTTATAACCGATGTCCAGTCCCGCAACATCAGTCATAACCGCCGGAGAAAGGTTGACCTACGAATCAAGACAGAAATCGGACCCAATTCATCGATATTCTTTCCTATAAATACACACCCTAGCCTCTGGTAATCTTTTCGCTCAAAATCGCACCAATTCTCGAAGCAATTTCACTCGCCGGAACTTTTCTGCCATCACCGGACTCTCGCCGGAAAACCGAGACTCACATCAACACGGTAACTACCTCGACTCTTTCTGTTTCAATCCATTGTTAGACCAGTACTAACATCAATCCATCACCCAGAATCAATCCCAGACGACGTTGCCGGATATTCTGTACTCGCCGGAAAATCGCTGGAATTTCCGAACTCCCGCTGTTAATCGGTATGATCAACTAAACCTCCTGTTAATCATTGTTTAGTAACTCGATTCACATCTAAGCAATCAAAACTGTTAATTGATCCGAACAGACGGAGTTCACAAAACAGAGCCGACGAATCCTTGCCGGAGTTCTGAGAAAGACACCTGTTCGGTATATTCATTTTCAAAACTCTCTCTATTTCATCGCATTACAATCGCTTATAAAGTTCGTTAATTGAATTTAACAAGAAACAGTTGATTAACCATTGTCTGTGTTTTGAACGAAGAAGATGAGTTCGAACTAGTTATAAGATTAATTAAAATCAGGATAATAAACAGGTTAGACACACAGTCCAGCGGTGGACTGTGTGCAAACAATAAATATACGTCTCGAGTTCGATCCCTATCACGACCCTATCCTCGGAAATAAAAATGTTTTTTTAAAAACCGAACCGGGTTAACTCACAGTAAGATGTTAAGTATAATAAAAACCAGAATATTAACCAGGTTAGACACACAGTCCAGCGGTGGACTGTGTGCAAAACTAAATCACAGGTCCCGGGTTCGAGACCTGTTGAGAGCTCCGGTTCGATACAATTAAATCCTTTTTAAATAAATGATTTTCGGATTAAATTAAATAGTGTATAAATATAATTAAAAACAGAAATATTTCGGGTTAGACACGTAGCTCAGTTGGTAGAGCTGCGTGCACGCGTACGGGAGGTCACGGGTTCGAGTCTCACCCAGCGCATGCTTATACACGACCGAACCGGTCAACGGTCAACGGTCAACAGTCATGGTCAACGGTCAAAGTCAACATTTTTTTCTATATTGTTATTTATTTATTTAATTTAAAAACAATTAAAAATACTTAAAAATAATGTTTTTAAAGTTAGAAAATAGCCTTAAACTCACAAAAATATATCCAAAAATCCTATTAAAATTGTTAATAAAATCCACTTATTTACCGTACCTTTTCGTTATTAATTAGGTTAGTTATTCCTCGTCGATCAATCCTCTAAACTCGTGCGCATTCAACATCATCAACCGAACGCATCAATGTGAGTGAATCTCTACCAATTCCCCGTTTTAATCACATTTTGGGGTGTATCACGTGTCGCTAATATTTATTTCAATTAAACACTTGTGCATCCATCATATTCATGATCAAATGTGTTGCCAATATATATCAATTGTTTGTGTGGTTAATGTTTAGATTAAAGTTATCATTTTCAGTACATACATTATCATAGGCCGCCGCTCCCCATTACCTATGAGCGTGAGCTGTTCCCCATTACCTATGAGCGTGAACGAGGCGTTGCCAACATAAGATCGGCTCCGTTTGATTGAGCCTTGATCTCACATACATCATCATAGGCCGTCCGTTCCCCATTACCTATGAGCGTGAACGAGACGTTGCCAACATATACATTGTCATTCATATCATATACTCATGCAAGGTGTTTGTGATTGTTTGTTTACATACGTTTGTTCATATATGATTATTGCACAATTTTTCCATATTAATTACAACAAGGAATCAATAACAAATGTTTTTAACAAGGTTCACTCGCCAACTTTTGTTGACCCAAAATCCCCCATTTTTACACATGATACAGGTGATCAAGTTGAAGCAAGAAACACATAGGGCGGCCTAGAAGAATAAACCAGTTTAGATTTCGGATTGTTTTAGTAAATTTTTCCTTTCCTTGTATTGTATGAACTTGACTTGAAATCTTTGAGATGTAATTTGAATTTAATAAATATGAAACATATTAGTAAACATCATGAGCTTTGGTGATAACCCAATTATGCCCCGACTCTTATTCCGCTGCGGGTCGGGGTGTGATATCTAGTATAGAAGTCGGACCTTTTTGTTTACCGGTGAGATTCGATGGAGAGTAGGTAGTGGCGATGGAAGAGATGAAGTGGGGGTGGGTATATGGTGGTAGCGTTGGTGAAAGGTGGAGATGGTGGTGGTGGTTTAGAGTGGCGAAGATGAAGTTGATGGTGGATCCCACATATTATTTAAATATTAATTATACTCTTTTAACAGTAAGGGTGCTTAGGTCTTTTCGCACATACTTAACTAAGAAAACTAACTGATGTTAGGCCTAGGGACTATCCGAGAATGAATATTCAAATTTTAGGGACTATAAGTGTAATTTTAGAAGTGTATGAACTATATGTGAAATCTGGGCAAACACATGGACTATCCGGGCACTTTTTTCCTCTAAAAACATTTCAACATAAATACATAAAATTAATAAACATACTTACTACATATAATACACAAAACTAAACAAGTGTTGTTTATTATACATAAGCAGCCTAATAAATTATAAGTTATAAATATTATTTAATAGAAAATAAAAAATAGCATATTAGAAATGAAACAGTATTTACTATTAGTCTATTATTTAATAGAAAATAAAAAGTAGCATATTAGAAAAGAAACAATATTAACTATTAGTGTTACGTTATTATGACTTTAAGACGTTCATCCACTGGACGTGTATAGGATTAATTCAAGTATGTAACCAAATGTATATGTGTAATCTGTTTCTTAAAAATAGAGCATGTATGTATATACACATACAAGAATAAACAACAACCCTTGATTAACTCTTAACACTGAAAATTGGAGATGCAAACGGACCTGAACTAACAATTAAACCTAAAACATTCAAGACATTACAACTAATGGGTAATGAATATATACTCTTTCTCTCTCTCTCACACACATATATATATATACATATATAGGGTGAGGTTATTGTAAGAAAATATAAAAGTGTGAGAATGATAAAAAAATCTAAACAATTAGGTACTTTTAATCTAATGGTTGAGATATTGATGGCAATCTTGTAAATAGTGTTGACTATTAAACTAATTAATTTTCTAGATTAAGGGTATAAGGTAAAATTAACATTTTAAATTAAAACCTAACATTAATGCACATGCAAGTTCCCCTCTTATTTTTTAAACGTCAATAACTTTTTATACGTAACTCTTTTTTTTAAAAAATTACATCATAATAACGACTGTTTTTATATTTAATATGAGTACCGTATTGATATACTTATGTAGAGATTAAAATTACGTCTCGCTTGGATGTTTTAGTCCATGGTGTTTTTTCTATGTTCATACAATAGTGTTTTAATTGTATGGTGTTATTTCTGTTCTTCTTAAGATGTATGCCTTCAATATACATGCTGTGGTGTTTTTATGAGTTAGGGTGTTATTCCTGTTATATTTAATGTGAGGACAAAGGTCCTTGCATTGCTGTGGTTTTTGGTGTCTTCAGTAGGTTTCTGTTGCCTTCAAAGAGTTAGTGTGTTATTTCTGTTTTTATATATTTAGGGTGTTATTTTTATTTTGATTCTGATTAAAGTGTTGACTGGTGTTATATTTAGGGTGTTATTCATGTTTTGATTCTGATTAAAGTATTGTGTTTTGAAATTGATTTATTAGGGTGTTATTTCTGTTATATTCAATGTTAGGGTGTTCTTTATAAGATGTGTGCCTTCAATATACATCATGTGGTGTTTTAATGAGTTAGGGTGTTTTTTCTGTTATATTTCTGTTCTTTATAAGATGTATGCATTCAATATACATGTTGTGTTGTTTTTATGAGTTAGGGTGTTATTTCTTTATAAGATGTATGCCTTCAAATTCGAAAATCCCTACAATATCTGCCAAACACAGTTGCATATATTCATTCCATAATTAGATTTTATTAGTTAAATTACACTTATACCCTTAAACTACCAAATAAAAAGGGACACGTGTCACCTCCAAAATCTTTCTTATCCTTCTCACACTTTTAGATTTTCTTACATGAACCTCTATATATATATATATATATATATATATATATATATATATATATATATATATATATAGTGAGGTTCCTGTTAAAAAGGATATTTTTTCGTGAGAAGGCATAGGAGTTGACATGTAAACATCATGTTTTGGACTTGGGCATGCTGTATTGGGTTGTTTTGGCACGAAAAACACCAAAAATAACAATTTAAGACACAATGCAATGAATTCTAGGCTTGAAATTTAAAACACACTACTTAACGTCCTTGTCATGGTGTTTTAAGTTTTAAGCCTATTATTCATTGCAATGCGTCTTATATTGTTACGTTTGATGTTTTTCTTGCCAAAACAACTCAATACATTATGCCTAAGTCCAAAACATGACGCCTACATATCAATTCCTATGCCTTCTCACACTTCTCATGAAAATGTCCTTTTTACAGGAACATATATATATATATATATATTATATATATATATATAGGGTGGGGTTCTAGAGTGAATGTTGATGTATGTGTGAACTGAGTGAACAAATCCTGGCCATTGATTTACATCATCAAATCATAAAATACACTAGTGTATTCGTAAAATACACTAATATTTTCATCATCGTATCCAGCCCGTTGATTTACACTTGTGTATTTATAATCAAGGGATAGGATTAGTTCACGTAGTTCACTATTAAGGGGGTTGTTCACAAATGAATCTAACCCTATATATATGTGTGTGTGTATATATATATATATGTATGTATGTATATATATATATTCATCTCGATGTAAGCATGTCTCAATTCATTTCAGATTAGTTAACAATGGGATACCTTAGACCTTAACTGATTAATCAGTTAGTTAAATAACCTCAACTATAATCGTCGGTTAATCTTGGTGATCGGTTAATTCGATTCAACGGCAGTCCGGTTGTTAGGTTATTATGTTAATAGTTAATATATGATCACCCCTACACATAAGTAACACTCGTACGTTTTTTCATCATGACCGTTACCAAATTCAAGCCCAAGACCCTTAAAAACATTCAAGTATCTAGGAATCCATTTCACATCTTCCCCATCAGCTTCCCAAGATTTGCTGAAAATCTCCTCACCACACTAAGAATCCATTTCACATGGAAAAAATAATGCTATGGCCTTCTTTACAAAAGTACATTGGGTCAACTTAAGCTTCACGAGTTTCCTTTCCATTTGGATATCCATCATGAATCTTCTTGGCTTTACCTAACTCTTTTATATCAAATTAAGACTTCAACGGTTTCTTAGTCACATCCATCTCTTACTCATCCTTGCAAGCCGCCAACATATCATCCACATATAACAATTACACATCCCATGTTCTACCTTGAAGTAAACACAAATCATAGTTACTTCTTGTAAATTCATCACTCATCAAACCTCTAATATTATTGTCTTGCCGATGTCGGGTGTCAAACTCCTCGGGGGCGCTGTTAGTCGCGATGCTAGTTTCATCAGTAGGTTGGCCGTGAAAAAGGCATCTTGTGCAGTGGATCTGATGAGCTATCTTCCACATCTCGGGACCCTCAATGCGAGCTTCTCTTGCTGCGCTCTTGCAGGGGTGTTGCTAAGTTATTGTTTGGCCTCAGAACGTGCCAACTCACATTTGTTGGGGAGGCTGTTTCGGTTTTTGACAAAGGCCTTCGGAGAGCTATCGAGGATATCGTGGTTTGCAGGGGTCCGTTTTGGGGATCTTCAATGGAGGCTTGCATCCCTCCCGACCCGTTTTGGGGGTTTAGGTTTATGTTCGGCTGAGGATGTATCCATGTATGCTTTTGTGGCCTCGAGGGTGCAATCTTGGAGTTTACAGGACCACATTCTTCGAGACTGTGGTATTGTTGGGTTAGATTCTGATTATGTGTGCGCGTTGGATTGCATGCACATGTCCCTTCCGGATTTTGATCTTGGTGGTTTCTCTAATAGGGACACCGCCCCCTAAAGCCCAGAATGCTTTGGCGAGTGCCCTATTTAGTAGAACTGTCCAGTGTTTGGGATAGAAGTTTAGTCTATCCCCTCGTCAGAAAGCTGTGTTGATTGTCTCCGGGCACCTCATTCTCAGGATTTTCTGACAGTTATCCCCATTGAAGGACTAGGCCAACACATGTCAACAGTGGAATACCGGCAATTCTTAAGTACTGGCTAATGATCCCTCTGTTTCCGGTTGATGAGCCCTGCCCAGTTTGTCACAAGGCTTGTTTAGATACTTTTGGCGAACATGCGGTCCATTGTAAGGAGTTGCCTGGTTTTAAATACCGACATGATTTGGTAAGGGATATTCTCTATGATGTTCTAAAGCGGGCAGGGATTTCGGCGAAAAAGGAGGCTCCGGTGAACTTTCTGACGGATCCGCTCGATGGGAGGTCTACTCTTCCGCCAGCTGATATTCTTGTGTTTGGGTGGGCTAGGGGAAAACACGCTTGTGTGGACCTTACAGGAGTGTCCCCTCTTGTTGGACTCAGCGATAATGGGTTTGTTGCTGGCCAGGCTGCGTTAAAGGCGGAATCCGGCAAGGTCGCTAACACGAGAAGGCTTGTTTAGAGAATCAACACGTCTTTATCCCATTCGCTTTTGATATATTTGGGTCCCTAGCCCCAGAGGCTGTGGAATTTCTAAACAGGGTCCAACAGGTTGTGAATAGTAATCTTTCAACCTTTAAGGGCCGTTTCGTCTTTAGTAGGATTGGTTTTGCAATTCAAAAGGGGGTTGTGGCGCAGCTTGTTGCCCGTTTACCTGCCACTTGTTTGTAATTTGTTACTTTGGTATTTTAATGAACAAATATAGATTGTCTTGCTAATTGTTTAAGACCGTACAAGGGCTTAACTTAGCATACACACCTTGACTTCTTGGCCTTTACCCTCAAATCCTTGTAGCTACTTCAACATTCCTCTACAAAAATGAAGATTTAACATTAATTTGCTCTAGTTCAAAATCCCTAGCAACAGTAAAGCCCAACATCACTATAACTTATTCATGCTTGATCACAAATGAGAAAATTTCATTTGAATCAACCATTGCTCATTGTGTAAACCCGCCAGCTACCAACATGTCTTTAAACCTTGGTGCTTCTACACTGTGAATTTTATCATACAATTTATATATCCACTTACCACCAACCACCTTTTAAATCCTTTGGTTTAATAACTAGGTACCAAGATTCATTGTTGTGTAAACACTTAATTTCTTCCTATGTGACTTTAATCCACATCGTTTTCTCAATAGGAGTAACACCATCATTGTTACAAAGGTTGGATAACATATTACCTTTTTCGTAGTAGTAATAAAATTCCTAAGATTTATCTATTTATTGCAAAAGATAATTTGCCTTCTTGGTCTATCACTAGCTAAGCTATACCCACATGTACCAACACAAGAACTTCATGGTTGCTGAGGAGTTTCATTACACCACCACTCATGTCTAGATTGAGCTCCACCTAAAATTGAATTGCCTAGTCATTATGGTTCTTCCTAAGATTTTAGGAGTTACATCTTCTAATTTCCAAAGCCTATAGCCTTTCTAGATTGAGCTCCACCTAAAATTGAATTCCTCAGTCATTATGGTTCTCCTTCAGCCTTTCTAGTAGCAAGAACCCAACGATTTGAGATTTGGAGTGCTATAAGAATGGAATATTACAAATGTGCTTTGTCCATTGAAAAATATGAATTCTAGGTTCACAACATTATTATTATGGTTGAAGTATGTGAAATCAAAGAATTGGTTGCGAGTAGTAGTTACATTATTCATGTTGGAAGTGCTTAATGACTTGCATCAAAGTGTTAATATTTCAACAAGATGGGTGAGGGAAATATATTGTTACAAGAGATGCTATGTCAGTTGTAATAAAGGACGAGCTCATGTTATGTGGCAGTGACAATAAAAAACAGGTTCAGCGTGATGGTGTGATGGCGTCAATCAATGGGCACCCTAACACTTGTGTTGATGATAGGTTGAGATTATTACTATAAAGATTCAAAACTGAATGTTTATTTCAATATAAAACTCATGAATATATATAGGAGATAAGGCTAAGGACTATTGACAATTGACTCAAAATAATACATAAATCTTCTCTCTATATATAACAATAACCTCGGTATCCCATGTAACCATCATCAACACCCCGATCTTCTTCATCATCCCCGTATCCATCATCCCAATTATAAACTCTAGCCCGATTATCTGCTTGATCAAACATACCACCCGCATGGTGTGGGTATAGCTCTCGGTTGGCTCTATTAATAGCGCACAACGGATTGGGATGTGATGGTGGTTGGTTCTCTAGTGGGTATATTGGCCCTTCTATAAGGTGAAATTTACCCTGTGGAGGTTGTGCTTGTCAGTCGTTTAGGTTTTGTTGTGGTGGTACTGGTTGATTTTGGTGTTGTGGCTAGTTCTATTGGTTTTGCTGAAAGGGAGGATGTGGCATGTTAGGAATTGGGTCTTGCTGTAATGGCTGTTGGTTCAAGTTTTGCAGTTTCTTTGGTGGATTCGTTGTTGAAAACTATGATTTTCCTTTAACTGCTAAACAAAGAACAACTCGATTCTGTCGGCCGGTTTTTTCAATTTCAGGATCAAAGAGCAGCGGTGACGACCTTCTTGAAAACCTAGTATGCATGCAACAAAGAGATTATTTGCACACAAGCAAACAAGAAATTGTGTGTAGTACTAAACGAAACAAAAAGAAATTTTTTTTTGGGTTTTTAGAAAGAAAAACAACTACTCTAAACTAACACTAAGCGCACGAATTGCCCGGCAACGGTGCCATTTTGATGTTGCTGTCATGGGCTAATCAAAAGTATTTATTTTAACTTAAATATCAATACTAGTACGGGTAAGTAAGGTCATATCCGCAAGGAACTGTGGTCAGTGTAGAATAATTTAACTACTAAACAACGATTATCTAATTTGAAGTTTTGTTTGATTGTTTGAGAAAAAATGCAAATTGTTATGAAAAGTGTTATCAGAATGCGAAGAAGTAACCTTCACCCAGAATCCCGATTGCAAGTTTAATACAAAAACCCATTTACTGGCTCAAAAAACCACATAGACATGGCCTTGGAATTAATAACTTTGATTAGTTATTAGGGACAATTTTTAAATAAACTATAACAACCTATAAACCCATTTGATAATACCAATTACCCCCCAATTTATCAACCCGCTAACGATGTAAGAAAATTGCTAATACGTTTGATAAACGACAAACGATTCAAATATAATAAACGTTTCACAAAGATCAACACAAGTGGTTAAAATTACCTATCAGAAACAAAGTAATTGTGCAAAACATAGCAATCAATCATGCCGGAGAAGTCACAAGATGTTTAGCATTACATGGTAGTCATCACAACTTCAATTCTTGATTCGGTATGCGTTTGCAAGAAGAAATAAGTTGAACTGGGTGTCAGGAATCTGAAAATCGCCTATGGGGAGCTCTCAATTGATTCTGGATTGTTGGAAACTAAATGGGATGTTTTTTTCTTCAAATTTAAGTTAAAACAAACTTTTTCCCAAAACAGCACACTCCCGCGCATCACGGGAGACACTCATGTCTTCTCTGCGTGGCGCAGCAAAGCACAATCCAGGGGTCCACATGTTTCTCCTTCCCGTGCGTCACGGGGGAGAAACTTTTACAACAGTTGTGCTGTGGGTCCCGTGTTGACCCGTCGAGCCCGTTTTTCAGCTTGGATGCTCCTTTTACCCCATTTAGCCCTTCTTAAGTCAATTAAAACCTAACACACAATAAGCACAATATATAGATCTAAAAACACTAAAACATATACAAAGCTATACAAAATACAATGTGTTTTCACACACAAATCAATATTAGATTTATGGTTCACTATTATATTTTGTGTGTGTCAAAACCTATGTTTACTCACTAACTATTTTAGTTTACCTTTTATTATATACATGATACAAGAATTGCTACATGAGATGTTGTCAAGTTGAGGATTTCACATAGGAAGTATATGTCTAGTTAAAATAATCAATACATTTCTATTTCATGTTATGTTATTAAATGTTGAGGCAATTTGTTATGTGTTTGAATCTTTAATATAATTATTATTAAATAATAGTCACATTTAATTAGTGCTATGTGTTATGGACAATCTAGACACCCTGACACATTCCATCGTAGGTTGCGATGCTACAATATCGATGCGCTGGTAGATGTTGGTCGCCGACCCTGTCCCGTCCGATACCACTATATCTTGATGATCAGTGTCGACGGGGGGGGGGGGGGTGGGCCAGGATTCGTAGGGTCAGGCGTAAGTCAGGATCCGTAGGGGTTAGGCGCTGGTAAAGGGTAGTTTGTTATTTTTTGTATTTTCACATCTTGATGTATTTTGATTTTGTTACGTATATTTATATATGTGAAGTTTATTTGCAATGTTTTGAATGGTTGGTTGGTTACGTATAATGGATAATACGATACGATACGAAATGGAATGATACAATAGGATACGACATGTAATGACACAATATGAACACATATAAATGTTTAGAATTAATATTGGAAAAATAGACGATACGTAACAATAAGACACGATATAATACGACACGATAATATATTTAATACAAAACAAATAAAATTATTAATATTTAAAGAAAAGTTAACTAAAAACACCTATCATTTTGCCAACTTTTGAAAAACAAAACTCATTTTGGTCGTATACGACTCGTATAGACTGTCAATTCTGGTCTGGTAGCTAGTCTTATACGACCTGAATAGTACTATACGAGTCGTATATGTGTCTGTTGAGTGTCCAAATAGACACTTAGGTGTCCAAATAAATTAAACCTTTAAATCTATAACATGGACCAACAAATTATTTGAACGTGGTCCAATCAGACCATCTAACTATTCATAACCACGTTTTTTAAATATATTTCCAACTTTGAAAAAAAAATTCATTTGGGTCATATACGACTTATAACTGTATAAGAGTCGTATAAGACTAGCCGTCAGACTAGAACTGACATTGTCTGTTTGATTGTTTATGGCTAACTCTATACGACTTATATAGTGCTATACAAATTGTATGGCTTTTGAGTGTCCAAATAGACGCTTACACATACAACCATGTTAAACCTTTAAATATATACCGAATAGCATGACCAACAAATAATTTAAACGTGATCCAATTATACCATCTAACTATTTATAATGATGATTTATATGTGTATATTTCAAATAAATTCATTTGGGTCACATACGACGTATAACTGTATACGAGTCGTATAAGACTAGCCGCCAGACTAGAACTGACATTGTCGGTTTGATTGTTTATGCCTAACTCTATATGACTTATATAATGCTACACAAATTGTATGGCTTTTGAGTGTCCAAATAGACGCTTAAACGTACAACCATGTTAAACCTTTAAATATATACCAAATAGCATGGCCAACAAATAATTTAAACATGGTTCAATTATACCATCTAACTATTTATAACAATTATTATATATATATATATATATATATATATATATATATATATATATATATATATATATATATATATATATATAACAATGAACACGACACCTATCATTCAAAAGGAACTATATATAATAATAGTATATCACTCATAAATTATATGGTTAGAATTCAAGTACGTGGCTTTTATTTAATTGGTTATATGATAATATATTATTGACACCACATGCTCTATTGAGAAATAGCAACAAATTTTAGAAAAAATATTGATAGGTAAATAATTATTCTCTAAATAAAAACAAGTATCTCGTGTATTTTTTTGATGGAACGTTTTGCTCAAAAAGGGCAGGGACACAAGAACTAACTAAATGGGTGTGGATGGGTGGGATAAATAGGTGTGTACAGGTGAAACGATCGATCTTTCCTGATATCTTTTATGAAATGTTTATTTTTAAGGTAATATTGACTTCATCATAATCACCACTAAAAGGTAACATTGAACTTTGATATTGGTCCAAAATTCTTCCACCAACACATACTAAAGGCTGATTCTGAAGTTTTAGTTGAAACAGGAACACAAAGAATAGCCATAGCTAATCTAGCTTAAAGAAAATCTTAAGAAAATCACAAATCTTCTTAACCCTTTCTCGTTCATTCATAGATGGACAACTTTGAAAATTAGACTATCTCCAATGCTACGGACGCCCTTAGACGCCACGTCATCTACCACATCATATGCTTACAAATTCTTACAAACCCTTACTTTATCTCTAACCCTACAAATATTCTTAGCATTCTTAATTTCTACCTCATCAACTTTCCACTACACACAATATTTATATAAAACATTTTTTCTTTTACTTTGGGCCATCACATTTGCAAAAACCAATAAAACAAAGCCTTTGGGGAAGGGCTTATATGCTAAGGGCCACCTAAGAATAAAATCTTACAATGGTAAGGGTTTTAAGGGCATCCCTCCAATAGAAGCATTGGAGTTAGTTTAGAGTCACTCAAACTAAGATGACAAAATGAAAGATGATAATAAAAGCACACGAAAGTATCTTATATGCAGAATTCCACCCTAGTAGGAACATCTTGCATATATTAAAAGTTTAAAAACTTTTTCACAATCTAGATAAGTTTGTGAATAACGTTGACATATTGCTTGAACTTACATTAACATTGCATATTTCACATATTAAATATTACTTTCCCACAACAACATCAATTTGTTTCATTCTTTGACAATTTTCCTAAGAATATAGCACAACCACTAATATGAAATAGCTTATAACCATCATACATCAAAGAAATCAAACAAAATTGGTCTTTAAGCACATCCACACAAATATCATTTGAAAAAGCATTGTCCCAAGTAATAGAAAATAACTTCTTTTCAATCCTCAACTTTTGATCTATCGACTAATTTTTTCAGATAAAGCAATAGCAGTATAGTGCGCAACAAAACTCAAATAAAGGTGTATACTAACAAAACCAGTTCATCATATAACTCTTTCTCTTCGTAAACCAATCACATATACCCTTACATCATTTCTTTAGTAGCTACAAATCCATTTTACCTAATAATTATTTCTAAAATATAAAAACTAAATAATGTTGTTTTAATCATTGATAGTTTAAAAGACCAGGTAACACACGAATATTCGTATTTACCAACATGTCTTCAATTAGAATCATCTATAATGTAGTGCTTTTCATCTGTCCGTTCCACGCTGGATTAGCATACCTGCGAGCCTTGTCCGGCCACATTGTGGCACACGTCCGATTCGTCTCACGTCCGCAGGTCTGGACCTCCAACGATCTTCTTTGTGGGTCCCCCACTAACATAAAGATACACACACCTATATATATATATATATATATATAATATTCTTTAATGGAGTTTGTGAAGATTTGTAATTATAAAAAAAAAGTGAGGATTCTTGAGAGAATTTTGCAAATCTGATGTGGCTACATGGACCAGGTGAACATTGCTTGTGATCGCTGGTCCCCGCTCCCCCCCCCCCCCCCCCCTTTCTGAATTTGTACTAGACCGGGTGAACTTGCGTGATTGTTTTCATTTTTTTTAAAAGAAAGGGACTATAAACTCGTGTTTTGGTGAACTTGCGTGATTGTTTCATTTTTTTAAAACAAAGGGACAATATTACTTGTGTTTTTTGTTCTTTTAAACAGCTAATGTATTAAGAAAACAAAGTATCACATGTTCACATGTGTTTCATAAGCTCTTATTATTAGTCTTTGTACTTTGAAACGTGATAATTTACCACTATAAATTGCTTCTAAACCATAGCCAGCACTCACCACTTATTGAACAGTTTTGGTTTTCTCCAAAAAAATGGCATGCAATTACTCAACTATCTCTCTCCCCTGTGTTGGGAAGGTCGTACCAGCTGTTGAGCCACCGACTCTCAACACAAACCTAAAGTACACAAGTAAATCTTGCACAAAGACATTAAGTACTATTTCGAGAGAAAAAGTTCCTAATATTGTCGGAAAGTTCGGAAACTTTGGAGGAAAGTTTGTAGCCGAAGTCCTGATAACTCCGTTAGCAGAACTTGAATATGAGTTCAATTCCGTTTTGCTTGATGATGAGTTTAAGATAGGTTATAAAACTTTTATCATGTATGTTATGCAGCACAAATCAATTAATTAATATACTGTTATTTATTTTTTCCTTACATTATATTATAGATTTCTTGATTCTAAAATATGAACATATGTAGATGGAGGTAGAAACTGCACTGAGGGACTACGTAGGACGTGAAACGCCTCTTTACCATGCCCAAAAGCTCACAGAACATTACAAGAACATCAATGGAAAAGGGCCTGAAATATATATATTAAAAGAGAGGACCTAAGCCATGGAGGATCATACAAGATGAACAATGTTGTTGCACAAGTGATTTTGGCGAAACGGATGGGCCGACAGAGTATTATAACAGCGACAAGTACCAGCCACCATGGTGTTGCAGTAGCTGCTGTTTGCGCCAAGTGTTCTCAGATTGTACTATTTTTGTTGGAACCAAAGATATGCTAAGAAAACCCTCAAATGTGCAACTAATGGAGTTGCTTGGAGCTAAGGTAATTTCGTTTTCTCTGGGCCCAAGTTAGCTAGTATTTAGATTGTCCACAATAAGGAATCTAAAAAACATCTAAAAACGTCACATAAAAAAAACTCTCATGCTTTAAAAACACTAAACCCACCCAATATAAAAACTTAAAAACATCCAAAACCAATGCCACATCATCTCCACCTTTTAAATTTTTAACCACTCATTCACAATACCTATTCTCTCTATACAGGGTATCAAAAAATATCTGATAAGGAGAATGATAAAACTGGAACTTCTTAAAAAGCAAGGAAAACAAATTCCTACAATTTCAATATATATATATATATATATATATATAAATTTCTTCAAATCTGAGTATTATAAAAAAGTTTATAAAATGTCAGTTGTATTTCTTAAGTGAGAATTGAACAATAAATCTATGCTTAAGTGTGTAGTAAATATATCCTACTTTGGGAATCAAAATGATGAAACTAACTATTGACTATATGTGTTATAGGTTAAGCCTTTTGATGGAGGTTTTCAGGCAGAAGCTTCAGAATCAACTAGGGAATGGATAGCAAACCTACAAACTGGCTATTACCTAGCTGGAATGGCTGTGGGCCCTCACCCAATCCCGACCATGGTCCGTGAATTCAATTCTGTGATTGGAAAAGAAACAAGGAAGCAAGCAATGGAGAAGTGGGGTGGGACTCCGGATGTTTTGGTTGCTTGTGTGGGGACTGGTTGCAATGCATTAGGTCTCTTTCATGAATTTATAGATGACAAAAACGTACGGATGATTGGTGTTGAGGGTGGTGGAGTAGGAGGTAACACCGGTGAGTTGCATTCGGCGAGTCTTGTAAGAGGTGAAGTTGGTGTTTATCATGGAGCCATGTGTTATTTGCTACAAGATGGAGATGGCCAAATACAAAAACACAATCGGTTGCTAGTGGGTGAGTACTACTGATTTTTACATTTTCAACCAAATAATAAATATTGTTAAGTCTTATTAGATCCTAAATAATAAATTTGTTTCTTTTGAAGATTGGAGTTTCCAGGAGTAAGCCCAGAGCTAAGTTTTCTATAAGATGCTGGCAGAATTGAGTGTTACACAGTTGATGATCAAGAAGCTCTTGACGGTAAGCATGTGGAAAATCACCCTATTTGTTCATATAATTGAACTAGACGTCAAGTAAAAAATAATGCATTTTTTAAACGTATCAAATATATTTAAAACTTCTGATGAAATATCATATCATCATATCTTTAATGCAAGAAATCCTCATGGTGACCGCAAACTCTTTATCACTTGAAAATTTAATGCACTTTATCCAAACCCTCACACACAATTTCTAGTCACTAACAAGTCCCAGTTAGATGATAAATTTTAGTCACTAACTAGTAACTCAAAAGTTTTGTACTGTTTAGTGACGAAAAATCTAGGCCCAATAGGTTTCCATCACTTACGTGGATTTCTTGATACTAATTTTTGTATTGATTGAATGCAGCATACAAAAGACTTTGTCGTCTTGAAGGGATAATTCCAGCATTAGAGGCGTCTCATGCCTTGGCATATCTTGAAAAGCTTTGCCCAACGCTACCTAATGGGGCGAAAGTTGTAGTTAACTATAGCGGTAGCGGATACAACGATGCCACTACAGTCCTCAAAAGTTTTCAAATGGATGAAATTTAATATATGTAGTGTTAGAAAGTGAATAGCAGAATTAGATCACTTGTAAAACCAAAGGACAACATAGCATATAATCTGAACTTGAATTAATTAGGAACGATCTCCAACAGTTACACCTTTATTGCTTTCTCTCTGTTGGAAGATCAAATCAAAAAATCATATTGTAATTTATCAATTTATAAGTCAAAGATAACGTCAAGTGGGGTTAGAAACCATATTTATCATCCGATAGTTATGTTATTTAGGTAGTTGAAAAAGCGGTTATTTAACCGTCAAGCCTGTAATACCTCATATGTACCGACATTATATGTGAAATATAGTGTGCTTTTGTGTGTATTTGGTTGTCTCCCACTCTCCCCATCCCTGCTTCACCAACTCCCTGCACATTTATGTGCATGCTCCATGTTTGTTCATCCAGAAACATAATCAAATTGATCCTAAATCTTAATCGATGCTGTGCATCACGTGGTATCAGCGTGTTGGTTGAAAAGGATCAAATGAAAAGCAGTCACATGTCGCTATAAGAAGAAAACAAAGAATAAGCATCGAAAGAAGATTGTAGAATAGCGATCCTCGATTTCAGCAGAAGGCCAAGATGAAATCGAAATGAAAGTTAGCATCAATTCAATGTAGGCAGGGCGCCAGGAAACATCGAAAAACAGCCCCAATATAAGAATGAAGTAATAGATATAAAATCAATGAAGGTAGAGAAGAAAGGTTGATCTTCATCAAATCAGAAATGAGAATCAACTACAAGAAATAGCGACCAGATATTCTATATGGAAACAAAAGTGAAAATCGAAGAAGCGGACCCAAAAAAATTGACCCATTGTTTAATTCAGAAACCAGTTAACAATTATTGGAAGCAATTACGTTCAACACAAATCAGGCTCGATTTCATTTCACCTAAGATGGCGTAAACTCCGCTTCAATCTTGATCATAGGATCCAGAGAGTCAAAGTCAAAATTGCAATCAAAATCAAACAAAGAAGGAACAAGAAGATAGACTACAAATTGGATGAACAAAAACAAGTTTAAGATTAGAATAAACTATTAAAATAGTCCCTAAGGTTTGGTGACTTTTGTCACTTCAGTCCAAAACTCAAATCTTTTAAATTTAGGTCCCTATGATTTTAATTTTGTCGCCATGTTCATCCAGAATCAAATCTGGTCAGATTTTTCAGCTAAGATCCAGTTTTTTTGTCGTTTTCCTCCCTTTTAATGAAGGGGAAAATGGTCTTTCAATGTTTTATTATAACAATTAAAAAAATATGACCATTTTGCCCTTCATTAAAAGGGAGGAAAAAACAAAAAAAATTGGATATTAACTGAAAAAACCTGATCAGATTATGCTTTGGATGAAAATGACAACAAAATTGAAATCCAGCGACCTAGATTCAATAGGTTTGAGTTTTGTACTAAAGTGACAAAAGTGACCAAACCTTAGGAACCATTTTGATAGTTTACTCTTAAGATTATCTTAATTAGGGGTGTGATAGATTGCTACTCTATGATTTCTTTCAATGCTAGTTGCAGTTATTCTTAACAATATGACTAACTAATGACAGTTTACTAATGGTCCTGACACTTAACTAATATCGGGGGGAAACACCGACCCGAACCTATGACCCTTTACAACTTATAACAACAACAACAACAACCAGGGGCAGACCCACATTGAACGGGTCGGGGTCCCTGGATCTCAATGTTTTTTTTTAAATTGTAGATTTGGTATATTAAATTTTATAAGGACCCCATAAATACAATTAGGTGGACATCATAGAAAGAAAAGGAAAGCTGGTGTAGTGGTAAACCCCCTTTTTACCAACAAGAGGTTATGGGTTCAATCCTTGTATAGCCCTTTTATAATTTTTTAAAAATCTAATTCAAACCTCGCTCTAACCCAACATGGACGAGGACCGACCCAAAATTTTAACGTTTTGTTAAGAAAATTTTGAACACCGAAAAAATGGACCCCATTGGAAAAAAAACTTGGGTCCACCACTAACAACAACAAGAATAACGACAACAATAATAGCTAACTAATGATAGTTTACCCCAATATTAGTTAAGTGTCAGGACAGTTAGTAAACCATCATTAACCCCACGTGCTTTGGTCGTGGATTAGTAACTTAAATGAGCCGAGGATGTCCAGGACACGGTCGTTAACCCCCAATGTTTAAGTTATCAAACAAAACTGATCAAAACAGAATATGCGGATTTACTAGCCACAATCCGGCATTCGATTGATCCCATTCCCGATCAAGCGGTAATAATTTACCGTATCCCAAGCCCGTATAGGGAAAATAAGTTAAAAGTATTTACCTGAGCTAGTACTTGACTTTAAATGAAAAGTTTATATCAACTCAGCCGTTTAATCAATAGATAAGTGCAGATAGCATTTACTGGAAAGCTCCTAGCCTGGAATGATGGCATAAACTAACCAATTAGAATGCTAGCGTTCCTATTCAAGTCATAGACTTAGACCGACTAGCTTAAATGATCAAAATGGTACTATTTGAGATTAAATAAGACTTGGATGACATGGGTAAACAATTAACATTCTGGAATTTGAGATTAAATGATAAGGTTAAACCCGTTTCAGTTAATTTTCGTAAACTACTTACATAAACTTGACCGTACGCATATAAGCGGTAGCGGGTAACCGGGTGAGTCATGAACAAGTTCTATATGTCATTATACTTTAAATAAGTTGTAATATCAGCAGGATATCAACTTATATGCCCGTTAAAGTTTTAAAACGAAACTATGCGCTATAAGGCGTTTTGATCATTACATGACGTAAAAAGGAAAACATTCTAGAAAAGTACTTAATTTATGATATATTATCAGTAAAATGTCACACATGAGTGTCGTTTATGGTTTAGGACCAAACTATGTACCGAAAGGGCATTTTGGTCTTTTAAAAGCATAATCTACGATATTATAATAAAACTTAGTTTATGATCAGAATAATAACATCATAATGTGTTGTTTATATTACATATCAGTAGGTAATACATTTGCAAGTTCGTTGTTGATTAAAACCTTATTTTATGCAAAGATGGCATTTTAGTTAAAGTTTGACATATTAGCGGAACTTGTGCATAAACTCAGATTATGATTATGATCATGTAATATAACCTCAGAGGGTTAAGCTATACTATATTATGATCACAATGTAGCCATAAATCAGTAGTAAACTAATCTAAGTCGGGTCAAATTCAAAAGTCAAAGTTGAAGTCAAATTTTATGACTTTCGGTTGCGAACTGACCCTAGAACTGGAATTGACGAGCCGAACTTGTTCCCACATGTTCTAATAATTATTACCAACTTGTTTAAGTATCAAAACATATTTATAATATATATAAACTTAGATTATAATATTTATATAATCTGACCCGTTTGACTTTTTAAAAACATTAGTTTTGACCCGTCAATTGACCTAGTAAACGTGATTCTTAGGAGGTGCCCTTTAAGGGATTAACACCTTCTTAACTACGATCACTTAGCCATGTTCATTTTCGAACAATGGCTAGACCATAATGGTTTTAACCGAAAGTCAAAGCGTTTATCGAAATTGCTTGACTTTTGGCTATAAAAGCCTATAAAAGAAAAGAGCAGAAATTGAACACTTACAAGCGATCCAAAAGAAGGTTTAGAACCCAAAGGGATGCTCCTAGATGACCAGGAACTTCCAATAGTGTAATAAAGAGGAGAATAGGAAATGAGCAAGGAATGGAGTGAGATTGATGGGCTATTTATAATGCAAGAGGATGAATGAGGATGATGCCAGATATTAGAGGTGTTGTAGGATAAATACAAGTGGCAAGATAGGTGTCAAGAGCTGCAAGAGGGTGGCATATTGCAGGGTATGTGGCAATTGGCAGAAAGTATGTTGGCACTTTTAGTCCCTTAAGAATATAGTTTTATTAAATGTCATGAATTGTCCCTTGACTTATATTCGATGACATAATGACACAACTAGTTCTTCTTGTTCAATTCGTGGCATACCGATGAAGAGTGTGAATATCCGAACACTAACGTGTGTTATAGTATGTGCTTTAGTGAGTTTTAAGTGGTTACTAGCTTAGAATGCGATAAATATGAGTTCTTATAGTTTTATAGGCTAAATCACTTAAACTTGTAAAGTTAAAGGTTCGGTGATGATGCGAATCACTCAAGGATGGTAAATCATAAGATATTACCTCGACCGGGAGTCGTTTGGGTCGAGAGATGGCTTGATTATGTAAGAAATATGAAAATAATGAAGCCTAGGGGCTTCCGGTCATTTGTTGAAAAGTTGAAACAATGAAAAAAAAGAGTTTTAGACCTCGCGTAGGCTACAGTCGCAAGACCGTAGCTTACGGTTGGTATAAAAATAATCCTGCAAGTCTGGACCGTAAAGTTACGGTTAGGTTTGATTTTGGTCAGCAAAGCCGAACCGTAGCTTACGGTCCGGCACATGAAAAATTTGCGAATCGGACACGTTTGAGCGAGATGAGCGACTAATTCATTTGTGGCTTCATCCGAGGGTATGTACACGTGTTAGTATATTACCGGACGTGAATTTTACGAGGTGTTACAATAACTTAGAAGTTTCTGTACTAAAGTTGGTTGATCAAAATTTGAACCAAGAGCACTTGCCCTAGTGACAATACTATTAAGCCTTGCGGTGAACGAATCGATAGTATCATCCTCCTTATATACAACATCTCAAACTCTGCTTTAAGTGTTGAAGACGTGCTTTCTTCACCTGATCTACACCAACGTGCCTTATCTTTAATGCATCCCAAATTTCTTTTGCACTCTTGCAACTTGTATTACCATATATTCCGGTAGTGCTTGAAATAGATACGCAGTCGCCGTCATATCTTTTTTTCTACGAGTTGCGTATTATCCTTGGGTTCTATTATTTCCTATAATCCGTTTGCCCCTAAGTAAAGTTTTTATATGGATAGCCCATATTGTATAGTTTGTAGATTTCAAAAAGGACACTGAAATTGGGAGAATAAACGACCATCCGCATTTGACCAAGAGGCTCCTCCTGAATCCGCCATAATTTTTTTCCCAACAATTTTCACTTTCGATACTTTGGTTCTTCTAAATTCAAAAACTATAATTCCAGAAAAACAAAAATAGAACATATGACCTGGAATAAAGCCCCTGCGTTACGATGGGGGCATAAAACCATATCAAATAGCACAAATGTCACACAACTGCCAGCAACCAACAAAACTGAGTCGATCTAGGACCCGTGTGTTGTGACAAAATTATCAAACGAGAAAAAAAGATGTAAAAACAACGAACCACACATGCAACGTGTTAACTCACAAAATTTTGAACGGAACGTAAAGATGTTGAACCACACATGCACATTGTGCCATGTTAATTTACAAAATTAAAACGAAACCTAAAACGGAAACTTGTGAAAGATGAAAAAATATAGATGACTAAAGTTGAAAGTAAAAAAGTTGTGTCTTTAAATTGCAAATAAAGAAAAGTTTTGGGTTAAAATTAAAAAAAACAATTTTGAAAAAAAACAAATTTTGTGGGTTAAAATTATAAAAGATGAAATTTATTTGGGTCAAAAGTAAAAAAATTATTTTTTTTAAAACCCTCCGAAGCATATGGTATGACAGAGTACGTTGCATAAAAATGTTGCTAGTTAATAGTATATAAATTTTACTAATTATTTCAATCAAAGTAAAATACTATAATTTACTAATGTGTTGTGATAAACACAGCCAATTCCAGTAGCTTCCTCCAAAAATATTATAGTATATTATCTAAAAGATACATAAAATAGTTTTAAAAAGTTTTGGCCCTGAGAGTGGGTCTTGGGCGATCGCACAATTGCCCTGCCGGCCTTGATGCATCATCAGGGAGTTGTACGGTTGTACTAATCAATGCCTATGCCTACGCGTATTGGTTTACGGATTAATTCTGATCTCCTAGAATTAAAAAGTCACTTTCAAGGAGATGAAGAATGAGAAGATGTGTTAAATTTTGAATTAAATTGTTTAGTATCGTGTTTCTTTATTTAATTAGTTTATTAGTTTTGGTATTAAATTATGTATGATTGTTCAAGTGTCTGGTAAAAATATAGTTTCATATGAAATTAGTTTATTTTCCCAAGTTTTGCTAATAAGAAAGAGTTCGATACGGGGTGTCTCCAAAATCCAAATCCAGGTGTTCGTGCTTTCTTTGATCCAATAACCAACATTGGCTACTGTTTATGTACGTTACCAAGACTTTTTGTAAGCTTATAACCTGTTTCTATGCATGTATGGGGGACACGAAAGCAATTATGATTTAGATAAAAACCATTCGTTCAAAAAAAAAGATAAAAACCATGTATTTGTTCCCAAGATAAACCGAGCCAAAAATGGCTAAACTTCCAACAAAAAAAAATACTACGAAGGCAAAAAGAGTTGTTGCCAGCAGCTTCAAGCAGGCTACCAATTTAAGTTTTGTTCAAAACACATAAACCCGAAAAGCCCTAACAAAATCTTACATCAAAACCAAGTATTTGAAAGTCTAGACTAGAATTCACTAGACAGGGTCTGTTTACTCTAAAATTTTCAAGATGGTCAAAGTCAATACCCGAACCTATAAACCATGAAACAGTGAAAATGGTTTCCTGATGTTGCATCAGATTAACCCACCATCCTCAGATGCCTAGATTCGTCCATGGTGCGCTCTTGACTTCTTGCATCCATTTAAAAAGATAATTAAAGAGAAAACATTGCCTGCGTAGAACATTTCCCCTCTTCCATTGACCACACTGCAAAGTACACAAACACATAAATATCAGAACACCTTGTGTGAACCACATAAATAACAAGAACTGATGAAGCCAGAGAGAGGCTAGTAGGTGTGGTCTGCATTCCACATTTTGCTTAGATAGGCCAATATAAAGTTTAACGTGACCTTTCTATTGTTTTCCTCTTTCTGCTTATCAGCGAGAATGAGGATTGTGTCCTATATTAACAGAATGTAATCAGGTGAGATCAGTGACCAGCTTGCTATATATAATGTCCATAATGACGCATAGATATCAGAACATATTGTGTTAACCACAATTAACAATCAGTCAATTAGTTGTGATGGAGCTGACAGGGGCAAACAAGTGCAGTAACCCCTTCCAGTAATTATAGTTACTAGAAACGCTCACAATTATTGGTTTATGATGATATAAAGTTTATCACTTATATATTCCATGAATAAACACAAATTAAGAATGCATGCTTGCTTTAAAAATAGAATGTTATCAGGTGAGGTTAATGAATACCTTACCGTTTAAATTGCCCATAATATTCCTCATTGATTGTTAGAAGCTACGGCACATTTGATCCTTTCAACTGTGCACTTAATTAAGGTATTAACTGTTGCTACTGATCCTAGAGATATTTTGGCAGTGGGAACTGAATCAACTAAAATTTGGAAAGCGGCCGTTATTAGTGATCCGCCAGTTCCAACCTCAAGAACTCCACCTTCATACTGCCCAGGTCCATCAGGAAGTATGGCAAAACCAGATGGTAGCAACGCAACATAATCTGGATCACCCCCACTTAATACAACATTCATGGATGCAATATCTACAGGTGCATATATAACATATGATCCTGTAGGATCACTTGAACTCTCTTGTAGTATAAGCATGTTGCTCTGGCTGGAATTTGCGCTCTACAATATAAAGAAGTTGAAAGTTAAATGAGGATCACTAATTGTGTTTTGTTTAATTTTAGAACTTACATTAACTCGCAGAAGGGAAACACAATTTCCTGGATCACAACCATTGGCAATGTGCGCCATTTCTTGAACCAGTCCACAATTTGAAAGAATGTCCCACTGGACATAGGACACGCATGCAATCAATGAGTTAAACTTCATATTCTTGTTATGTATATGGTTTTTTAAGGGATTTTTTTTTAAATTGGATTACCTCACTCCTAGAGTTCTCATCGCGAAGAAATTCGAAAACCTGTTTTGGTGGAATTGGTAACCAAAATGAAGTTGCCGCACTTAGCACAATACCAGGAGGTCTGCCTGGATCATCCATACTCTTTCTGGTCATTACCCGCACATCATCTGGTCCACTACCAGATAAAGCCGTCCATGTGTGGGCAGTTGAAGCACCAACCCCACTACAGAAGCTCAAAACCATTCTCTCAGCTAACTTCAGCATACTCTTTCTCCCTTCAGGAGTGGTTATAACTATCAAATGAATGAACAAAACATTTATTTTATCAAATTAAGAATTTAGAAAGTGATTTCTTCAAATTAGGAAATAATACTATAACAGGATGTGAACAAGTTCAAATGTACTTGCCTCCTACATCTCCTGCTGGAATATTGCTAGCCATTGCACTTGCAAATCTTTCACATTGTCTCTCTAAAGTTGCTACCCATCTTTTTGCACCAAATGCTAAACCAGAGCTTACTAGCACCTTGTAAATATCATGAACGGGCCCGTCATCAACTTCAATATGTTCCACCCATGTCACCTAGAAATAGAAATAAATATGAATTAAGAAAATTCATTTACTTCCACATTTGCATTTATTACTTCATATAAGTGAATAAAGATTTTTTGTGAAGCTAGAAGAATTTATACCTTTGAGTACCCATTGGGCAGCTCTTGAATCAAACAACCCGAAGGCCTTCTTCTACATCTTGATATCAATGATGATCGCAAATTATCCAAGGACACATCAACCACAACCCACGTTCCATCATCTTGTTGTTTACAATACCGAACGAAATAGTTCTCTCGTGTTGGGACGAGTGGTGAAGGAACTTGATACTCAGCTGTCATCTGGAAAGATCAACTATCGTTTTTAGATAAAAATAGATACAATCGGATTTGGGGTACTAAAAGTTAATGTATCACTCAACACGAGACTTTAAATGACCGATCCCCTTACCACTTGCATAGCTCCATTGTAATTGCCAGCCACCCCAGTTGAAAGTACCTCTAGAGTCATTGCTCTGGAAACAATGCCACAAAAGACATTTGACCATTGATTCTGAAAAAAACATTGTTAGTTTATTTAGTTCAAAATATAAAAGGAAGTTGATAAAAAAATTTATTTATTCGGTAAACACATACCACATCCATTAGAATTTCCACAAGAGTCCTATGATTCATGATGACAACCTTGGATTCCCTTGAAGCTTCAGATTTCAGTCCCATTGGTTTCGGTCCAATGCCTCTAGGAAATGACCGTAGATATTCGTCTTCACTCAAGGTTTCATGAGATGAATTATCTGAGGTTGGAACCCACAAAGGTTCACCAACCTGAGCCATTCTGATTAGTTCCTCTATGGCTGTAACAGCAAGCTCAACAATAATAGGTTTCTCCGTCTCAGTAGGGCCAGCTATGGACCGTAAAAGGTCACTTGCTCCAAACATCTCTCCCACAATTCCTTGTTGTGAGTTAAGGGAACGAGACGCTCCATGAGATGAAACATCAGGGTAAGTGAGTGTTGGCTTGCCGACGTACTTGGCAGCAATTCCGGATATCCTGTCAATCTGTCAAAAGGATAAAAAGTGATTTCAAAAAAGTATAGGAGGTATACAAATTTCACTAGTTATGCCAGGAAAATATGTTTGCTTATGGTAAAATTTAACACATACTTCCTCTCGTAGACGAGCATTTTCAATCCTTAAATGTTGTTCATCAAAAGACATTTCCCCAACAGCAGCTGGTCCACCACAGTTTGGACAAGCAGCATTGCTGAGAGCTTCCTTGAATCGTATGTTCTCTGCCCGGAGTTTTTCATTTTCACTCCTCAGTTGTGTGTTATCATAGCGTTCATGTTGAGCCTAATTTAGAAGAAAAATGAAAAGGAAAGAAAAAATTGGAGAAGTTATAGGTTATTTAGTATAACATCGGTTCTATACAAACCTATATGGAAGTGCGCATGTAGTTCAATATCAAAGAGGTACATCCCAACTCAAACCAATTCACCATGAGTAGTGGATTGTGTATTTAATTACTCATCACACAAGTAAACAGAAAAATGGGGTTGAGTAGCTAACTAACATAGTGTTATTTGTTGGCCCAGAACCGTTTTGACAATGAACACATGGGTTTTTGTAGCAAACTAGCTACCACTCTTTTATATTTTATTATTAAAATTCAACCCACAATAAACAAATTACATTGATCCCTACTTATACAAGGAACACAAACTAATGCTAAGTTAATATGTACTCACACATACCAACCTGATAAACAAAAACAATATCCCAATAAAACCTACATTCAAACCTTAAAGTTTAAACAATTCTAACTATAAAATGTATATACTTTAAACTCTTTAATATATATGTTCTTTTGCTTTTTGGATGCTTCTTTATCCTAAGAATTATCACCATCACTATCCCTGTTAGTTATGAACTCTACCGCTTCTCACCTAGGGTAACGTTGGCTCTATGAAGGTTCAGCGGGTAATTAGAGAAGAAGAAGAAAAAAGCTTTGATGGTAATCGTAATTTCCATTGAATGAAGAATGTTATAGATATTTGTGATGCACATGAAATAATACAGAAGATTACATGGAAGACAAAACAGAAAATATGACTACGTAAATGCAATTTTAATTTGAATAAACATAATTTAAAAATATGGCAAGCCAATGTGGGCTAGCCCACTCGGAAGAGCCAATGCATCTTAAAGGGGAGGTCTCAAGTTCAAACCTGGTCAAGAAGGAATAATTTAAGATTATTGGTGTAACAGAGTGGGAATAACATTTGTTGTTCAATTTTTTCAAATATGGAGGGTTATCTCTCAATATGCCCCCGCAAGATGGACGACCCAAAGAGGAGCCCAATCTTGGATATTAAGTAATGAAACTGTGGTCTGAGTAGCTTAGTCAAAGCATCCGCTAATTGATCGTCACCTACAAATGATGAACTTGAAGGGACCCTCTTGGACTTTTTCTCTAATAAACTGAAAATCCACACGAAGGGGACCCTCTTGGACTTTTACTCTAACAAAATGAAAATCCAATGCAGTCTGTTTCATTCGGGAGTGAAAATTTGTGGAGTAAGAAGTTGCACTTAAGTTATCACAATATATTGTAAGAGTTGTAGTAGATTGAAAACCCTAGCTCATTTAATGTGATTGTAACCATTACACATCGGTGGTTGTTGATGCAACTGCTCGAAATTCAGCCTCCGTTGAGCTTCTAGCAAGTGTGCTTTGTCTTATAGGGCTCCTCGAGATAGGATTAGAACCAAGACAAACAATGTATACCGTAGTGCTTCAATAATTAGCTTTATCCCCTGCCCAATCGACATCGGTAAAGGCATGTGGTGTTAGGGGGAAGGTTACGATGATTTATGATACCATGATGTAAGGTGCCATGTAGATATAGCAAAAGCCATTTCAAGGTTGTACAATGAATTAAGGTAGGAGCATGCATGTATTGGGATAATATGTTCATCGTGAAGGAGATATCCGGACATGTAAGGATAGGTATTGCAAAGCTCCAAGCAAGGTACGATAATCAGTGTGTGATGGATGAGGTGTGCCACCTTTTAAGGTGAGATGTTTGAAGTTAGTCATCAGTGTGGAGATTGGTTTACAGTCACTCATATTGGCTTTAGGAGGGATATCGAGCGACAAAGTAGAATACCATGATTGTGAGGAACAACCTCATCACCTAGAAAATAGGAAAGAGAAACTAAGGTTTTTTTAGAGAGAATTTAGTGGCAAGAAGAGTTATGAATTTGGTTAAGAGTATGAGTGAAGGACCAGTGACGATACATAGACAAGAACCAGTATAAGAGAAGTATTAGTGTTGAGAAAGAAAATATAAGAGACTCAAATGGGTAATTTAAAACCGAGGGAAAGGAGACAAGATTTTAATTCATCGTACAAGCACGAGACACATGACAAAGACCATAGATGGATTTAATTAGTTTGCATACATGGTTAAGAAAGAAAGAATTAATGAATATCTTGGTGGTTGAGTCATATAAGACCATAAATGACTTTATTTAGTTGGGGAAGGTTCATTTGTGGGAGATTGCGAGAAAGGGAACCATCGGGCATGATCATCGTGAGGAGTGACTGTATAGTCAACTTCGATGGTCGGAGTGGATGCCTGAAAAGAGCCATAGATGAATTTATATAAATATAATCCAAGGATTAAGTCTTCGATCTGTGTCTTCCATCCTAGGTAGTTGGTGGAAGTAAGTTTTAAGGTTGAGGGAAAGGTAACAACAGTTAGGTCTTTCATGGAAATGTTGATCACGAGAGATGAATCTTCATCGGAGCCGGCCATTTTATTTTTCAGTAAGGAGGGTATGGATGAATTGGGATAGTTAATTGGAGAGGAAGCTGTTGAACCAAGCTCTAAAACCATATGAAGGTTTAGAGAGGTTGTAAGAGAAGTAGAAGAAGATGAAAGTTTTGATGGTAATTGTGGAGAAGAAGAAAGTTTTAATGGAAGTTGTAATTTCCATTGCATGAAGAATGTTCAGAGAGGTTACTTGAGAAAGTTTTGATGGTTTGTAAGTGAGTCTTCTAAATAAAGCCAACTCTAGGTACCGATCCCGGAACGCCTGCCACACATCTTTTGCTTCCTTGTACTCTGCAACTAAAATAAAACATCTTTGGATAGTAATTGAAAAACAGTCGCTCCTACCACCAGGTCTATAGCTTCTCAATGACCATGGGCCTCTAGGATTGGATTCCATCATGATCGCCCAAGTTGTGTAATTTGTT